>CM053030.1:117246452-117303328 GCA_028564925.1 Lithobates sylvaticus | reverse complement strand
TGACACCCCCCGTGACGTTGCAAGCCACATGGGGTATTTCAGGAAATTGCGAATGGTCCTGTACTCTAACGGGATTGCAATGCAATGCCACAGAGCAGTGATGACTGAGGCACAGCATCTTCTTTAATAGCCTAAAAGCATACCTGTCGGTGCTGTGAATGGGTTGGAAATATGTGCATGCGCTGGTGACGCTAGTAAAACATACGGCTTGCTTGTTTCTTGGGCCATAATTTTACATGCTCATTTGCCTTTGTGTCAGGTGCACCACTGGACCTCCTTCCCCACATCTCCACAACTCCCAGGAGAGACTTCCCATTCATGGTAACAATCCAGTGTGGAGGGTGTGCTTCTTTATTGAATTTTGATGGACTAGATTGTGAATATTGACACTATCATCTGCTCCTAGAGGTGGGCAATTTCTTTATTGATATGTTATTCAAAGGTCTTTTGATTTTGGTTATTTACTCCACGGGCATCCTGTCAGAAACATCAAAAGAACTGATTCACAAAACAGAAGTCTTTATGAAGTTATCCTGTATAAAGAGTCTTTTCCATGTTTAATCAGTTTGTGACTAACTGCAATAATTATCCTTGGTGCACTTGTTTGTAATCCGCTATCTGTTTTTATAGACTTGAATAAAGTTGATGACTTTTTTTAGATTTTATATGTTGGTACTTAGTTATCTCCAAAAAAAGTCCCAAAGGCAATTTTTGGTAATTGTTTTGAAAATTTGTAGAGATGGGGATGTAGCTGCTTCTGTACTAGACCCAATGTTTCAAAACTTTGATAATCTTTTATCTGTCCTTTTGCCTGTACCTCTGATCTCCAGTTACTTGAACAGCTACAGCAACTGAATAATCTTTAGCAGACAATACATTTTGGATACATTTTGGGATCCAGCAGACCACTGATGGTTAATTGTAATATTGAGAGACAGAAAAATAACAAAAATATCCTGATTTTTATTTTTATTTTTTCAAATAAGTTATAAATTGATTTGCATTTTAATGAGTGAAATAAGTATTTGATCAATCAGCAAGATTTCTGTCTCCCAAGTGTCTTCTATACAGGTAACAAGCTGTCATCTCTTAGTGCCAATTCACACTGGGGCAACAAGACTTACAGCGCGACTTAGCAAGGCAACTTGGAAGCAACTTCAACGTGACTTGGAAGCAACTTGGAAGCAACTTCAACGCGACTTTGAGTTATTTACAACACAACTTCAAGTCGCCCCCAGGCCAGGCGACTTTGGCTGTGGCCAATCACAGAATAATCAGCTCTCTGGGAGGGAGGGGTTTGCCTGAGTAAACAAATTTATTTTCCTGTAAAGTCGCTTCAATATAGATGGAGATCCGACTTGGAGGTGACTTCCATTGAATTCTATGGGTACAAGTCACCTAGAAGTCGCCTTGAAGTAGTACAGGAACCTTTTCTGAAGTCGGAGCGACTTCAGTAGTATACATTAAGATGGCTCTCATTGATTATAATGTAATTCCTAAAGGGAGTGCTTCTAATCTCAGCTTGTTACCTGTATAAAGACACCTGTCCACAGAACCAATCAATCAGATTCCAATCTCTCCACCATGGCCAAGACCAAAGAGCTGTCCAAGGATGTCAGGGACAAGATTGTAGACCTACACAAGGCTGGAATGGGCTACAAGACCATCGCCAAGCAGCTTGGTGAGAGGGTGACAACAGTTGGTGCGATTATTCGCAAATGGAAAAAACACAAAATAACAGTCAATCTCCCTTGGTCTGGGGCTCATGCAAGATCTCACCTCGTGGAGTTTCAATGATCATGAGAACGGTGAGGAATCAGCCCAGAACTACACGGGAGAATCTTGTCAATGATCTCAAGGCAGCTGGGACCATAGTCACCAAGAAAACAATTGGTAACACACTACGTCGTGAAGGACTGAAATCCTGCAGCTCCCGCAAGGTGCCACTGCTCAATAAAGCACATGTACAGGCCCATCTGAAGTATGCTAATGAACATCTGAATGATTCAGAGGAGAACTGGGTGAAAGTGTTGTGGTCAGATGAGACAAAAATCAAGCTCTTTGGCATCAACTCAACTCGCCGTGTTTGGAGGAGGAGGAATGCTGCCTATGACCCCAAGAACACCATCCCCACCATCAAACATGGAGGTGGAAACATTATACTTTGGGGGTGGTTTTCTGCTAAGTGGACAGGACAACTTCACTGCATCAAAGGGACGATGGAAGGGGCCATGTACCGTGAGAACCTCCTTTCCTCAGCCAGGGCATTGAAAATGGGTCGTGGTATTCCAGCATGACGATGACCCAAAACACACAGCCAAGGCAACAAAGGAGTGGATCAAGAAGAAGCACATTAAGGTCCTGGAGTTAGCTAGCCAGTCTCCAGACCTTAATCCCATAGAAAATATGTGGAGGGAGCTGAAGGTTCAAGTTACCAAACGTCAGCCTCGAAACCTTGATGACTTGGAGACGATCTGCAGAGGAGTGGGACAAAAATCCCTCCTGAGATGTGTGCAAACCTGATGGCCAACTACAAGAAACGTCTGACCTCTGTGATTGCCAACAAGGGTTTTGCCACCAAGTACTAAGTCATATTTTGTGAAGTGGTCAAATACTTATTTCACTCATTAAAGTGCAGATCAATGTATAACTTTTTTGAAATGCGTTTTTCTGGATTTTTTTTGTTTTTCTGTCTCTCACTGTAAAAAAATAAAACCTTTTTTGTTGTTATTTCTGTCTCTCACTGTTAAAATAAACCTACCACAACAGGAAGTGAGAGAAATAGTTTGGTTTCTGCCTCATATTCAGTCCCAGTGACAATGATCACCGGGACGAATCATGTACCTCCCTGACGTTGTGATATCAATAAAAAGCTAATAGGGGTTCCAACCACCCACCACTCTTTTCAAAACTAAAAAATAAATGTTTTGGCTTTAGATACCCTTTAAGAATGTGTTGGCATGTTAACCGCTTCAGCCCTGGAAGATTTTACCCCTTTCCTGACCAGAGCACTTTTTGCGATACGGCACTGCGTCGCTTTAACTGACAATTGCGCGCACCCAAACAAAATTGACGTCCTTTTTTTCCCACAAATAGAGCTTTCTTTTGGTGGTATTTGATCACCTCTGCGTTTTTTATTTTTTGTGCTATAAACAAAAAAAGCGACAATTTTGAAAAAAAACACAATATTTTTTTACTTTTTGCTATAATAAATATCCCCCAAAAATATATAAAAAAAATATTTTTTTCCTCAGTTTAGGCCAATATGTATTCTTCTACATATTTTTGGTAAAAGATTGGTAAAAGATTGGTTTGCGCAAAAGTTATAGTGTCTACAAAATAGGGGATAGTTTTATGGCATTTTTTATTATTCATTTTTTTTTTCACTAGTAATGGTGGCGATCTGTGTTTTTTATCAGGACTGCGATATTATGGCGGACACGTCGGACAATTTTGACACATTTTTGGGACCATTGGTATTTATACAGCGATCAGTGCTATAAAAATGCATTGGTTACTGTAAAAATGTCACTGGCAGGGAAGGTGTTAACACTACGGGGCGATCAAGGGGTTAATTGTGTTCCCTGGTGTGTGTTCTAACTGAAGATGGGAGGGGACTGTGTAGGGGAGATGACAGATCACTGTTCATACTCTGTATGAACAGACGATCTGTCTTTTCTCCCCTCAGAAAACCGGAAACTGTGTGTTTACACACAAACATCACGGTTCTCGGTGTGCCACGAGCGATTGCAAGAACCCGGCGGGCACTTGCATCTGCTCAGTGGGCGCGTGCCCCTAGTGGCCACAGGCCACAGGGTGAAGCGACATTACATAATGTCGTTTCACCCAGCCGTGCCATTTTGCCGCAGTACAACTGCGGTGGCTGGTCGGCAAATGGTTAATGTCCATAGTCTCGGCACAGGTGCATTCAGTCCAAATCGAACTGTTTAGGAACTGTCACATATTTGCTAGTATATAGTAAAAATTCAGGTAAATCAGAGGTGCCCAGAGCATCAGACCATTGTTGCCTGATTGGACTGAATTCATGTAGATCAATAGGATAATGGTATAAGCAATCTACAACTTCACTGGATACCCCTGTTTGGCCATCACATGTGCCGGAATTGACTTCCCCCAAGCATTATTTTATTGTCTGCCTGAACACCAACCATTCATGTTTATGCCTCTGTGGAGAGTAAGGGGAATTAGTTGCCTGGAGCTATTGTTGCGGCTTATCTCAGGTGTGGAGAACAATCAAAATTGGACCAGTTTTTGTAGCCATGATCATTAGTTCTTCCTCAGTGCAGTGAGGTACCACTACACCCACAAACAAGAAGTTCACATCAACGTTCAGATCATGCCATGGTCATCTCATCTTTATGCGTACCTAAATCCAGCTATAGATCGATTGAATCTCGACTGGTTCAGCAGGGACCAGTCGAGATTTGATCCATCGATGGGCAGCCTGATTGTAACCAAGTCGATGTACATGTGATGTCCTGGCAGGGACAGCTCTCCACAGCCCCATTCCCACCAGGAGAATACAATAGCTCCGTGGGAGAGATTCCCCCTTTAACACTGATTGTGTTGATGGGGGAATTGAGTGATGCAGCAAAGAAAACCTTATAATCTATGGCCTGCTTATGACACAAGCACTGTGCAGAGGACAAATGGTCCACATATAATGGGCTAAATTAGCTAGTTCTCTGTCCATTGTAATTACAAACTATACACTAATGCCACGTACACACGAACGGAAATTCGGCCAGCAAAAGACTGATGAGAGCCTTTGGTTGGAAAATGCGACCGTGTGTATGCCTTTTGCTGGCCGAATTTCTGCCAGCAAAAGATTGAGAGCAGGTTCTCAATTTTTTGGTCGGAAAAAGTTCTGATCGGAAATTCCGAACGTCTGTAGCAATTCCGACGCGCAACATTCCTACGCATGCTCGGAAGAATTGAACTTCATTTTCTCAGCTCGTCGTAGTGTTGTACATCACCGCGTTCTTGACGGTCGAAAGTTCAGCAAACTTTTGTGTGACCGTGTGTACGCAAGCCAAGCTTGAGCGGAATTCCTTCGGAAAAACCATCCAAGATTTTTCCGACGGAAAATCCGCTCGTGTGTACGCGGCATAAGACAAGGCCTTTAAAACATTGACACATATTGACAGGACTATTAAAATAATATTTTCACATTATCACTTTAACATATTAATATAGAAAAAACTCAATAGAAATCCAAATAAGTAATTATTTGAAGCACGCTACAGTGAGTTGGAAAGACATAAAACTAACTGGCACATCAAAGTTCTCAGGGCCATTGTGCAAAACAACAATGGAGCCTTTCTTCAACTTCGAAAAAGTCTTGTTTTATGCAGCTTCAAGGGTCAAAACCTTGGCCTTCTGGTTGGCACAAAACATTTGTGTAGCTTTGTACTAACTTGTCTCCTTTATTGCCATTACATTTTCCTTAGTTGCCTTATTCAATTTTAAAAAGATAGTGGACAATTGTAGTCTGATAATGCCTTAATTTTCTGGAACTACTTTCTGTTTACTTCAGTATCTTGGTTTAACCACTTGCTTACTGGGCACTTAAACCCCCTTCCTGCCCAGACCAATTTTCAGCTTTCAACGCTGACGCACTTTGAATGACAATTGCGCGGTCATACAACACTGTACCCAAATGAAATTTTTATCATTTTTTTTCCCACAAATAGAGCTTTCTTTTGGTGGTATTTAATCACAGCTGGGGTTTTTATTTTTTGCTAAACAAACAAAAAAAGATGGAAAATTAAAAAAAAAATTAAAAAAATCATGTTTAATAGTTTGTTATAAATTTTGCAAACAGGTAATTTTTCTGCTTCATTGATATGCGCTGATGAGGCAGCACTGGTGGGCACTGATAGGCTGCACTGGTGGGCACAAATAAGGTTGTACTGATGGGGACAGATAAGATGGCACTGATGAGCACGGATGGGTGGCACTGATGGGCACTGATAGGTGGCACTGATGGGCACTGATAGGTGGCACTGATGGGTACTGGTAGGTGACACTGATGTGCAGCACTGTAAAGGCACATTGTGGGCACTGGCACTGTGGGCACTGACAGATGGCACTGTGGGGACTGACAGGTGAAGCTGGTGGGCACTGACAGGTGAAGCTGGTGGGCACTGGTAGGCGGCACTTGTATAGGGCACAGGTGGGCACCATGGACCTGGGGCACATTGCAGTGATCGGGACTAATGTCCCTCCCACTGCCGCCGGTGATCGGCTTTTTACCGGCTCTGTTGTTATCACATGATCAGCTGTCATTGGCTGACAGCTGATCACGTGGTATGGGGTCGGGATCGACCCCTTACTCAGATCTGTGATCCAGCGATTCTCACAGACTCGCTGATCACAGAGCGCGCCACGCGTGCCCTTCAGGGGTGCGCAGGCCGCTCGTGAGCGGGACGACGTCAATAGACGTCGTCCCGGCAAGTTAGATCCGCGATGTAGCCGTCATTCAGCTATAGCGCGGATCTCAGGTGGTTAATGGTATGTCAGTTTTTATAGTGATTTACAGAGCAGCCCTTGATGAGACCAGTTGTGATAGAAGAAACAGTAAAAGCGGCACGCTGTAGGAATATATCAGAAAATATTGTAATTTTTTAAAGAAAAATTCAATAGGTTTTTAGTAAATTCGTGTTTTGGAAAACTGGTCCTTGTTTTTTTCTAATACAAGGAGAAGGATTTTATATCGGTGCCAGACTCCCCATGAAGATAACTATGCTGAATGGAGTCACTTCCCTAAAGCAGGAAGCATTTGTACAAATCCTCCTAATACAGATTCGCTGAATTAATTATTTTATTTTTTCTCATATTTTATTATGAGCTTTATTTGAAGGGGGGAGGGGGGAGAGCACGGACGGGCGAAGCTGTGGGAGCCAATCTCCAATCCCCAAGATTGATATATGTTAGATGATGCGAATTGTTAATCTCGTCTTCCTTTTTTTTATTACGGTATATATGTTACTTATATGGATATGACAAATGTAATAAGGGAAAAAAAAATGTTTAATAAAGTTTGAATTATAAAAAAAATACAGATTCGCTGCATGTCTTTAGTTTACAGAGAGGCATGTGGTAACAGGGTCTCTTTTAATAACTATTTTTATTAGGTACTTGTAAGCATTATATCTACACAGTGTAACCAGTCTGAAAACAGTTTGCTTAACCACTTTCCGACCGGCGCACGACCGAGATATCCATCTCTTCAGGCGCCGGTCGGCATTCCTATAATGGTGGTCATCACGGCGGATTCGCCGCAAGATCACCGTTATCGGCGGCGGGAGAGGTGCCCCCCCTCCCGCCGCTCTCCCGCGCCTTCCGCCGCTTACCGGAACCGTCGGCAGCGGCGGAGGCGATCGGGTCCGTTCCCTGCCTGTGCATAGAGATGAGTGACGCTAAGATGGCCGCCACTCATCTCTATACCATAGGAGGGCGGAAGCGACGTCAAAAACGTCACTTCCGCCCATACGTCTTAAAGGGGAATTTACAAATGTCATTTTTTTAAATGACATTTTTTCTTTTTTTCATTGAAGTCCAAATATGAGATCTGAGGACTTTTTGACCCCAGATCTCATATTTAAGAGGACCTGTCATGCTTTTTTCTATTACAGTGCAGTATCGATCGATCACTGTCACTTACAAAACACTAAGCACACATAACTACAGCGTTCGCAGAGTCAGGCCTGATCCCTGCGATCGCTAACATTTTTTTTGTGGTAGCGTTTTGATTCAGTCGCTAACAGTCAGGAGCTTTTTTACCTGTGAATCTCAAAAAAATAAAAAAAACAAAAATAGTTGTCGTTTTATTGTTCTCTCTCTCTCTCTATTCTCTCTCTATTGTTGCTCTTTTTTTACTCCATTCTATTCTGCAATGTTTTATTATGTTTTATCATGCTTGCTTTTCAGGTATGTAATTTTGTTTACTGTGTTTTAGTGTTAAGCATTTCTTTGTTTTCAGGTGCGCCATTCAGTTGCAGCGCGGATTTATTTATCTTGACAGCAACAGCGTTTGCTCCCACGATACATAAAGCCGCGACTCCAACGCTGTAGGAGGTGATTTCACCACCACAGTTAAAAAAAGAGCATATGTGCCGAAGCATGGGGGCAGCAGGGGGGGGAGGAGCGATTGGCTCCTAATGCCACGTACATACGGTCGAAATTCCGACCGTGTGTACACGGCATAACTTTTGCGGGAGGATGCCCCCATGCATCGGCATATATAAATGGTGCATGTATGCCCATCATTAGAAGTGGGTGGATGAAGGGAGGTATTCTAATGGTGGGCATACCCACCAATCAATCTCTTTTTTTCGTTCAGCCAAGAGGCTGCATGAAAAAAAAAAAGATTACAATATATGTCCAGTATGTTGCTGGACTTTGAATGGTTATACCAGAATGATGCCTGCAGGTTTAGGTATCATCTTGGTATCATTCTTTTCAGCCAGTGATCGGCTTTCATGTAAAAGCAATTCTAGCGGGTAATTAGCCTCTAGACTGCTTTTACAAGCAGTGGGAGGGAATGTCCCCCCTCCCGGATATAAAACCGCGCCATTGGGAAATTGGGAAAGCATTTTATCACACCAATCTTGGTGTGGTCAGATGCTTTGAGGGCAGAGGAAAGATCTAGGGTCTAATAGACCCCAATTTTTTCAAAAAAAGAGTACCTGTCACTGCCTATTGCTATCATAGGGGATATTTACATTCCCTGAGATAACAATAAAAATCATAACAAAGAAAAAAAATGAAAGGAACAGTTTAAAAATAAAATAAAAAAGCTAAATAAATAAAAGAAAAACTAAAAAAAAAAAAAAAAAGCACCCCTGCCCCCCCTTCTCTTGCGCAAAGGCGTACACAAGCGTTGGTCTGGCGTCATATGTAAACAGAAATTGCACCATGCATGTGAGATATCACCGCAAAGGTCAGATCGAGGGCAGTAATTTTAGCAGTAGACCTCCTCCGTGAAACTAATGTGATATCATGTAAAGGCTTTTAAAGGCTTTTAAAAATGTATGTAGTTTGTCGCCACTGCGTGTTTGTGCGCAATTTTAAAGCATGTCGTGTTTGGTATCCATGTACTCGGCCTAAGATCATATTTTTTATTTCATCAAAAATTTGAACAATATAGTTTGTTTTAGTGCATTAAAATAAAAAAAAGTGTATTTTTTCCACAAAAAATGCGTTTGAAAAATCGCTGCGCAAATACTGTGTGGAAAAAAAAATGCAACACCCACCATTTTAATCTGTAGGGCCTTTGCTTTAACAATATATATAGTGTTTGGGGGTTCAACGTAATTTTCTTGCAAAAAAAAAATATGTTTTCATGTAAACAAAAAGTGTCAGAAAGGGCTTTGTCTTCAAGTGGTTAGAAGAGTGGGTGACGTGTGACATAGGCTTCTAAAATGTTGTGCATAAAATGCCAGGACAGTTCAACCCCCCCCCCCCCCCCCAAATGACCCCATTTTGGAAAGTAGACACCCCAAGCTATTTGCTGAGAGCAATGTTGAGCCCATTAAATATTTTTTTTTTTTTTGTCCCAAGAGATTGAATAATGAAAAAAAAATATATATATATATTTTTTTTACAAAAAGTTGTCACTAAATGATATATTGCTCAAACATGTCATGGGCATATGTGGAAATACACCCCAAAATACATTCTGTTGCTTCTCCTGAGTACGGGGATACCACATGTGTGGGACTTTTTGGGAGCCTAGCTGCGTACGGAACCCCAAAACCAAGCACCGCCTTCAGGCTTTCTAGGGGTGTAATTTTTTTATTTCACTTCTCACTGCCAATCACAGTTTCGGAGGCCATGGAATGCCCAGATGGCATAAAACCCCCCCCAAAATGACCCCATTTTGGAAAGTAGACACCCCAAGCTATTTGCTGAGAGGTATGGTGAGTATTTTGCAGATCTCGCTTTTTGTCACAAAGTTTTGAAAATTGAAAAAAAAAATTTTTTTACTAAAACAAATGAGAGCTGTAAAATACTCACCATGCCTCTCAACAAATAGCTTGGGGTGTCTACTTTCCAAAATGGGGTCATTTGGGGGGGGGGGGTTTGTGCTATTTTGGCATTTTATGGCCTTCGAAACGGTGATAGGTAGTGAGGAGTGAAATCAAAAATTTGCACCCTTAGAAATCCTGAAGGCGGTGCTTGGGTTTCGGGGCCCCGTATGCGGCTAGGCTCCCAAAAAGTCCCACACATGTGGTATCCCCATACTCAGGAGAAGCAGAAAAATTTATTTTGGGGTGCAATTCCACATATAACTATGGCATGTGTGAGCAATATATCATTTAGTGACAACTTTTTTTTTCTTTTTTATTTTTGTCTTTATTCAATCACTTGGGACTAAAAAAAAAAAATGTTCAATGGGCTCAACATGCCTCTCAGCAAATAGCTTGGGGTGTCTACTTTCCAAAATGGGGTCATTTGGGGGGGTTTTGTACTTCTCTGCCATTTTAGCACCTCAAGAAATGAAATAGGCAGTCATAAATTAAAAGCGGTGTAAATTCCAGAAAATGTACTCTAGTTTGTAGACGCTATAACTTTTGCGCAAACCAATAAATATATGCTTATTGGCATTTTTTTTTTTTACTAAAGACATGTGGCTGAATACATTTTGGCCCAAATGTTTGACTAAAATTGAGTTTATTAGATTTTTCTTCTAACAAAAAGTAGAAAATCTCTTTTTTTTTCAAAATTTTCGCTCTTTTTCCGTTTATATCGCAAAAAAAAAAATAAAAATCACAGAGGCAATCAAATACCATCAAAAGAAAGCTCTATTTGTGGGAAGAAAAGGATGCAAATTTCGTTTGGTTACAAAATTGCATGACCGCGCAATTACCAGTTAAAGTAGTGCAGTGCGAAGTGCGAAATTGAAAAAAGACCTCTGGTCCTTAAGCTGACAATTGGTCCGGGGCTGAAGTGGTTAAAGCAAAGCTATAATGTTTTGGTGTCAATGTTTTATATATACAGTATATACTGTATATTGTGACAGGAAGCCAGGAAAAACTATGGGTTGTGTCCAGGATGGGAGATATATTTGTCCCAGATTCATGCTGAATACAAACTGTTTTCCTTTTTGTGCTGTGTAGTGAGCCTGTTAGGCTCACTGAGAGGTTAACAAGCTCAGCTGTAGCAGGTTGAATACTCTGGGCTCTATAAATCTCCCAGGCTGCTTAGGGAGGATGCTCCACCCTAGAACCAAATGTCTGTGCAGGACAGACTGGGAAGCAGCCATTTGCTTGTATGGTGAGATTAACCACTTCAGCCCCGAACCAATTGGCAGCCAGAGGACCAGGCCCCTTTTTGCGATTCGGCACTGCGTCGCTTTAACTGACAATTGCGCGGTCGTGGCTCCCAAACAAAATTGGCGTCCTTTTTTTTTTTTTCCACAAATAGAGTTTTCTTTTGGTGGTATTTGATCGCCCCTGCGGTTTTTATTTTTTGCGCTATAAACAAAAATAGAGCGACAATTTTGAAAACAATGCAATATTTTTTACTTTTTGCTATAATAAATATCCCCAAAAAATATATAAAAAAAAATTTTTTCCTCAGTTTAGGCCGATACGTATTTTTCTACATATTTTCGGTAAAAAAAAAAATTGCGATTATTGATTGGTTTGCGCAAAAGTTATAGCGTTTACAAAATAGGAGATAGTTTTATAGCATTTTTATTAATATTTTTTTTTTACTAGTAATGGTGGCGGTCAGCGATTTTTATTGTGACTGCGACATTATGGCGGACACATCGGACATTTTTGACACATTTTTGACACATTTTTGGGACCATTGTCATTTATACAGCAATCGATGCTATTTAAATGCATTGGTTCCTGTATAAATGACAGTTGTAGTGAAAGAGTTAACCACTCGGGGCAGGGGTTATGGGCTGTGATGTGTGTTGTGTTTTTTACATTAGGGGGCGGGGCTGACATCTGACATCATTGATCGGCTTTCCCGATGACCGGGAACAGCCAATCAATGACAGGCAGAGTAGGAAGCGCGGGGAGAGGTTTGTTTACACATACCTCTCCCCGTTCTTCAGCTCCGTGACCCGATCGCGGGACACCAGCGGCGATCGGGTCCGCTGGTCCCGTGGCCGTGGTCACGGAGCTCCCGACCGGGTCGCGAGCACGCCCAGGCAATTAAAGGGCAACGTACCTGTACGTGCTTTTGCCTAGCCGTGCCATTCTGCCGACGTCCCAGCTTCCTTTTAGATGGGCTCAGGCTGCATGCCAAACTCCATGGGGCCGCATGCAGGCCACAGGACACCCCTGATAGTGCAAGGACTTGCCTTTTTGGATACAGAGTGATTGGATAGATGGTGTGTCCTCCTATTATATTGTTTTGGTAAATCAAAAATAGATCGTACGGCCACATTTATACACCTAAAATTACCCAGTTGTGCTTTCAGTGTCATTAATTGTTAACCGCACATCAAATACAGAAGCAAACATACATTTTGCCACATGAAAAAACAGGTGACAAACGACATGCAACTCACACCATGCCAAAATGTCCCATAAGCTACTTTGCCACATGTAGCACAGCCCATTGAATTCAATGGGCTGCCCTATGAGTGTCACTGAAAAAACGAGCCGAAAAACATGCGCTCCCACAACTTTAGGTGTGAATGAGGCCTGAAAGTGAAATTGGTGCATTTACACAAGAACCTTGAGGCTCCATTCACACCTGTTTGTTTCCAAATGCATGGCAAAAGACACAGAAAATGTGCGCTTTGCCATGCATTTCAGAAACGCTGCAATGTGCCTCGTGTTTGTGTTGTCATTAATGTTAAAGGCACCCCAAGTGTGGGAAATGCACCAAAAATTTTGGTAATGCACCAAGTTCTGCTCCAAAAAGAGTTCTGGAGCTTCTCTAGGACAATTGTTCTGTGTAGGGCAGCCCATTCAAGTGAATGGGTGGCCCTATGTGCGACAAGTGAAAACGCTCCAGAACTGCAGGACCTAACAGGAAGTAAATGCTGAGAGAATCTACAGGAAGTGATGGAATCTGAAAATCCTTTTAAAAATTCAAATAAACTGACAAGATTCTAAGCCTCCTGTGGATAAGGTAAGTGAGAGAAAAGCACATTGGGATAGCTGGGCCAGAAATGGCATTAGAAAACGCTTCTGTTTATTATGAAAACTGAAATTCTGAACTTTATGGCTGTGTGACTTTTTCACAGTGCTGCGACTCATCCAGGGAGTCATTCACAACCTGCTACTGAATGAATTCCTCACAATATATATTGCATATACACTCTCTATCTATAATGACATGTTACTAAGCATAATCAGAAGTTCTACAATAAGAGTCTCCCTGACAGGTTTCTTTTTTTAAAAAAATGCATGTTGTTGTGCATGAGCAGGCTGCTCTAGTTGCACCATTTTGGATTGACACTTGCACACTTGGTGCCTGTGCACTGTAATGTTTACTCTATGCTTAGGATAATGCTGGGCATAACCGGGAAAGGAGGAGGGCAAGGATGTTGAATGCTGGACATGGAGGGGTCACCAAGCGCAATCTATGAGTTATTTGCTCCTGACCCAACCCCTGAACACTGTACATTACTTAATCCTGACCCCTTAACTGTCTGCGCTACTTCATCTTGACCCCTGAACTCTCTGCATTACTTAATCCTGACCCCTAAATTCTTTGGGTTACTTACTCTTAACCCCTGAACTCACTGTGTTACGTACTTCTGACCCCTGAACTCTTTGCATTACTTACTCTTGATTCCTGAACGTACTTAGTTTTGATTCCTGAACTCTTGGGGGCTGATTTACTATAGCACGAATATGCGATCACGCAAATAAATACACTCAAAATAGTGAAAGCGTGCTAATTGGCACCCAAAAAGAATTCAGGGAAAGGGAGTGTCACCGCTCCAGGAGGATCGTCTGATAGCAAGGCTCTTCACCCAGTTGAAGAAACCACAGGTGCCGACAATGCATTTAGCAATGAATAAAAGTGGTTCTGGACAGCCGCACTTCGGGAAAAAAGCCTTTTATTTAAAAAAAACACAAAATCCAAAATTGCATGTCACAGCAGAACAGGAAAGCTAACGCGTTTCACACTAGACAGTGCTTAATCATAGCTGTGACTATAGTGCTGGGGAAAAATTTACTATAAGACCCAGACAACAGATACTGCCCAAACCCTTACTCTTGCTAGAACCTGGAGACTTGCACATGAAATTAATGTTTAGAGCATGATATGATTGCCTAAATGGTACTTAAATATGTATTATATTGTTTGAAGATAATCTGCTTTAAAACTGCTTTAAAAAGTGATGTATACACTGAAATATCTTTAAAAGTCTGGTGGGTGGTAGATTGGCTGGGATTTGAACTCGTAACTTGAGTGCTTTGGAGACATCTCAGAGGACCACCAAGTGATTGTGCTGCGTGCGCTGAGACCTGCATAATGAGCAAGAATGAACATAAATAATTACTTCTTTAAAGCCACCGAAATAAAAAACAAAAACATGAAAAAAAATAACATACGACAGATATGTAACTGTAAATGTTCAATACATGTAACTTTACAGAATAGCAGACATTACTCTGCAATACTCATTCATAACTGCATTTGTTAGCAAAAGAAGAAAAATAAAATTAGGAATACTAATTGCAATATACATCAATAGATGTACATGAGGCAGAGCATATCTCACATAAAAATGATTTTTTCACATACATGGATCGTGGTTGCAGTGCAGTGCTATATAATAACTTGGTAGCAATTGGCACTTTCACATCCGTGAAATCAACGATTAGCGCTGATTCAGAATTTACTAAGGCATGTTCGCCGCTAATAGCGTTATTTTTCATTCACATGTTCTCCTAGTTGAACTCTTAATTGCCTGAAATGGGCGCTATTACATGTAGAGTGCCCAGTACTTCCCAGGAATCTTAGTAAATAACCCCCTATGTGTTACTTTCTCCTGACCCCTGAACTTTCTGCATTACTTAACTTTCATTTCTGAACTCTTTGCACTACTTAATCCTGACCCCTGCACTCTAGATGTTATTTATTCCTAACTCCTGAACTAATTACTTACTCCTGAGACCTGAACACTCTGTTACTTAATCCGGACCTCTGCACTCTGTTCTTCAATACTGACCCCTGCATTCTCTGACTTGCTTAATCTTACTCCTGAACACTCTGTTCACTCTGTTACTTAATCCTGACCCCTGTACTCTATGCTTTGCACTCTTTTGATCCATAACAGCCATAGACTCAAGCCACACCCAATGTTTTACAATTTGACCATGCCCATAGTTCATCACAGAGCGCTACATGTGCTGCATTATTCTCCCTCTTGTGGTGCTTGAGGTATTTAGTATTTATACATTAAATGTCTGCCTCTTGTTTCAAAAGTCTGTAATCAATTGCTTCAGGGAATTTGAAAAATGGGGGCATGATTTTGTAAGTGTGGCTGCAAATGAGGATGTGATTTTGTGGGCATGGTTAAAAGTGGGCGTGATCAATAGGGTGCCCACCTATGTCATTTTGAAAATCTGGTAAGCATAATGATTGCGTATCTATTATATGTTGGTACAGCGTTAATTATTCTGCAGCAGTTCCAACTCTAGGAACTATATACAGGGGGGGCACATAAGATACCACAGTCAAAATGGGGGGGGGGGGGGCTAATTATTTTTTACCACTAAATCATGCCACTGAAAAAAACTAAACTAGCCAGTGACTCTTGTCCTTTATTTCACTTCCCTTTTGTTTCCACGGTCGGAATTTCCGATGGAAACAGTCCGATGAGAGCTTGTCAACGGATTTTCCGACCGTGTGTATGCCCATCGGTCTTTTTCTGTTGGAATTTCCGATGGACTTTGAATTGAGAACCTGTTCTCAATTTTTCCGACGGAAACCCTTTCTATCTGATTTTCCGATCGTGTGTATGCAATTCCGACACACAAAATTCCGACGCATGCTCAGAAACAATTCGACGCATGCTCGGAAGCATTAAACTTCCCTTCTATAGTGCTGTCGAACGTGTTTTATGCCGCTGTGTTACAGACCGTCGGAATTTGCTGTGACCGTGTGTAGGCAAGACAGTTTGATCGAAATTCTGTCGGAATTCCGATGGGAAAACCATCAGAGCTTTTTCCGACGAGAATTCCGACCGTGTGTACGTGGCATTAGGCAAAGGGCCAAGTAGGAAGGCCCAGCTGCAGTAATGCTGATGGTTGGATGAAGAAACATTTTGTAGAAAGACTGCTGTCTGACAAGGTCAGAGAAACCTTCCATGAGAAAGATACATTGACTTGAACAAGTATTCATACCCCTTTGAAATTTTCCACATTTTGCCATGTTGCAAACAAAAACTTGAAAATATTTTATGTGATAGACCGTAGCAAAGTGGCACATAATGGTGAAGTGGAAGGAAAAATGATAAATGTTTTTCAAAATTATTAATAAATATGTGAAAAGTGTGGTATGCATTTGTATTCAGCCCCCCCCTGAGTCAATACTTTGTAGAACCACCTTTCGCTGCAATTACAGCTGCAAGTCTTTTTGTGTATGTCTCTACCAGCTTTGCACAGCTAGAGAGTGAAATGTTTGCCGATTTTCTTATTTGCAAAATAGCTCAAGCTCTGTCAGACTGGATGGAGAGCGGCTGTAACAGCAATTTTCAAGTCTTGCCACAAATTCTCAATTGGATTTAGGTCTGGACTTTGACTGGGCCATTCTAACATATGTACAGAATATGCTTTGATCTAAACCATTCCATTGTAGCTCTGGCTGTATGTTTGGGGTTAGGGATGGCCAAAAAAAACCATGGTTCGGTTCGCACCAGAACATGGGAACAGGCCAAAAATGTCTGCAAACATGCAAACCATTTTAAAGTCTATGGGACGCAAACATGAAAAATCAAAAGTGCTCATTAATAAAGGCTTATATGCAAGGGTTTGCCATAAAAAGTGCCCCGGGGGACATGTATCAATGCAAAAAGTGAAAATAAATAAATTATTCCTTTTATACCTGTACGTCCCTTTGAATTTGCTGCCGTGCCATCGCGTGCACGCCGCTGGCAGCGTGCCCCGGTCGCAAGCTCTGTGAGTCTGACCGAGGGTCCCGCGGACTCAATCACTGCAGGGATTCCCGCGATCGTTTCACGGAGAGGAAGAATGGGGAGATGCTAATGTAAACAAGCATCTCCCCGTTCTGCCTAGTGACAGTGTCACTGATCACTGCTCCCTGTGATCGGGAGCAGAGATCAGTGATGTGTCACACACAGCCCCTCCCCCCACAGTTAAAAACACTCCCCAGGGAAAACTTGACCCCTAAAGCGCCACCTAGTGGTTAACCTCTTCACTGCCAGTGTCATTTTTACAGTAAACGCTGCAATTTAATCGCACTGATCGATGTAAAAATGACAATGGTCCCAAAAATGTGTCAAAATTGTCCGATGTGTCCGCCACAATGTTGCAGTCATGATAAAAATCGCAGATAGCCACCATTACTAGTAAAAAAAAAAAATTATTAATAAAAATGCCATAAAACTATCCCCTATTTTGTAGACGCTATAACTTTTGCGCAAACCAATCAATAAACGCTTATTGCTTTTTTTTTTTTTATATATACCAAAAATATGTAGAAGAATACGTATCGGCCTAAACTGAGAAAGAAAACTTTTTTTGTATATATTTTTTGGGGGATATTTATTTATTTATTTATTATATATTATTTATTTAAAAATATTGCTTTTTTTTTCAAAATTTTTGCACTTTTTTTTTTTTGTTTATAGCGCAAAAATAAAAACCGCAGAGGTGATCAAATACCACAAAAATAAAGCTCTATTTGTGGGGAAAAAAGGACGTAAATTTGGTTTGGGAGCCACGTTACGGCCCTGATTTATGTGAGGAAATGACTGGTATGTTCAATCCCCAGTACATATGAACAAAGGGGGGAAATTGTGGGACTTTATATGAAGCACACAGCTGGGCATGAACCAACCAATGATTATATAGTAATGCATGTTTAATATTGCATAGGAGTACACATAGGACAGTAAAAATTATATATAATAAATCTCAGTAAAAATGATCTATACAATTCATATATATTATATATACAAGTTTTCCAACATGATAACATAGAAATGAGCCTAGGGTATGTGTACCCAAAGTCAATAGGCATGGTAGCATATATACCTGATAATTGATTGGAACAGTTCATTATAATAAAAAGTATTGAATAAAATGTTGCACATGACTACTGTGACACAGCATCGTAGGAAAGCTCAACGCTTTTCAAGAACAACTTGCCACTCATCAGGAGAAGATGTAGATAGGACATATATACGGTAATCATAGTATAAAAATATAGATATTAATAACAATGCTGGAGGCACTATGGGAAATGTCATCCCCGGTAGCTGAGGGGGCAATAACTGCAGCAAACTGGTGGCACCAACAGTGAGTGAATATTAGAAAATGATCCCCAATTATCAGCTGTATTGTATAAATGGTGCTATATAAAAATTCCAAGGAAGGTCTTGAATGGGAAATAGAGGAATACTCCAGAACGGTGCAACAGTGTCTCAGGAATGAAACATAACAGTAATGTGCATTTATCTTCATAGTCCAACATAGTACAGTGTGAGTGAGAGCCCCCGTCTTGGGGAAAATGAGTTTAAAAATGGACACAGGACTCTCAGATTGGGTTCACACATAATACTGATGCGGCTCCCAGCAGCGGTCCTGTGCTTCCCCATTCACTGCTTCAGGTACGATTTCAGCCAAAAATGAAATGGACCAAAAGACGCACAGGGCTCCTGTGCAAATTCGCACCAGAGCCACAGCAGAGATATTTTGACCGGCTCCATAGAGAGCCGGTCAAAATCTGCTGCTATTGCGAATTGGATGCGGATAGGCCGCATCCAATTCGCAATGGTGTGAACCCAGCCTCAAAGAGTCAGTTTGAAAAGCTCCAGCAGAAGCTTTGTGAGCAGAGAAAATTATATATTACAATTTCTCTGGATTTGGCAAGTCTGGATCGAAGCTGGAGACTTGATGACTCCAAAGAGCATTGGGTGGGATGGAGTCTTTAGTTTTGTGTCCGGTTTTTCCAGAAATTCTGCAGGTTGTGTGTGTCCAGGTGCACACATTCGTTATAAGGCAGATCTGAGCATAGCTCAGGGAGGTGGGGGTAGTAGTTAGTGTTGGAGCAGTTGCTGTAGCCAGGAGGGTGGTGCGCTCAGGTTTAGAAACCCAAGCAATATCCTTGAGATGGCACTCCATGTGGGAGAGGTTCCAGGTCAGTGGACTGAGAGAGTTGGGCCAGCTAAGAGAGTCTGGGGGACCATAGTTGAGACAACTGGAAGAGAGAGTCCTGGGTACCAGAGGGAACCGTGAGTCTCGGAGGAGTGTGAAAGTCTGGAGTGTCAGGAGAGCCCCTTCCTAGAGGCCAGGAGTGGGCCTGCGCGGCATGGTACTGCGACCAAGGCTGAGTGAGCCTTGAGAACCAGGTGGCTTGGCATTTTCTGGAGAAGAACCCCTGTGGGGCAACTAATGCATGCATGCAATGAATGTATAAAAGTGGGCTACCATGCCCTAAAACCTGAAGTTCCTGTTTGCTGTAAACTCACAGAAAAATGCATCTTCCACTGAGCTAGACACCCCCCTCCCCCCATATTACAACAGATACTTTGGTTGTTTCCTTTTCGGCCAAATTGCCATTAATGTTCGCATGTTTTTTTGTAGGGAAAATTGATTTTACGCTTTATCAAGCTCATTAATCTAGCAAAAAGAATGCTCGGTAACTCTTTAAGTGTCTTTCAGTGAAAGTTGTGTATTGTGTAAATATCATCTACTTCTTTGACTCTAAGGCCTCGTACACACAGTCAGATTGTTTGACGGCCGAGCGTCTGATTTTTGTCAAAAGGGCGTGTGCAGGATTTTGTCTAGCATACTAATATTACGCAAATTGTCGTTTGACAAACAAGAATGTAGTGACGTACTTTAAGTGTATAAGAGGAAGTTAATTTCTCAAGCACCACCCTTTGGGCCCCTTCTGATAATTTCATGTTAGTAGAAGTTTGGTGAGCGTTGATTTGCGATTTTCCGATCGTATAAAACAAATGCCCTTTAAAATATGCCCTTTTGGCATCAGTATCACCAGCAAAGCAGCTTCATTATTATCCCATTAAATTTTGACATTTCATCAATTACCAATGTTAATTCTAGATTACGAACGGTAGTTTACAAGACCAAACTCTTCCGGCTCGTTCCTTGATTCAGAGCATGCGTGTTTATACTTTTGACTTGTGTGACGGATTTCTCTACTGACCATCCAAAAATCAGACGTTGAGTCACATCAGACAAAAATTTTATAGCCTGCAGATCCAGCTTTTGTCTGATGTAAAAGTCAAATCGTCTGTCGAATGCACCGTACTAACGATCCGAAAATCCGCAGACAGCTCGTCTTCAGACTTTTCCCTTTTGATTTTCGTATTGTGTGTACAAGCTTTAAGACCACATACACACTATACAACTTTTGTCCGATTTCCTTTAGTTTTACCAAAACCATCTAGTGCAAGGGCCTGCCTGATTGCATACAAATTGAAACTCTTAAGGTCTGACCTCATATTATATGTTTTTTGTAAATCTGAAGGAAAAAAAAAATCTACAGAAAATTGTTTAGTGTGTATCCAGCTTTAGCCTAGGTTCACATTGCTGCGGGTTCCAAACTTGCGAGTTCAGCTGCAATTTGACGGACATCTGTGTGGGTCTCTGCAGAGATGTCTATACAAGTACAGGGACTTCTTTTGGGAATCGGTGCTGCGCCACACCTATTCGGACGGTGCAATTGCCGGCAGGAGTCGGCAATTTGACATGTCAATCTGCTCCACTGTGAACCTGGACTAAGGCTGGATTCAGACCTATGCATTTTTTGTGCTTTTTGCATTTTGCAGATTTGCACTACAGATCGTGTTCCATAGGAAACAATGTTAAATGAACTGCAGTGCAAATCTGCAAACTGCAAAAAGCACTAAAACTGCATAGGTGTGAATCGAGCCTAAGGCTGGGTTCACACATATGCGATGCGGGAACCAGCGCATTTCCAGTGTGAGTTCTCACGTCGCATGTGTCTTGCAGGAAGTTCACACTGCCCTATGCGAAACACTGCGGGTGTCAATAAAAAGTTAATGACACCACCCCCCCCAGATTGGTTCTCAGATCGCAGTGCGAACTGTGGAATGGTGCAGGAATCGGATCGCATAGGTGTGAACGCCCATGCGAACCGATTCCAGTGCGGACCAAAAAAAAGGGTCCTGCACCATTTTAGTTTGAATATGATTTTGGTGAGAACCAAAAGCAAGCACTGACACAGAGTCCGCAGAATTGAAAGCTCTGAATGTATTATGATTCTCATCATGCGACCATATACAGTATATATCATTTCTAGTGGGAATCACAAGAGTATGTGGATTACTCTACAATTCATTTGGCAAGCTTACAATTTTTATTAATGCAGTTGAAAACCGTGGCAGTAAAAAAAAAAAAAAAATTGTAAGGCAATTCCTAAATGTGCTAGCATACAGTACTAGCACAATATGAAATACTTCCCTTAGAACAAAGCCTTATTATAGACTTACCCATTGGTAAAAATCACAAAGCAGGCTTTACTACTGCTTTAATCCAAGCATTTGGGTAGAGTTGCCCTTTAAAATCTCTCCCAAATCACATTCTGTTACCAGTGTGCTGCAGCTGAACCGAATGTCACTGATGAAAGACCATAGGAAATCTGAGAGATCTGCAGGACAGGATGACCCAGAACTGCTGGGTGTGTGGCTATAAATCTGACTGCCAGAATGCTGGGGCAGTGGAGAGTAACGTTCATAAAATTCCCATTTATTTTTTAGTATTAGGAACATTAACCACTTTAGCCCTGGAAGGATTTACCCCCTTAATGACCAGGCTATTTTTTGTGATACAGCACTGCGTCACTTTAACCGCTAGCCGACCAGCCACCGCAGTTGTACTGCGGCAACATGGCTCGGCTGCGCGAATCGCCATCGTGTTACGTTGGCAACATATTCAGCCACTAGGGGGCGTGTGCACGCTGCTGGCCCATGGAGCCGATGCAAGTGCTCGCGATCACTGCCGGGCTCCTGCGATCGCTCAGGGCACACAGAGAACCGGGATCCATGTGTGTAAACACAACGTTTCCGGTTCTCTGAGGGGAGAACAGACAGATCGTCTGTACATACAGAGTATGAACAGCGATCTATCATCTCCCCTGCACAGTCATATCCAACCTTCAGTTAGAACACACAATAGGGAACCCATTAACCTCTTGATCGCCCCCCTAGTGGTTAACCCCTTCACTGCCAGTGACATTTTTACAGTAATCAATACATCTTTATTGCACTGATCGCTGTAAAAATGCCAATGGTCCCAAAAATGTGTCAAAATTGTCCGACGTGTTTGTTATAATGTCACAGTCCCGATAAAAATCACAGATCGCCGCCATTACTAGTAAAAAAAAAAAAAATTATAATAAAAATGCCATAAATCTAGCCCCTATTTTGTAGACGCTATAAGGCCCCTTTCACACTGGGGCGGGAGCCGCGGCGACGGTAAAGCAGCGCTATATTTAGCGCTGCTTTACCGTTGTTTTAGCTGCGGTATTCGGTCGCTCGCGGGGCGGTATTACCGCGGTGTCCCATTGAAATCAATGGGTAGGAGCGGTATAGGAGCGGTGAATACACTGCTCCTATACCGCTCCAAAGATGCTGCTAGCAGGACTTTTTTTACCGTCCTGCTAGCGCACCGCTCCAGTGTGAAAGCCCGCCGGCTTTCACACTGGAGTGAATGGGGCCGTTTTTTTTCAGGCGGTGTACAGGCGCTATTTTTAGCACTGTACCGCCTGAAAACCGCCCCAGTGTGAAAGGGGCCTAACTTTTGCGCAAACCAATCAATATATGCTTATTGCTAAAAAAAAAAAAAATTACCAAAAATATGTAGAAGAATACATATTGGCCTAATATTTTGGGGGATATTTATTATAGCAAAAAGTAATAAAAAATATTGTTTTTTTTTCCATATTTTTTTTTTTTAAATTGACGCTTAGTTTATAGCGCAAAAAATAAAAAACGCAGAGGTGATCAAATACCACCAAAAGAAAGCTCTATTTGTGGGGAAAAAAAAATATGTCAATTTTGTTTTGGTGTAACGTAGCACGGCCGGGCAATTGTCAGTTAAAGCGACGCAGTGCCGAATTGCAAAAAGTGCTCTGGTCAGGAAGAGGGTAAAATCTTCCGGGGCTGAAGCGGTTAAAAGAAGTTTAAAAATAACAGGTTTACTGGCCAATCACTAGGTAAAAATAAAGGAAAAATCTAAGGATTGGTAAGCTGCAATATAATAAATCATTGTTTTTGGGGTTTAATACAGCTTCAGCCAATAAGGGGTATTTTGTCTAGACATATTGCAAATATGTACAAATAATATTGTGCCTTTTTTTTAGCATAAGTTTCATGTGGTTTTGAGGACCACAGAAAGGATATCACATAAGGAAAGATTGTTTTGGGAAATGTTTTTATTTTTCTGTGAGTGCATCTAATGCAGCAGAGAAAATGTTCCCTAAATCCACCTACCATTACCAACCATACAGTAGGTGCTAGATGATAATTCCTACATATTTTCCCAGTGTTTGTATATATAAGGCCTTTGTTCTATATGTGGGAGCTAAAGCAACATCCTAACAACTAAAAAGTGTCAAATTGTACATTCCATTTAGAATAATGCTTGCATTTACGCCATCGAGGGGATTTGAGATTTTGTTTTTTTCTTTTTGGCAAGACATGAGAAAGATAAGGCAGCTCTGATGACTGCACTTCATTACTTCCATACATCTAGTAATCTTCTCTTTTAAAGCAAAGTAGATTGAAAGTGAGCACATTGACGTCACTTGGGTTCATAAATAAGAGCAGTTTCCTGTCAGTTGAACCACAGAGCTTTCTAAACTGTCAGATACAGTTAAAAAATCTAATTATGCAATGAAACAAGCACAAAGGGGAGTGTAATGTTATTAGGAGCTTTAGCAGTATCCAAGGTCTTGGGGCCACAGAAGTCTTTTTCTTTTTTTTTTTCTCCTTATCTGGCAAGGCAACTGTTATTTCACAAACAATCTTGCTATACTGAGAGTCAGCAATGTTTAATATCAGTCATTATGTGTGCGTTGTTAAAAAAAAAAAATAGTATAAAAATGGAAATACCTTATATGATAAATATATAATATTGCCTGATTCAACAAGAGAAAGTGTTTAAAAAAATTGTCTAAACAGTTTATAGAATTTTTCCCTCATAAAAATCATAACCTTGTTTTAACTCATTTTATGTGTTCAATCATAGCAGCAATATCAAAGTTATAAGTAAAACATCCAACAGTAAGATCGACATAGTCAAATACAGCAACAGATACAGTATGTTAACACATTTTGGCTGTCAAACCTAATCAGACACAAACTGAACATACATTTAGCCCCCATTGACATCGGGGCGATTTGACATGTCAAATCGCAGTCTATTGCCAGCAACGGCACCGTCCGAATCAGTGCAACGCCGACTTTGGGGCACTGCACCGATTTCCAAAAGTAGTTCCTGCACTTCTTTTGGCGACTTCGGGGGGCAATTTCAATAGACATCTGTGCAATAACCCGCCCAGATGTCAAATTGCCCCTATACTCGCACTGAAATGCAGGTTTGAAATCGTACGAGTTCAGCTAAACTCGCACAATTTCAAACCCGCCTTCAGCCCAGGTTCACACTGAAATTGTGCGAGTTAATCTAACCTTGCACAATTTCATACCCACATATCAGTCCAACTTCTGGATCGATTTTAGAGACATCTGTGTGGGCTCTTGCAGATATCTATTGAAATCACCCCCGAAGTCGCCAAGAGTAGTGCAGAAACTACTTTTAGGAAATGGTGCGGTGCCGCAAAGTTGGCATCGCATTGATTCGGATGGTGCTATTGCAGGCAATAGCCGGCGATTTGGCATGCGATTTGACATGTCAAATCACATGCCAAATTACCCCAATGTGAACGTGGGCTCAGTGTGAACGAGGGCTAATATAGACACTGCCCCCCCCCCCCCCCCAAGGCAAATGAGGTAAGCAGGTGACTTGTGATTAAAGCCAACTAAGCAGAAAGGAAATCATGCATCAAGCTTACATCCTAACAATAGTAGAAAAACGCATATGCACACAAAATATAAACAGATAAAATGAGGCGTAAAATTGTGCAATGTGTGTTACAATTTACAATTGCTACAACAAATTACACCCTGGAGTGTAGCAGTGTAAAAAATAGGTGGGAGACCTGTAAAAAAAAAATTATTAAAGTGTTTGTAAAGGCTGAAGGTTTTTTTTACCTTGATACCTTGACAAAATAACAAATTAACCTAACTACTATCTATATGCAATATTTTACAATAAAAGGTAACAGGGATGCAAGGAAGGGAAACACAACTGGGTACAAGAGCAGGAGCAAGGCAGATGGGTGCAGGATGGCTCGGGATACAGGCGGCACAAGGATCTGGTAGCAAGGGGGCAATCAACAGGATAGTGACACACTGGGGGAAGGGAGGAGCAGCCTTAAATATCCACCTGGCAACTGGTGCCAGGTGTGGCTGATCAAAACCTGCGGGTTTTTAGGAGACACCTGCTGGTGCACACTGGAACTGCAGCCATCGGCCCAGAGAACCACAGTGCCACCAGCAGGTGAACTCAGTCCTGACAAACACTGACTTAAATATTCGTTTTGATGTTGTTTAAAGTGATATTAATTACTTTAAAAAAATCCACATCCCACGTATGATTAAGGTCAAATGGTGTATTGTATGTAAAGTATAAATCCACCATATCTCCTTTTTAGAAAATCTTCGGTACATATCACCTCCTCTGGGAGATTTCAGAATACTCTCTACACCAAAAACAAAGAGTGCATGTTGCCCGCATATTGTTCTTTAAAATGTTTGGAAACATTAATAATGTTTCCAACATAATAATTGCGATACTGGGTCAGTATATAAAAACATAGATTTGTCCTTGGGACTTTGAATGAGGCGCAACACACTCAACAAATTACTAAATAGTATGCAGATTTATTAATAGTACAATAATATTAAAATTGTATATCAGACAAATACTATGCTAACGGGCAGATTTGTAGTAATTGACATGATATATTCCATAACAAAATACAGTATTACAAAAAACAGTACATATGTAGTTTAAAATGCATCTTTAAGACCCAAAGCGTTGTGTAAATTAACGTTCACTTCCTCAGGGGTTGATGCACTCACAAATATCTTTAAAGTAAGCTTTTTATTTATTTTTTTTAAAAGCTGAGGGTCTACATAGGGTACCCCATACTTACAAATCTGCTAAAATTGAAAGCACACGATCATATTCCAGTAGTGACCACCAGGGATGTCTGACCCAGGTTAGTAGCTAATAAAGTCATATATGCACGGATAATACAGAGTTACAGTCTCAATATTACTGTTGGATTGTTATGCAAGTGTGGAGTGACTGGAGCCAAGGCACCGGTTTTTCCAGCTCCTGAATCTGCCATGGTTGAGAACTGTTGATCTGCTTCTGTGATAAGTAAGCTATAATTGTTATATTATTTACATAAATGGACTTACAAACCGTTTTAAATAATTTTGATTATTTTTTTTGAGAGAAATACAGCTTTCTTTTGTTGGTATGTAACCACAACTGTTTTTTTTTTTTTTTTAAATCATTTTTATGCTTTATAAAAAGGAAAAAAGGCCAAACATTTAGTTTTTTTTTAGTTTTTGTTATAACATTTTGCAAATAAAATATCTTTATAAATTTAGGCCAAAATGCATTCTTCTACATTTCTTTTGTTAAAAAAAAAAAAAGAAAGCAAAATACGTGCATATTATTTAGTCTGTGTGAAAGATTATACAGTCTACAAACTATTCTTCCCTTTGTCCCCCTCCCCGATCCTCCCATCTCCTCCCCCTCCCTTCTTCTCCTTCCCCTTCCCCCTTCCCTCCCTTCTCCTTGTCCTTTCCCCCCCTCCCCTTTTTTCCCCCCCCCCCCCCCTCCCTCCCCTTGTTCCTCCACCTTCCCCAACATTCTGTTACCCCCCCTCCCCTTGTTCCTTCCCCTTGCCCCCCTCCCCCCCTCCTCCCCCGTTACCCTTTCCACCCAGCTTTCCTGTTCCCGTTTTTCCTCCCCCCCCTGCCTGCCCTCCCCCCTCTTCCCCCTCTCCCCCCCCCCTCTCCTTCACTCCCCCTCTCCTTCCTTTTTCCCCGCTAACCCGTTCCCTGTCCCCCTCCCTTATTTCCTCCACATATCTTGTCCCTACCCAACTTTCCTGGGCCCTTTCATTTTCAAACCTCTATACTTATCATCTCTGGCCTTCAATCTTCGGTGATATCTTTATCCACACCAATACCCTAACCTATCACACGCGGTGGGGGTGGGTTATGACCAACCAATTGAATTATAGTAACATAACCCCCTTTATTGTCATAGCCTAGTCCATAATAAAAAACCCCCATATCCGCCGGGGAAGGCATTTTTGGACTCAACTGGAATTTGTCTCCACATGCATTGGTGAGTTGATCCACCTTATTGCATAAAGATGTATTAACCTGTTATTTCATGAATGTATTTGCTGTATGCAGACTATATATTCAAAAACATAATCTATTTTAGATCTTTCTCCTGAAGAAGCGGCCTAGGCTGCGAAACCGGTCGAGAAACCTTCTCCTCACGTTCAAACAAACGCCAAGTTTGCAGGCTAAGTCCAGCACTCATCTGTCGTGTTTGATACTCGTCTAGGAGGGGTTACCATGTTTATTTTATTGAACTGAATTGTACATCGTACATTTTTTTATGTATGCAATTGTCTTTTCTATTAAAATTTGTTTCTTGCTAACATTTTCTCTACCTCTACTTTTCGTTTATCTATTACCAGTACCGAGATAGTCCAACCTTTTCCCCCAAATCCTTGTGGGCTGTTGGCTCATTGGACGCAGACTCAGCACCTGCGTTTTGTAGCCTAAACAACCCCTTGTTCCTATAGTCTACAAACTATGGTGTATGTATTAGAAAATTGATCAATCCTGATGTACTGATTGTCTATTTCTTGAGGTCCTAAAATGCTAAGACAGTACAAATACCCATCAAATTACCTTTTATTTAATTTTTTTTAGAAAGTAGACAGTCCATGGTATTTAGTAAGAGGCATTTCGTTTTTTTAAAGCTGTAGGAATTTTACACACAATTACACCTCATAACGCTATTTCTACTCCTCACGAGTATGGTAATACCACACGTGTGAGAATTTTTCACAGCCTAGATGCATAGAGGGGCCCACAATCCAAGCAGTACCTTTAGGCTTTCAAGGAGCATAAATTATGCATCTCATTTCCCAACAACCTATCATATTTCTTGAGACCCTAAAATGCCAGGACAGGAAAAACACCCACAAAATGACCACAATCGGATCCATGCTGCATTCACCTAGGTGAGTATAATGTGTTTTTTTATACCCCATACTTCTCTTTTACTGTATTTCTAACACACAGCATAGTAATACTTAGAATTACACCCCAAAAACACAGTCTGCTACTCCGCATGTGTAAACTTTTTCACGGCCTAGCCACATAGAGGAGCTCAAAATCCAAGGAGCACCTTTAGACGTTTCCAGGGGCATAAATTACACATCTAATTTCCTGACTACCTATCACGTTTTTAGAGGACAGTATAAATACCCACAAAATTACCCCAATTTGCAAAGTAAACACCCCAAGATATTTTTTAAGAGGCATGGTGGGTCTTTTTGAGGAGTTTTTGGAAAATGCAGAATGCAAATTCATTTTTTTTTTTTTTTTTTATATAGTCAATTAAAGTGTTTGTTAACCCCCCTCAAAAAAAATATGCAAATCCTGTTCCCTTAAAGCAGATTAAACAGCACAGGGCTTGTGCTGTGTAATCTGCCCCCCTCTAAACTGTAAAAAACCTCCCTGATCCCTCCACTTCCTGTGTCCCCCTCTCTGCGCTGACAATGAAAATCAGGGCTGCTGAGCCCTGACCATAGTTGTTTGTCAGCGTACATCCCTCGGTCATCCGCAGCCCTGCTCTCATCTCATCTCTCCCCCTTACCCCCTTCTCCCTGCCTGTCAGTGTAGCTAGAATCAGTGTTCCTATATACAATTGAATAATACATCGCACTCCGGATATAACAGTGTCTTTAAAACAGGTATGGGTTGGGAAATGAGGGAATAAATCATTTCTTTTTAGTGGGGGATTAGTCCATGTAAGGATAAAAAATATTAATGATAAAACAAGTAACTGTCCATGGAGGGCTGCCAGTTCAGTAGTTTTGAAGGCAAAAAAACTCTGGAATGCAGAAAGGACAAGAGAACAGTGCCCTCTAAGTGCAGTATGCAATATATTTAAAGGTAGATAAAGAAATTCCTCCGGCCACACTGTTGGTGCACAGTGCTTCCGGATGGTGGAGACTGCGATCGGCGGCGTGCAGGGACCAACGTCACTTCCGGGTTTGGTCAGCGGGAGGTGCTTCATGTTCGGGACATGCGTGCCCCTTCCTCAGGCTCCTCTGCTGCCGATTGCAAGGATGTTCTTTTCTTTCTGCAAACTTTCTTTTCCAGGAACCACCTGTCTGAAGTGACGTTGGTCCCTGCACGCCGCTGATCGCAGTCCCCACCATCCGGAAGCACTCTGCACCAACACTGTGGCCAGAGAAACGACAGGATCGTGGACACATGTTAGCAACAACAATATTGGACCTTCCCCTTCACCTGGCAGTCGGAGCGGATGACACTATACTGCATGCCTGTTTATACTACACCTTTGTGAGTGTATTTTAGATTTCTTTATCTACATTAAATATATTGCATACTGCACTTAGAGGGCGCTGTTCTCTTGTCCTTCCAGAATCAGTGTTCCTGACGACTGCCACCACACCAGACCAGTGCACCCAGCAACAGTTTTCCTGATCACCATCATACCAGTCACAGTGTCACTACACCAATGTAAGCCAGCATCGGTGTCCCTGACTGTCACCACACCAGTCCTAGTGTCACCAGACCAGTGTAAGTCAGCAGCAGTGTGTTTGAAATATCTGCATCCTGTGTGTTTGAAATATCTTATTAAAGTGGTTGTTAACCCATATAAGTAAGCAAACAATTGCATGACAGTACTGACAAGCTCTCTTGTTTCCTCCTCCCATGCTCGTCTCCAGGATTTCTCCAGAGCCTCTCCCATCCTCTGGAACTCGCTACCTCAACCTGTCCGGCTATCCCCTACTCTAGCTACCTTCAAGCGATCCCTGAAAACTCATCTCTTCAGGGAAGCCTATCATGTCTCCAACTAATTTTCTACCACTTCCATCAGCTCATTCCCCACAGTTACAACCTTTTGTATCACCTCCCCCACCCTATTAGATTGTAAGCTCTTCTGAGCAGGGCCCCCTTAATCCTCTTGTATTTTATTGTATTATAACTGTATTGTCTCCCTTTTTATATTGTAAAGCGCTGCGTAAACTGTTGGCGCTCTATAAATCCTGTAATAAATAAAAAAATAAAATAAATACACAGTGACATCAGAGCAGCCAGCCATGGCGACACTGCACTTGCTCTGGGGACTGGATGTAAAAATAACAAAATCATTTATTTTTTTTTACAATTGGGCCTGACATTGGCACAGTACCTCGATCTGTGATCCCTGTTGGCCTTGTGGATTGATATACATTATATATAGTGACCAGGCGGGAAGTGGTTAACAAGAACATTTTATACAGATGTTTCCATGTTCTGTATTTTAATGACTGTTACTGCAAACTGAAAATCCAGATGGTTTCTCTCTTTAATTTGAGAGGGATAAGGGATAACTTTAACTGTGTGTGCATTAAAGCTGAGAAAAAAATAAAAATAAAAAATAACTTCCCTTACAGTGGGGCTCCCCCCACACTGCAAGGGTTAAATGCTTATTTTTGTCTAGGGTACCAATAAAAAGCACTTTAACTTACAGAGTAATTTCGGTCCCATCTTTAATGGCTTCACCCTCCCTCCTACACTGCCATTACGGAGCGTGCGCAGATGTGCCAAAAGGACTGCCTGGCGTTTTGGGTCCTGGCAAAGCTATTTGGGACATCCGCGCACGTGCAAAGATGACAAAGGTTTAGGACTTCATTAACCACTTACTGACTGGCTCACGCTGATATACGTCAACAGAATGTCCTGTGCAAACTGTTGTACCTGTACGTCAGTCCCTAACAGCAAGATAGCGAGTGCGCATGCGCCCACCACGCACTGCCCCTCTCCCGCCGCGCTCCGGTGCCCACCACCGCTTGCCGTCGGCAGTCGATCAGATGTTGTTCCATGCTGGGTATGGAGACAAGTGAGGGGGAAGATGGCCCCCACCCGTCTCCATACCATTGCAGGGCAGAAGCGACGTCAAAACGTCATTTCCGCCCATAGCTCTTTATTGCATTTTTTTTTATTGCATTTTAGTGTAAATATGATATCTGTGGTTTTTTGACCCCAGATCTCATATTTTAGAGGTCCTGTCATGTTTACATTCCTTGTAATAGGAATAAAAGTGACACTTTTTTTAAATAAAAGAAAAGTGTAAAAATAAAAAATAAAAAATAAACAGTAAAATAAATAAAAAAAAAAAAATGTAAATGCGCCACGTCCCGCCGAGCTCGTGTGCAGAAGCAAACACATACGTGAGTAGCGCCCGTATATGAAACCGGTGTTCAAACCACACATGTGAGATATCGCCGCGAGCGGTAGAGTGAGAGCAATAATTCTAGCCCTCCTCGAACTCAAAACATGCAACCTGTAGAATTTTTTTAAACGTTGCCATTTTTAAGGGTAAAAGTTTGTTGCCATTCCACGAGCGTAATTTTGAAGCGTGATGTTGGGTATCAATTAACATTATCTTTCACAATATAAAAAAAAAATTGGGCTAACTTTATTTTTGTCTTATTTTTTTAATTAAAAAAAAAAAAGTGTATTTTTCCAAAAAAAGTGCGCTTGTAAGACCACTGCGCAAATACGGTGTGACAGAAAGTATCGCAATGACTGCCATTTTATTCTCTAGGGTGTTAGAATTTTTTTTTTAACAAATCCCAAAAAGAGGCCCGGTCCTTAAGTGGTTAATAAGATAATTCAAACACGCAGGATAGGTATAATTAGAGTTAAAACCCAAAACACATTCTGTTACCCCTCCCGAGTATGGCGATACCCATGTGTGAGACTTTCACAGCTTGGACTGATTATATACAGGACATTGTATATTGTGTATCACACAAATCAACCAATTTTGTCAATACTAATATATTGCAATGGTCTCATCTGTATGAGTGGTCAGGGAATATAACTTAGCATAGCATCATCTATAGCAGTCCTGTTCCTATAAGCCAAGCAATCCTAGCCTACTGGTACATGACTGTCCCCAAGAATGCCATAGTCACTGGCTAGAAAGTACAGGGGGCTGAAGAAAAGAAGAATAAAAGAGTTCCTGTGGTTCCAGGAGTGCAGTTGTCCACAGGGCATGGCTGGGACAGGTGTCTCGCAGGAACGTAGTCATGAGAGATAAGACATGCAGAGGGGTCAGTTCAGGTTACAAGCAGAGATTTGGTCAGCAAACAGACAAAGGATTGGTCCAGGCAGCATTCAGAAATGTGGTAAATAAACAGGCCAGGGTCAGAACAGATAGGAGGCAGAGGCAACACTTCACTGGTGTGGTGGTGATCAGGAACACTGTTGCTGGGTGCACTGGTCTGGTGACAGTGGGACTTGTGTGGTGGCAATCAGGAACACTGTTGCTGGCTTACACTGATCTGGTGACACCAGGGACTAGTGTGGTAGCACTGCTGACTTACACTGGTCTGGTGACACTAGGACTGGTGTGGTGACAATCAGGGACACCGATGCTGGCTTACATTGGTGCAGTGACACTGACTGGTATGGTGGTGATCAGGAAAACTGTTGCTGGGTGCACTGGTCTGGTGTGGTGACAGTCAGGAAAACTGATTATAGCTACACTGACTGATGTGGTGGTGATTGGAGACACTGACTGGCTACACGTGAGGTTGGGGGGGTGAAAACCTTGCGATTGAGCCATGGTTTTACCACCCCTTGACGGCTACCCCCTTTAGCTGGAGAGACAGGAGCCGAATGTGTACAGATGCCAGGGCTGCAATGTATTTTTCTTTTTTCAAAATTGTCGCTCTTTTGTCGCTTTTTTTGTTTATAGTGCAAAAAATAAGAACCGCAGAGGTGATCAAATACCACCAAAAGAAAGCTCTATTTGTGGGGAAAAAAGGACGTCAATTTTGTTTGGGTACAGCGTCAAACAACCACACAATTTAGTTAAAGCGACACAGTGGCGTATCGCAAAAACGCTCTGGTCTTCCGGGGCTGAGGTGGTTAAGGAAACTTGTATGTCGGGAGCAAAAGGGGGCAGGGACACAAACATCATTCTCACCTAGGCACAAAAAAAAATCCCTTAAATCAAAAAATAAATGACAGTGCCTTGAAAAAGTATTCATACCCCTGGACATTTTCCACTTTTTGTCACAGTACAACCAAAAACGTCGATTTTTTTTTTTAGGGATTTTATGTGATAGACTAACACAAAGTGACACATAATTGTGAAGTGGAAGGAAAATTAAAAACGATTTTCAACATTTTTTTACAAATAAGTATCTGAAAAGTGTGGCCTGCATTTGTATTTAGCCCCCTTTACTCTGATACCCCTAACTAACATCTTCTAGAGGAATCAATTGCTTTCAGAAGTCACCCAATTAGTACAGTAAATAGAGTCCACCTGTGTGTAATTTAATCTCTGTATAAATACAGCTGTTTTGTGAAACCCTCAGGAGGTTTGTAAGAGAACCTTAGGGAAAAAAACAGCATCACGAAGGCCAAGGAACACACCAGACAGGTTAGGGATAAAGTTGTGGAGAAGTTTAAACCACAGCTAGGTTATAAAAAAATATCCCAAGCTTTGAACATCTCACGGAGCACTGTTCAATCCATCATCCGAAAATGGAAAGAGTATGGCACAACTGCAAACCTACCAAGACATGGCCGTCCACCTAAACTGACAGGCCAGGCAAGGAGAGCATTAATCAGAGAAATAGCCAAGAGGCCCATGCTAACTCTGGGGGAGCTAAAGAGATCTTCAGCTCAGGTGGGAGAATCTGTACACGGGACAACTATTAGTCATGCACTCCACAAATCTGGCCTTTCTGGAAGAGTGGCAAGAAGAAAGCCATTGATGAAAGAAAGCCATAAGATGTCCCGTTTGCAGTTTGCGAGAAGCTATGGGGGACACAGCAAACGTAGAAGAAGGTACAGAGGGACGGGGGAAGGACAGATGAGACCAAAGTGGACCTTTTTGGCCTAAAAACAAAATGCTATATGTGGTGGAAAACTAACACTGCACATCACCTTGAACACACCATCCCCACTGCGAAACATGGTGGTTGCAGCATCATGTTATGGGATGCTTTTTTTTAGCAGGGATAGGGAAGCTGATCAGAGTTGATGGGAAGATGGATGGAGCCAAACACAAGGCAATCTTAAAAGAAAACCTGTTAAGCCCCATACACACGGTCGGACTTTTTCATCAATTTGGTCCGATCGGACAAGGTTGTTGAAAAATCAGACCGTGTGTATGCACCATCGGACAGTGTTCGTCGGTTTGTCCGTCGGACAAAGTCTTATCTCCTGCTGGAAAGATTTCCCGTCAACCCGGTCCGATCACACCAAATCCGAGCGTGTGTACGCTTGTCCGACCGGACAAAGTGCTACGCATGCTCAGATCACATTACAAGACCAAAGCTATTGGCTACTAGCCTCTACGTAGTCCCGTCGTAGGCAACAAACGTCACCACGTTCAGAATGATCGGATTTTCCAACAACTTTGTCCGATCGTGTGTACGCAAAACCAACATCAGACAAAGTATGACGGACATGGTCCGACGGATTGTCCGCGCGTGTGTATGGGGCTTTAGAGTCTGCAAAAGACTTGAGACTGGGGGGAGGTTTATCTTCCAGCAGGACAATGACCCTAAATAGGGATGGTCCCGATGTTGGAGTCAAATGTAAGTTCGATTTGAACCTTGTTGATGGGGACAAGGGCCTCGTCCCGGTGGTTGTGGGGGTCTGCGGGCAGGGGGCTTATCAGAATCTGGAAGACCCCCAGATCCTGCCCCCCTATGTGAATGAGTATGGGGCACATTGTACCCCTACTCATTCGCCAAAAAAAGTGTCAAAAAGTAAAAAACACAAAAGTAAATTTTTGACAATTCCTTCATTAAAAAAAGAAAAAAGTGTCCCGTGATGTCCATCCATCTTCAATCACACCACCCGACAGACCCGAAAAATAAAAAATAAATAGAAAAGCTCTGCCTCGATGGGAGGTGTCCTGCCGACTGCTGTAATTTTTCTTAAAATGTTGGCGTGAAGTTCCCCTTATTATTAATACCAGACCTCAAGGGCCTGGTATGGATTTTGGGGGGAACTCTGCGCTGTTTTTGAAAAAATAAATTCACGCGGAGTTCCCCTTAATATCCATACCCATGGGGGAATTATTTTTCCTTGATTTTTAGCTATATTGCCGGGAGCCGGCAATACATTACAGCCACGAGCAAGTTTAAATTACATTTTTTCCTTTAGAAATGTCATTTTTTTTTGGCACTGTAGAACACATCACACAGATGTGCCACTTTACAGGCCAAATAAGGGGCCCCCCCAGCCATGATATTTAACAACTTTAGCCCCGGACCATTTCGCTGGCAAAAGACCAGAGCACTTTTTGCGATTTGGCACTGTGTCGCTTTAACTGACAATTGCGCGGTCGTGTAACGTGGCTCCCAAACCAAATTTACATCCTTTTTTTCCCACAAATAGAGCTTTCTTTTGGTGGTATTTGATCACCTCTGTGGTTTTTATTTTTGCGCTATAAACAAAAAAAAAAAGTGTAACAATTTTGAAAAAAAAGCAATATTTTTTTAAATTTTTTCTATAATAAATATCCCCAAAAAATATATAAAAAAACGTTATTATCCTCAGTTTAGGCCGATACGTATTCTTCTACATATTTTTGGTATAGAAAAATTAAAAAATCGCAATAAGCGTTTGATTGGTTTGCGCAAAAGTTATAACGTCTACAAAATAGGGGATAGTTTTATGGCATTTTTATTAATAATTTTTTTTTTTTATTAGTAATGGTGGCTATCTGCGATTTTTATCATGACTGCAACATTGTGGCGGACACATCGGCCAATTTTGACACATTTTTGGGACCATTGTCATTTTTACAGCGATCAGTGAGATTAAATTGCAGCGATTACTGTAAAAATGACACTGAAGGGGTTAACCACTAGGTGGCGCTTTAGGGGTCAAGTTTTCCCTGGGGAGTGTTTTTAACTGTGGGGGGAGGGGCTGTGTGTGACATATCACTGATCTCTGCTCCCGATCACAGGGAGCAGAGATCAGTGACACTGTCTCTAGGCAGAACGGGGAGATGCTTGTTTATATTAGCATCTCCCCATTCTTCCTCTCCGTGAGACGATCGCAGGAAGCCCCGCAGTGATAGAGTCCGCGGGACCCGCGGGCAGACTCACAGAGCTTGCAACGGGGGCACGCTGCCAGCGGCGCGCACGCGATGGCACGGCGACAAATTCAAAGGGACATACAGGTATAAAGGAATCATTTTTTTTTTCACTTTTTGCATTGATACATGTCCCCCGGGGCACTTTTTATGGCAAACCCTTGCATATAAGCCTTTATTAATAAGCACTTTTGATTTTTCAGGTTTGCGTCCCATAGACTTTAAAATGGTTTGCATGTTTGCACACATTTTTTGCCTGTTCGCATGTTCTGGTGCGAACCGAACCATGGGTTTTTTGGCCATCCCTAACCCCAAACATACAGCCAGAGCTACAATGGAATGGTTTAGATCAAAGCATATACTGTACATATGTTAGAATGGCCCAGTCAAAGTCCAGACCTAAATCCAATTGAGAATTTGTGGCAAGACTTGAAAATTGCTGTTACAGCCGCTCTCCATCCAGTCTGACAGAGATTGAGCTATTTTGCAAATAAGAATCGGCAAACATTTCACTCTCTAGCTGTGCAAAGCTGGTAGAGACATACACAAAAAGACTTGCAGCTGTAATTGCAGCGAAAGGTGGTTCTAAAAAGTATTGACTCAGGGGCTGAATACAAATGCATACCACACTTTTCACATATTTATTAATAAATAATTTTAAAAAATATATTTTTTTTCTTCCACTTCACCATTATGTGCCACTTTACTTTGGTCTATCACATAAAATATTTTCATGTTTTTGTTTGTAACATGACAAAATGTGGAAAATTTCAAGGGGTATGAATACTTGTTCAAGTCAATGTATCTTTCTCATGGAAGGTTTCTCTGACCTTGTCAGACAGCAGTCTTTCTACAAAATGTTTCTTCATCCAACCATCAGCATTACTGCAGCTGGGCCTTCCTACTTGGCCCCTTTGCCTAAGGCGTATCTCTGCTGCTATAACTTGCAGTTTCAGTGCATGTTAAATGTTTTCTGCTGATGATCATCTAATGTTGCCGCTTGGTTTTCTATCGCTTCTAAGCAATTAACTACCTTGTTAAGGGAGCCCTGGTCTTCCACAGAGAAGTGCGGAATTAACCTTCTTGCTTCCCTCTCTAAGTCATTAGTGGGCTGTTCTGAATGGGGCAGAATCCCATGTGGTCAAATCAGGCCCCGTAATCTCTTGATCCAATAAAGCAAGGCCCTGTGTACATAGGTAATTGCTGCAGCAGGAATTCTGCCAGGAATAAGGAGGTTATTATTTCAGGGGCAGTAGGTTGCCTGCTTTCCTCTGGAGTAGTACTACTGAGCGCTGCTGTCCTGCCACTCCCATTACTGTTGTCTGACATGGCTGATCCTGTTCTTGAGACCAGATTGAGGAGAGGGAGAGAGGGAGAGAGGGAGGAGAGAGAGAGAGAGAGAGAGAGAGGGAGAGAGAGAGGGAGAGAGAGAGGGAGAGAGAGAGGGAGAGAGAGAGGGGGAGAGGGAGAGAGAGAGAGAGAGAGAGAGGGAGAGAGGGAGAGAGGGGGAGAGGGGGAGAGAGAGGGGGAGAGGGAGAGGGAGAGGGGGAGGGGGAGGGGGAGAGGAAGAGGAGAGAGGGGAGAGGGAGAGAGGGAGAGGGAGAGAGGGAGAGGGAGAGGAGGGAGGGGAGAGGGAGAGGGAGGGAGAGGGAGAGGGAGAGGGAGAGAGAGAGAGAGAGAGAGGTGAAATAAAGGACAAGAGTCACTGGCTAGTTTAGTTTTTCAGTGGCATGATTTAGTGATAAAAAATAATTAGCCCCCCCCCCGACTTTGACTTGCAGCCACACTTACAAAATCATGCCCCCATTTTTCAAATTCCCTGAAGCAATTGATTACAGACTTTTGAAACAAGAGGCAGAAATTTAATGTATAAACACTAAATATCTCAAGCACCACAACAGGGAGAATAATGCAGCACATGTAGCGCTCTGTGATGAACTATGGGCATGGTCAAATTGTAAAACATTGGGTGTGGCTTGAGTCTATGGCTGTTATGGATCAAAAGAGTGCAAAGCATAGAGTACAGGGGTCAGGATTAAGTAACACAGAGAGAGTTCAGGGGTCAGTATTGAATAAAGAACAGAGTGCAGAGGTCCGGATTAAGTAACAGAGTGTTCAGGTCTCAGGAGTAAGTAATTAGTTCAGGAGTTAGGAATAAATAACATCTAGAGTGCAGGGGTCAGGATTAAGTAGTGCAAAGAGTTCAGAAATTAAAGTTAAGTAATGCAGAAAGTTCAGGGGTAAGGAGAAAGTAATACATAGGGGGTTATTTACTAAGATTCCTGGGAAGTACTGGGCACTCTACATGTAATAGCGCCCATTTCAGGCAATTAAGAGTTCAACTAGGAGAACATGTGAATGAAAAATCGCGCTATTAGCGGCAAACATGCCATAGTAAATTCTGAATCAGCGCTAAACGTTGATTCCACTGATCTGAAAGTGCCAATTGCTACCAAGTTATTATATAGCACTGCCCTGCAACCACGATCCATGCATGTGAAAAAAATCATTTTTATGTGAGATATGCTCTGCCTCATGTACATCTATTGATGTATATTGCAATTAGTATTCCTATTTTATTTTTCTTCTTTTGCTAGCAAATGCAGTTATGAATGAGTATTGCAGAGTAATGTCTGCTATTCTGTAAAGTTACATGTATTGAACATTTACAGTTACTGTTATGCCTCGTACACACGTACGGACTTTTCCCGGCGGACCTAAGTCCAGCGGACAATCCGCTGGACTTTCCGGCTAGGTCCGCTGGACTTTCCGAGGGTGTGGACTTGCCCACACACGCACGGACTTCTCCAGCGGATAATCCGCCGGCCAAAAGTCCGCGGGACTTTTGAAAATGAACGGACTTGCCCACACACGGAGCAGTCCGTTCATTTCGAACGTAACTTCAGGTTACGTAGCTAGCGTAGGCAGTAAATGCCGCCGCGCTAGCTCCGCAAGCTGGCATGGATTTAAAGGGAATCCCCACGCCGAAAAAACGGCGTGGGGGTTCCCCCCAAATCCATGTCAGACCCTCATCCGAGCACGCAGCCTGGCAGGCCAGGAAAGGGGTGGGGACGAACGAGCGCCCCCCCCTCCTGAGCCGTACCAGGCCGCGTGCCCTCAACATGGGGGGTGCCCTGGGGAAAGGGGGGCCGTGCGGCCCCCCCCACCCCAAAGCACCTTGTCCCCATGTTGATGAGGACAAGGGCCTCTTCCCGACAACCCTGGCCGTTGGTTGTCGGCGTCTGCGGGCGGGGGCTTATCGGAATCTGGGAGCCCCCTTTAATAAGGGGCCCCCCAGATACCGGCCCCCCACCCTATGTGAATGAGTATGGGGTACGATGTACCCCTACCCATTCACCTAAGGTGTAAAATGTAAAGTAAAAAAAAAACACCCACACTTTTGAAAAAATAGTTTATTGCACTGCTCCGGGGGTCTTCTTCCGTCTTGGGGGTCTTCTCGCCGGACTCCCCCGCCATTTACCAAGCTCTTTTACCGAGCGAGGGGAGTCCGGCTACCTTCTTCGTCGTCGCCGCCGTCTGGGGGTCTCGATCCGCCTTCGGGGGTCTTCCGGGGGTCTCTTCTGTTCTTGCGGCGGTCGTCGTCTTCCGCGCCGCCGGCGCCTTGTCCTTCTTCTTGTCCTTCTTGTTCTTCTTCTTCTTCCGATGTTGACCCGTCGCTGTCTCTGCCCGGAATGCCTGTGCCGATCTGCGCTCGGACTTATATAGGGACATGGGGGACAGGGTCACATGCACATGTCACATGGTGACCCCGCCCCCTTGTGTTGTCACAGTCCCGGAGGATGCTGGGACTGTGACATCGCAAGGGGGCGGGGTCACCATGTGACATGAACATGTGACCCTGTCCCCCATGTCCCTATATAAGTCCGAGCGCAGATCGGCACAGGCATTCCGGGCAGAGACAGCGACGGGTCAACATCGGAAGAAGAAGAAGAACAAGAAGGACAAGAAGAAGGACAAGGCGCCGGCGGCGCGGAAGACGACGACCGCCGCAAGAACAGAAGAGACCCCCGGAAGACCCCCGAAGGCGGATCGAGACCCCCAGACGACGGCGGCGACGACGAAGAAGGTAGCCGGACTCCTCCCCTCGTGAAAGAGCTAGGTAAAAGAGCAGAAGAGAGGGGAGGAGTCCGGCGAGAAGACCCCCAAGACGGAAGAAGACCCCCGAAGGCGGATTGAGACCCCCAGACGGCGGCGACGACGAAGAAGGTAGCCGGACTCCCCTCGCTCGGTAAAAGAGCTTGGTAAATGGCGGGGGAGTCCGGCGAGAAGACCCCCAAGACGGAAGAAGACCCCCGGAGCAGTGCAATAAACTATTTTTTCAAAAGTGTGGGTGTTTTTTTTTACTTTACATTTTACACCTTAGGTGAATGGGTAGGGGTACATCGTACCCCATACTCATTCACATAGGGTGGGGGGCCGGGATCTGGGGGCCCCCTTATTAAAGGGGGTTCCCAGATTCCGATAAGCCCCCGCCCGCAGACCCCGACAACCAACGGCCAGGGTTGTCGGGAAGAGGCCCTTGTCCTCATCAACATGGGGACAAGGTGCTTTGGGGTGGGGGGGCCGCACGGCCCCCCTTTCCCCAGGGCACCCCCCATGTTGAGGGCACGCGGCCTGGTACGGCTCAGGAGGGGGGGGCGCTCGTTCGTCCCCACCCCTTTCCTGGCCTGCCAGGCTGCGTGCTCGGATGAGGGTCTGACATGGATTTGGGGGGAACCCCCACGCCGTTTTTTCGGCGTGGGGATTCCCTTTAAATCCATGCCAGGTCACGGAGCTAGCGCGGCGGCAGTAACTGCCTACGCTAGCTACGTAACCTGAAGTCACGTGCTAAATGAACGGACTTGCCGATGAGCGGCAAGTCCCTTCATTTCAAAAGTCCCGCGGACTTGCCCACTAACGGCGGGATTGTCCGCTGGACTTCCAAGTCCAGCGGATAATTTGAAAACAAAACCTGAAACTTTAGTCCGCCGTACTTTGGCGCCAAAAAGTCCGCCGGCGCCCACACACGAGGGGATTATCCGCTGGACTTCAGTCCAGAGGATAATCCCGCGGGATTGTCCCTTCGTGTGTACGCCGCATTACTGTTATTTTTTTCATGTTGTTTTTGTTTGTTTTTTATTTCGGTGACTTTAAAGAAGTAATTATTTATGTTCATTCTTTAATCATACTATTATGCAGGTCTCAGCGCACGTAGCACAATCACTTGGTGGTCTGCTCAGGTGTCTCCAAAGCACTCAAGTTACGAGTTCAAATCCCAGCCTATCTACCACCCACCAGACTTTTAAAGATATTTCAGTGTATATATCACTTTTTAAAGCAGTTTTAAAGCAGATTATCTTCAAACAATATAATACATATTTAAGTACCATTTAGGCAATCATATCATGCTCTAAACATTAATTTAATGTGCAAGTCTCCAGGTTCTAGCAAGAGTAAGGGTTTGGGCGGTATTTGTTGTCTGGGTGTTATAGTCAATTTTTCCCCAGCGCTATAGTCACAGCTATGATTAAGCACTGTGTCTAGTGTGAAACGCGTTAGCTTTCCTGTTCTGCTGTGACATGCAATTTTAGATTTTGTGTTTTTTTTTTTTAATAAAAGGCTTTTTTTCGAAGTGCGGCTGTCCAGAACCACTTTTATTCATTGCTATATGCATTGTCGGCACCTGTAGTTTCTTCAACTGGGTAAGGAGCCTTGCTATCAGACGATCCTCCTGGAGCGGTGACACTCCCTTTCCCTGAATTCTATTTGGGTGCCAATTAGCGCGCTTTCACTATTTTGAGAGTATTTATTTGCGTGATCGCATATTCGTGCTATAGTAAATCAGCCCCCAAGAGTTCAGGAATCAAAACTAAGTACGTTCAGGAATCGAGAGTAAGTAATGCAAAGAGCTCAGGGGTCAGAAGTACGTAACACAGTGAGTTCAGGGGTCAAGAGTAAGTAACACAAAGAATTTAGGGGTCAGGATTAAGTAATGCAGAGAGTTCAGGGGTCAAGATGAAGTAGCGCAGACAGTTAAGGGGTCAGGATTAAGTAATGTACAGTGTTCAGGGGTTGGGTCAGGAGCAAATAACTCATAGATTGCGCTTGGTGACCCCTCCATGTCCAGCATTCAACATCCTTGCCCTCCTCCTTTCCCGGTTATGCCCTGCATTATCCCAAGCATAGAGTAAACATTACAGTGCACAGGCTCCAAGTGTGCAAGTGTCAATCCAAAATGGTGCAACTAGAGCAGCCTGCTCATGCACAACAACATGCATTTTTTTTTTAAAAGAAACCTGTCAGGGAGACTCTTATTGTAGAACTTCTGATTATGCTTAGTAACATGCCATGATAGATAGATAGAGTGTATATGCAGTATATATTGTGAGGAATTCATTCAGTAGCAGGTTGTGAATGACTCCCTGGATGAGTCGCAGCACTGTGAAAAAGTCACACAGCCATAAAGTTCTGAATTTCAGTTTTCATAATAAATAGAAGCGTTTTCTAATGCCATTTCTGGCCCAGCTATCCCAATGTGCTTTTCTCTCACTTACCTTATCCACAGGAGGCTTAGAATCTTGTCAGTTTATTTGAATTTTTAAAAGTATTTTCAGATTCCATCACTTCCTGTAGATTCTCTCAGCATTCACTTCCTGTTAGGTCCTGCAGTTCTGGAGCGTTTTCACTCGTCACACATAGGGCCACCCATTCACTTGAATGGGCTGCCCTACACAGAACAATTGTCCCAGAGAAGCTCCAGAACTCTTTTTGGAGCAGAGCTTGGTGCATTACCACAATTTTTGGTGCCTTTCCCGCACTTGGGGTGCCTTTAACATTAATGACAACACAAACACGAGGCACATTGCAGCGTTTCTGAAATGCATGGCAAAGCGCACATTTTCTGTGTCTTTTGCTATGCATTTGGAAACAAACAGGTGTGAATGGAGCCTTGAGGTTCTTGTGTACGCACCAATTTCACTTTCAGGCCTCATTCACACCTAGAGTTGTGGGAGTGCATGTTTTTTGGCTCGTTTTTTCAGTGACACTCATAGGGCAGCCCGTTGACTTCAATGGGCTGTGCTACATGTGGCAAAGTAGCTTATGGGACATTTTGGCATGGTGCGAGTTGCACGTCGTTTGTCACCTGTTTTTTCATGTGGCAAAATGTATGTTTGCTTCTGTATTTGATGTGCAGTTAACAATTAATGACACTGAAAGCACAACTGGGTAATTTTAGGTGTATAAATGTGCCATACACTCTACAGTCTGATCATACGATCTCCTTTTGATTTACCAAAACGATATAATAGGAAGACACACCATCTATCCAATCACTCTGGATCCAAAAAGGCAAGCCCTTGCACTATCAGGGGTGTCCTGTGGCCTGCATGTGGCCCCATGGAGTTTAGCATGCAGCCTAAGCCCATCTAAAAGGAAGCTGGTAAGCCAGGCAAATGCAGGCATGGAGAAATGCCACAGATGCTGTGGAAACTTTGTTGACAGGTGTGCGCTGATGAGGTCAGCTGATAAACCCTTCCCGTGTCTTACTTGTTTCTCTGTCTGTATATCAGAAAGGGAGTCTCTGAAGCTTTCTAAGAAATATAGCAAGGGCTAAGGTAAGGCCTTGTTCTCAAAATCATAGAAAGCTTGTATTTTTCTACAACCGTGGTACATACATGGTACATTGGTACATAATGGGAGCTGGATTTTGAAAAATAAAAAAAGGCAAACTTTGCCTTTACTCTCACCATACAAGCAAATGGCTGCTTCCCAGTCTGTCCTGCACAGACATCTGGTTCTAGGGTGGAGCATCCTCCTTAAGCAGCCTGGGAGATTTATAGAGCCCAGAGTATTCAACCTGCTACAGCTGAGCTTGTTAACCTCTCAGTGAGCCTAACAGGCTCACTACACAGCACAAAAAGGAAAACAGTTTGTATTCAGCATGAATCTGGGACAAATATATCTCCCATCCTGGACACAACCCATAGTTTTTCCTGGCTTCCTGTCACAATATACAGTATATATAAAACATTGACACCAATACATTATAGCTTTGCTTTAAAGTTCACCTTTACAGAAAAATCTGTAAGGTGATCTTACACAGGACCCCCCTCCCGGTCCTTCTGAGCCCCTGTATGTTCACGCCAGGAGTCCGGGGCTTAGAAATCCCCTCGGCATCCACGCATCTTCTTCCCAGCTGACAGGACGGGCTATGCGGCTGCTGATTGGTCGGCGCCGCCCATGTGACAGTGCTGATCAATTAGAATGCTTCCGAAATGTCCCTCCTGACGAGGTACATTTTGGACATTCAGCTGAGGGGATTTCTAAGCTCAGAACAGGAAATTGTCGCGATCCAGGTCAGCAGGACCGGGGGGCGGGCAAGGAGGGCATACTGTGTAAGTTCACCTTACAGATTTTTCTGTAAAGGTGAACGTACACTTTAAGCAAACTGTTTTCAGACTGGTTACACTGTGTAGATATAATGCTTTACAAGCACCTAATAAAAATAGTTATTAAAAGAGACCCTGTTACCACATGCCTCTCTGTAAACTAAAGACATGCAGCGAATCTGTATTTTTTTTATAATTCAAACTTTATTAAACATTTTTTTTTCCCTTATTACATTTGTCATATCCATATAGTCCATAAGTAACATATATACCGTAATAAAAAAAAAGAAGACGAGATTAACAATTCGCATCATCTAACATATATCAATCTTGGGGATTGGAGATTGGCTCCCACAGCTTCGCCCGTCCGTGCTCTCCCCCCTTCAAATAAAGCTCATAATAAAATATGAGAAAAAATTAAATAATTAATTCAGCGAATCTGTATTAGGAGGATTTGTACAAATGCTTCCGGCTTTAGGGACTCCATTCAGCATAGTTATCTTCATGGGGAGTCTGGCACTGATATAAACTCCTTCTCCTGGTATTAGAAAAAAACAAAGGACCAGTTTTCCAAAACACGAATTTACTAAAAACCTATTGAATTTTTCTTTTAAAAATTACAATATTTTCTGATATATTCCTACAGTGTACCGCTTTTACTGTTTCTTCTATCACAACTGGTCTCATCAAGGGCTGCTCTGTAAATCACTATAAAAACTGACATAGTACCATTAACCACCTGAGATCCGCGCTATAGCCGAATGACGGCTACAGCGCGGATCTAACTTGCGGGGACGACGTCTATTGACGTCGTCTCGCTCACGAGCAGCCTGCGCACCCCTGAAGGGCACGCGTGGCGCGCTCTGTGATCAGCGAGTCTGTGAGAATCGCTGGATCACAGATCTGAGTAAGGGGTCGATCCCGACCCCATACCACGTGATCAGCTGTCAGCCAATGACAGCTGATCATGTGATAACAACAGAGCCGGTAAAAAGCCGATCACCGGCGGCAGTGGGAGGGACATTAGTCCCGATCACTGCAATGTGCCCCAGGTCCATGGTGCCCACCTGTGCCCTATACAAGTGCCGCCTACCAGTGCCCACCAGCTTCACCTGTCAGTGCCCACCAGCTTCACCTGTCAGTGCCCACAGTGCCATCTGTCAGTGCCCACAGTGCCAGTGCTCACAATGTGCCTTTACAGTGCTGCACATCAGTGTCACCTACCAGTACCCATCAGTGCCACCTATCAGTGCCCATCAGTGCCACCTATCAGTGCCCATCCATGCCACCCATCCGTGCCACCCATCCGTGCTCATCAGTGCCATTTTATCTGTGCCCATCAGTACTGACTTATCTGTCCCCATCAGTACCACCTTATTTGTGCCCACCAGTGCAGCCTATCAGTGCCCACCAGTGCTGCCTCATCAGCGCATATCAATGAAGCAGAAAAATTACCTGTTTGCAAAATTTTAAAACAAACTATTAAACATGATTTTTTTTTTTTTTTTTTTTAATTTTCCATCTTTTTTTGTTTGTTTATCAAAAAATAAAAACCCCAGCTGTGATTAAATACCACCAAAAGAAAGCTCTATTTGTGGGAAAAAAATTATAAAAATTTCATTTGGGTACAGTGTTGTATGACCGCGCAATTGTCATTCAAAGTGCGTCAGCGTTGAAAGCTGAAAATTGGTCTGGGCAGGAGGGGGGTTTAAGTGCCCAGTAAGCAAGTGGTTAAACCAAGATACTGAAGTAAACAGGAAGTAGTCCCAGAAAATGAAGGCATTATCAGGCTACAATTGTCCACTATCTTTTTAAAATTGAATAAGGCAACTAAGGAAAATGTAATGGCAATAAAGGAGACAAGTTAGTACAAAGCTACACAAATGTTTTGTGCCAACCAGAAGGCCAAGGTTTTGACCCTTGAAGCTGCATAAAACAAGACTTTTTCGAAGTTGAAGAAAGGCTCCATTGTTGTTTTGCACAATGGCCCTGAGAACTTTGATGTGCCAGTTAGTTTTATGTCTTTCCAACTCACTGTAGCGTGCTTCAAATAATTACTTATTTGGATTTCTATTGAGTTTTTTCTATATTAATATGTTAAAGTGATAATGTGAAAATATTATTTTAATAGTCCTGTCAATATGTGTTAATGTTTTAAAGGCCTTGTCTTATGCCGCGTACACACGAGCGGATTTTCCGTCGGAAAAATCTTGGATGGTTTTTCCGAAGGAATTCCGCTCAAGCTTGGCTTGCGTACACACGGTCACACAAAAGTTTGCTGAACTTTCGACCGTCAAGAACGCGGTGATGTACAACACTACGACGAGCTGAGAAAATGAAGTTCAATTCTTCCGAGCATGCGTAGGAATTTTGCGCGTCGGAATTGCTACAGACGTTCGGAATTTCCGATCAGAACTTTTTACGACCAAAAAATTGAGAACCTGCTCTCAATCTTTTGCTGGCAGAAATTCGGCCAGCAAAAGGCATACACACGGTCGCATTTTCCAACCAAAAGCTCTCATCAGTCTTTTGCTGGCCGAATTTCCGATCGTGTGTACGTGGCATTAGTGTATAGTTTGTAATTACAATGGACAGAGAACTAGCTAATTTAGCCCATTATATGTGGACCATTTGTCCTCTGCACAGTGCTTGTGTCATAAGCAGGCCATAGATTATATGGTTTTCTTTGCTGCATCACTCAATTCCCCCATCAACACAATCAGTGTTAAAGGGGGAATCTCTCCCACGGAGCTATTGTATTCTCCTGGTGGGAATGGGCTGTGGAGAGCTGTCCCTGCCAGGACATCACATGTACATCGACTTGGGTACAATCAGGCTGCCCATCGATGGATCAAATCTCGACTGGTCCCTGCTGAACCAGTCGAGATTCAATCGATCTATAGCTGGATTTAGGTACGCATAAAGATGAGATGACCATGGCATGATCTGAACGTTGATGTGAACTTCTTGTTTGTGGGTGTAGTGGTACCTCACTGCACTGAGGAAGAACTAATGATCATGGTTACAAAAACTGGTCCAATTTTGATTGTTCTCCACACCTGAGATAAGCCGCAACAATAGCTCCAGGCAACTGATTCCCCTTACTCTCCACAGAGGCATAAACATGAATGGTTGGTGTCCAGGCAGACAATAAAATAATGCTTGGGGGGAAGTCAATTCCGGCACATGTGATGACCATACAGGGGTATACAGTGAAGTTGTAGAACGCTTATACCATTATCCTATTGATCTACATGAATTCAGTCCAATCAGGCAACAATGGTCTGATGCTCTGGGCACCTCTGATTTACCTGAATTTTTACTATATACTAGCAAATATGTGACAGTTCCTAAACAGTTCTATTTGGACTGAATGCACCTGTGCCGAGACTATGGACATTAACCATTTGCCGACCAGCCACCGCAGTTGCACTGCGGCAAAATGGCACGGCTGGGTGAAACGACATTATGTAATGTCGCTTCACCCTGTGGCCTGTGGCCACTAGGGGCATGCGCCCACTGAGCAGATGCAAGTGCCCACCGGGTTCTTGCAATCGCTCGTGGCACACCGAGAACCGTGATGTTTGTGTGTAAACACACAGTTTCCGGTTTTCTGAGGGGAGAAAAGACAGATCGTCTGTTCATACAGAGTATGAACAGCGATCTGTCATCTCCCCTACACAGTCCCCTCCCATCTTCAGTTAGAACACACACCAGGGAACACAATTAACCCCTTGGTCGCCCCGTAGTGTTAACACCTTCCCTGCCAGTGACATTTTTACAGTAATCAATGCATTTTTATAGCACTGATCGCTGTATAAATACCAATGGTCCCAAAAATGTGTCAAAATTGTCCGACGTGTCCGCCATAATATCGCAGTCCTGATAAAAAACACAGATCGCCATCATTACTAGTAAAAAAAAAAATGAATAATAAAAATGCCATAAAACTACCCCCTATTTTGTAGACACTATAACTTTTGCGCAAACCAATCTTTTACCAATCTTTTACCAAAAATATGTAGAAGAATACATATTGGCCTAAACTGAGGAAAAAAATATTCTATTTTTATATATTTATTGGGGGATATTTATTATTCTAAAGCCCCATACACACGGTCGGACTTTTTCATGGATTCTGTCCGATCGGACAAGGTTGTTGAAAAATCAGACCGTGTGTATGCACCATCGGACAGTGTTCGTCGGTTTGTCCGACGGACAAAGTCTTATCTCCTGCTGGAAAGATTTGCCGTCAACACGGTCCGATCACACCAAATCCGAGCGTGTGTACGCTTGTCCGACGGACAAAGTGCTACGCATGCTCAGAAGAAATTCTGTGACGGAAGCGCTCGGTCAGGTAAAACTACCTTTCCTAATCGACACAGCACATTCGTCACGCTGCAATGTTAAAATGTCTTTAATGCAGTGCATTCTCTTTTTCTTTACAATGCAACAAGAATGACATGTTTTAGCTGCTCCTATTCACCCGCACTTCTCACAAACTTACTTCTTTATTACTTTGCAGCATTTATACACTACATGTTTATTTTGACTCTGAACGGAAAAGAATCTTTGTTATTTTTTTACCATGATTTGTCTTTTTTGTTTTTTTTTGGGGAATACATATTTGAATGTTTTTTTTTTTTTTTTTTTTGGAGGGGGGTTGTGTGTCTCAAATTACCAAAAACACATTATTAACATTTGTATTTCTTGCTTAAATTTACTAGGAGGTTGTTTGTTGTTGGTGCCCCTTGTTAATTCTACTTTAGGATTAGTGAAATGTACCTGCCTACTCAAAGAAAAACTGTCATTGTAGCAAAGTAAAACACAATAGTCAATGATTATTTCAAATCAAAAAAAACTTTATTTAGGTCACACCAACAAACCAAAGAGGAACGCAGCCATGGTGAAACTTGGGGAATTTGCAAAGTCTTGGCCCCCCACGGCAACCATCATTGTTCAAGCGTAGAAAATTGGGGGCCTGAGGAGTACGTATATTAAGGGGAGTGCAATCTGGTCGTGAAGTCCAAAGTATCCGGAACTGCAGCAGATGCCATCTAGGTCCCCAGGCTCTGGTACTACAAGAGGCTCCATCTTCTCTCAGACCAGACTGATTCCAGGTCGTCACTCTCAGGTCTTCCTTCCACGCTTCCTTGCACGCTGTGGCTGTCGTGCTGGTGGGGTGGCAGAAGGAGGAGGAGGAGGAGGAGGAGGCGGAGCATGGTAGCTATGGCAAACATGTGTGACTGGGGTCATCTCCCCAGCCCTACCCTTATTTAGGACATGGAGGATGAGCCCCTCACACATGTTGCGTTGCCTCACCTCCATACCCATCATTTTTGTGACAACCACCAAGCCAAAGGTCTCCTCGTCGGCGGGTGTGGCATGTAGGGAGTCTGAAGCCTCTCTGATCATGCGGAGCGCTGACTGTGCCGCATAACCCCCCCTTCTCGCCCTTTTGTACGGAAGGCGGAGGGGAGGGGTTTGGGTGTCAGTCAGGCTCCGCGGCCTAGCCCCCTCTTGGCTGCCACTACCCAGCTGGTGGCTGCCACTAACCCCTGCCTCCTCCTGACTGCCACCTTCCACAGCCACCTCCTGGCTGAGGTCTTCCTGTGTATGAAAAAGGGACATAGTTTCAGTTAGTTGTTCATCAAACACACACAATTCTCATCTAGTGACTGTTGCAAAATGTTTACAAATAGAAAACCATACAATTCTCAGCCCAGCAGTTTAGATTCTGGCCCCAAATGTCTCCAACACTACTGTCAGTTGATATGTCAAACACGTTAGGAACTAAGCAATTGGAGATCCTGAATTAAGTGAACATCATTCATTATTCCCATAAATGGTAACAAAAATACTATACCTGGAACAAGCTGGGCTCCTCCACCTCTTCCATACTGGAAGGCCCAGGTTGCTCCTCGGAAGCCTCAACAGGGGTGGGCTGCGCGCAAGGAAGCGTGGAAGGAGGAGTCGAGGTTGGCTCCGTGACATCAGTCTGGTCTTTCAGAAAATGGAGACTCTGATAGTACCAGAGCTTGGGCACATAGACCTCATCTGCTGAAGTTGCAGTTTCCTCAGACTTCACGACCTTCTTCCGCTCCCTGATATACGCACTCCTCAGGCTGCCAATTTTCTTTCTAAGATCATCAACAGTTGCCGTGGGGAACCTTGGCTTGACAAATTCCACAAGTTCCTCCAGGGCTGCGTGCCTCTTTGGTTTGTTGGTGTAATGTGGGTGTTTACCCTGCCATAAAACGGGAAATTCCCTGAATTTGGCAATGAAGAGGGGGAGAAAACTCATGTCGTTGAATCCCTGCATAATCTCTGCAAGACACAACACCACACAAAACCCTCTCAATTATGTCAGGCTAAACTCTCCTAATCTTCTCCATAAAGAAGCCTCAAGTTCAAATCAGTCTAGGCTAGTTATGTACCAACGTCAAATTGTACCTTCGTTTGTATCGATCGTCTCGTGTGAGTTTTCTCTCCCCTCGTCTCCCAGATCGTGGCTACGACACAGGCGTGTGACGTTTTATATACAGTGCGCATGCGTCAAACTCCGCCCGCCCCTGACGATCTTTCTCGTCTATTCCCCACCCCTTCTCTTTACGGCGCAGTGGGGAGAGCACATGGCGTGGACACAGCAGGTGCGCCCCAAATATCCCACCAACGAGGAGGAGGACGAGGAAAGTCCGGAGGCAGAAACGTCCCGATCCCGGAGCCTGAAATTCAAGGCCTCCAATATGTCATTTGGAGAAATGTTGGAGATGGTGGACATATTAAAGAGGAGCGACTATGATGGGAAGTATGGGCCTTACCTCAACCCCAATGTCCGCAAGGCCAAGATCATGTCTAAAGTTGTGAGGAGGCTGTACAATCAGTTTGGGGTACAACGATCCAAGGAGCAACTGAGGAAACGCTGGTCAGACCTGAAACTGAGGGAGGCCGATCAGTACAGAAAGATCAAGCGAATTCTTCAAAAAAGTAAGTAGTTGTGTTTTGTGTTTGATTTCTTGCTTGCATACTGCTCCATTGTGGTTTGATTTTTACAAAGTTGTACATTCCAAAATGGCCACTTTCAGGTTCGTCTGTGCATTCGATCGTACTCAGCCTCGATCTTTCTGCCACTGTCATGGTCGTGTGTGTGTGTCCATTCGATCGTACGCAACCTCGATCGTTCGGCCACTTATAATACGATGTTTGGTGTTTTTTTGGGGGAAAGGAAGTTTGTTCTCACTAGAAATGTCATCAAGAATGTAAAGCCAATTTATTCAATTTAAAGGAGAGGTCACCCAGTAGCTGTTTACCCATCTGGACTCTAGAGCACTAGTGCTGGGACACCCAAACCCCCTTTTTATTAGGCTTTTCCACACATGTGCTCCAGTGGATACTAGAGGGGGGTCTCCATCACACAAACTTCTACCAAAAAGCTAGTCAGTTTAGCACCTTTACAAAGTGACTACATTCATGTAGTTGGCATTTGTAACTGGCCAAACTAAAATAGTGTCCGTCACTTTCAACCAATGTTTGTCATTTCCTATTTCTGCCCTCAATAGATTGTGTTGCTAAATCTTCCTTTTGTACATTCTCATAGGGGAGCGAAAACTTGGGCCGTCTGAGGAAACCCCCAAACCAACACCTCCCAAAAAAGGGGAAAGAGCAGAAGCAGAGGAGGAGGAGGAGGAAGGAGAGATCATCGAACTTGGAGAAATTGTCACCACAACAGGTGAGTGTTGGAGAACACAGCTACTGGTAAGCTAATCCATGTATGGCTGCCTCATTTCCAACACCCCATTTTTGTTTGTTTGTGGTTTTTAGGTGACGTGGATGTTGTGGAAGAAAAATCGCACTTTACCACAGAGAGTGCCCACGTACTCATCGGAGAGATAATGGTCTGCAATAGAGATCTAGATTACATAAAGCAAAACATCAATGATGTTCAACAAAAATTGAAGAACATCATTGATGTTTTAGGAAAAATATGAAAACGCACCAAGTAATTAACACACATTTGTGCCAGCTTCTGAACACATTTGCAACTTAAAAACTGTGTGAAATTTGGAACATGCACACATTGTGTCCACATGTGCTAGCTCCCATCATGGTGGATGAATGCCAACGTTTTTTTGGGGGTGCAAACACTTTACGAACTACGAAAGTGGTTGTGGTGAAGGGGTTGCACCCCCAAAAAACGTCCATTCATCCCCATGATGGAAAATGGCACTTTTGAAGCTTCTAGGCATGTGTTTTACCATCTAATGACCATTTTCACACCCAAATTGTGTGCATGTTCCAAATTTCCACTTTTCGGGGGTGACCCCCCCATGTGATGAAGGCAAGATCAAACACACTTTGAACATATAGTCATGTCTGATCTTGTCTTCACTTTACAAAGTTGAACTTTCCTAGTTCATAGGTTCTGGTTAGCTCCATGCCTGGTTTTACCAATTGCGGAATGTTTGTAAACAATGTTGTAAATAACCAAGATGTTGTCAGTTTTGGCGTGAAGATTGTAAACGCACTTGTGAATGTTTTCCAAGTAAACTTTTTTATTTTTCTAAATGTGTGGCTTCCTTATTTAAAAAACACAATGCATTATGTATGTAAAATGTAAAGGATATGGGGGGCAATGGGTGTTATTTACTAAAGGCAAATCCACTTTGCACTGCAATTTCCTTTCCCAGGGAACTTTTTCAATGCACTTGTAGAGCATAGCGGATTTGACTTATGTAAATGACACCCACAGTGCTTTGTACGAAAACACGGAGCACAGCATTTTTCAGAATACACACATGTCAGACCTGGTGATGAAAAGGAGTATTTTGGCTGTCAGTTATGCAGGACAAACCTTCTCTAGACCAAAGATTAGGTAGCAAACACACAACATGAGAATAATCTTTTTGGGAAGAAGAGACTGTTACCTCCTTTTGCCCAGAAAGTGCATTCCCACTGTCGAAGGCAAAGGGAAAAAATGTCAAAGTAAAATAAGCTAAAAAGAAGACTGAAATGACAAGAAATCAGAGGTTGGTTAAAATATCAGATTTATTAAAAAATGCCTCTCACACATCGTCAGGCAGAGCAATGGCCCCCCTACCCACAAAGTACTCCATATATTGCTCGCGGACCACGCGGGCATTTAGAGGGGGCAAGCCTGGACGTGCCACTTGAAGGGCTGTGAGGTCCGCATTTGGAGGGCCCTCCACATCTGGGCCAACGGGCACCACATAGTTCCTGTTATGTCTTTTGAGGAAGTTGTGCAATATGCAACAGGCAAGAACTATGTGGTTCAGTTTGTATTCCGCCAAGTGAAATGCCGTCAGGAACAGGCGGAAGCGGCTGGCCAGGATGCCAAAAGTGTTCTCCACCACTCTTCTGGCTCTGGACAGCCTGTAGTTGAAGACCCTCTGGTCCGGGGTGAGGGTCCTCATCGGGAACGGCCTCATCACATGGGGAGTCAACGCAAACGCTTCATCTGCGACAAAGACGAAGGGGAGTCCTTCGGCATTCTCCTCTGGAGGTGGCAAGCACAGACTGCCACTTTGGAGACGCCAGTAGAACTCCGTGTGCGTAATGGCACCACCATCCGAGATCCGGCCGTTCATCCCCACGTCCACATACATAAACTCGTATGTTGCCGACACCACCGCCAACATCACTACACTATTAAACCCTTTATAATTATAATAGTAGGACCCCGAGTTGGGCGGTGGGACGATGCGGACGTGTTTCCCATCAATTGCCCCTCCGCAGTTAGGAAAGTCCCAACGGCTGGCAAAGTGGGAGGCCACAGTCTGCCATTCCTGTGGCGTGGAAGGGAACTGTGGAGTGAAACAAGAAAAAAAAATGTGTCACTTTGCACTTAAACATTGCAAGCAGATTAGACAATCAACATCTTGGAACAAGAGCATTGTATAAAATTGGAGGCTGGAAAGTATTTGCACAGAAAAGTAGAGGCTCCCCTTCACAGATGACTCACCCCCCATCAATCCCCCCACTTCTGATGGGCCATTGGCAATAACTAGGGTTTGGGGGGGGGGGGGGGGGGGGACAGGTAACCCTCTGCACTTCATTGATTGGCAAATGGCTCAATATTTTGTGCTTGTTTGGCCAGACCCTCTGTACTTAACACTATTGGCAGCCCCCAGTAAATATAAAATAACATTTCAACCCCCCCCCCCCCACCCCAAAAAAAGGCAGGCACATTGTGACATTCTGAACTTACCAAGCAAGCTAATAGGAGGGAAAGAAGACAAAAAATTAGGAAATGGAATGTATGGAGGCAGCCCCTTGCACTACATGCTTTGCTGAATTCATCCCTAAAGATGCCCACTATAAAGAGGTAGGTATATAGTGTGTATGGACCTTGGAAAAGCCAGCAGATAAAGGATTGGTACCATCTGACAGAGCAGTTGGGGGAGGGGGTTCCTAATGAGTTTGCCCCCCCCCCCCCCCCACAAAAAAAAAAAAAATTCTAAAGGGGCTCTACATGAAGTAAACCACACAGCAAACATTTGTGCATATTTTAGGGGGTGTTTGGGGGCAAACAATACTATGCAGCAGACAAAATACATTGCTTAAGTGACTAGGCCATAGGTGTCTATTGGGGCAGAAGAGCATGCTGGTAAGGTAAGTGAAGGGAAAAATGCATGAAGGAGAAAAGGGGCACAGCATATTAGAACATATTGCAATCATGGTAATTAGGGAAGGAGGTCAAAAATAGAAGACATTAGCAAACAGAGCATACATAGAAGGGAATAGTAAAGTATAAATGTTACCTTAATATAGTCCTCCTGCAGGACCTGGATGATGGCAGAACAGGTCTCTGGAATAATGATTCCCAGGGCCTGGGGAGAGATACCTGAAGAGAACTTCAAATCCTGAAGACTTCTCCCTGTCGCCAAGTACCTCAACGTGGCAACAAGCCTCTGCTCCGGAGTAATGGCTTGTCTCATGCAGGTATCCTGCCGGCTGATAAAGGGGGTCAGCAAAGCCAAAAGACGGTGAAAATCGGGGTCCGTCATCCGGAGAAAGTTCCTGAAATCATCAGGATTATTCTCCCGGATCTCACGAAGCAAAGGCATGTGCGAGAATTGGTCACGTTGAAGCAACCAATTCTTGGTCCACATACTCCTCGTCACTCTGTTCATGGACGGGTCTTGGGTCAAAGCTAAAAGCCCGACACCAATTCCGCGTACAGCACGAACTCGGCGACGAGTACGCACGGGAAACATCGCTCACAAGGTCACAAAAGGTCGGCTGGTCAGAACGGACAAACAGAAAGCACCGATAAACAGCAAGGCCTGAAAGAACGAAATGAATACCAGCAACGAGCAGACAATAAGCAGTGCAAATCAAAGCGTCCTATATCAAGATATAGGCCGCAATGACCAACAAATGCGAACTGACTACACGCACTAATAAACAGATACGCACGACAAGCACAAACTGAAGAGCAGTAACGATCTGAGTCAGAAAACTGAGAAGCGCGAATCTTAAGTCACCAAACTTCCACTAACTCTCGATAAACACGGGATCAGCAGAAGGAGCCCAACGGGTGCCTGACGTGGTGCTGAACTTCCCTTTTGTAATCTCGTGGACGACGACTTACGTCACGACGTTCTTCCAGACCGGATATTCCGACAACGTAGTCCGACCGTGTGTACGCAACACCAACATCGGACAAAGTACGACGGACAAAATCCGACCGACCTGGTCCGCGGATTGTCCGACCGTGTGTATGGGGCTTTAGAGGGGATGATCA
>CM053030.1:116949256-117245971 GCA_028564925.1 Lithobates sylvaticus | reverse complement strand
CTTGGGGGTTCGCATTTCTATTACGTATTTGATTTTCAGTGCGCTCTTGTCCGCTCGTTTCTGTTTTTCAGCTCCGGCCTTTGATTTTCAGTGCTTTCTGTTAGTTCGTTCTGACCAGCCGACCCGTTTTGAAGCCATGAGGACCCTCACCCCAGACCAGAGGGTTTAGAACTACCGTCTGGCCAGAGCCAGAAGAGTGGTGAAGAATGCTTTTGGGATAATGGCCAGCCGGTTCCGCTTATTCCTTACACCAATCAACATGGGGAATATAAACGTAACCAGATAATCCTTGCATGCTGCATTCTACACAACTCTTTAGCCTGGGTTCAGACTAGTGCGGTGCGAATTCAAGGCCCTGCGTGACTGCGCAGTGAAACGTCGGCTGTTCTGCGGATTGTACGCGTTTTCGGTGCGAAGCCGCTGCAAATTCATTAGTAACCCTTCCTGCCTAATTTGAGTTGCTAATTTTGTGCTGACCAAGCTTTTTGGCTGATTGTCTGGCTGCTTATAAAACCTGGTAGGTCAGTCTACACTTCCTGGTTGTCCAGCAGTCTGTACCTGCGTTTTGTGTGTTTCTTTGCAAGATGTGTGCTGCTCTGCCAATGATCATGCCAACTCGCTTGCAGCATCAGAACACGAGCTTCAGACCAAGTATCCAGCCTGCTGAAAGATTATTGATCACATTAAGGTAATTATCATCACTCATGTCATTTGTCATGCGTTATATTGACCATGTTTTTTGTATTTTTTATGTTTTTTAACCTGGGTATTTTTAAAAATATGACGTCACAAAAAATGTAGGAATAATTATTTATTCACGTATCATAAAATATGATAAAAATAGAAACTTTACCCATGTATAAAACATAAATTAACTCTGCAATAACTTAAAAAGAAAAAACTTGCCTGTCAAGTAGGCCTCTTCCCTGTTTTATCAAAATATATCATGTTGGTCCTTAACCTTGAACAGACCACATCACAGATTCTGATATGTTTTTTGGAAAGGGGCCTCATAGGAGTATTGAGTTGCGGAAGCTGGGTCATCACTGGCAGTTTGGGGAGCAGGCCTAGCCTCCCCATGTTGACTTTGCCAATACATACCCTGAGTTTGGGGGGGGGGGCCTAATTGAAGGAAGTGGGGATGGGATGGGATAGGGAAGGTTACTGTGTGGCCCTTCATATCTGGAGATTGGCCTGTCATAACTTGAGGGATATGATGGTGGATTATAGGGGTAAGGATGGTGTTGCTGCTCAGGGTAGTGCGGGTATCTTGGGTAGTGATGGGGAGGTCTTGGTTGGGGCACATTTGGGTATTTAAATGCAGCTTCCACCTGTGGCTGGGAGAAGGAGTGCAGCATTTTTTCTATATTTTTTCGCATTTCATAGTACCGCTCTGGGGGTATCTTTTTAATTAGTGGTACAAAACTGAGCGCCAGGATTGTATCGGGACATAAAAATGCATCCACCTTTCCGGTCATGTTTTTTAACATGTCTAATAAGCGCTCACTTAGGTCTGGTTGGGATAGTGCTGGGCGCCTCCGTGGCACTTTGCCAGGCTGATCAATTTGTGCAGGAGCAGAGGATGGCCCAGGAACAGCCTCCTCTGCCCCTGAACATTGTTCTTCTGGCTGAGTTTCCCAGAGACTGGAAGATGTTTGGATTAGTGCTAAATCCTCTGTGTCTTCTGGAATATCAATGGGTGCTTCCTCCTCTGTTTGTTGTTCTTGTTCTTCCTCCAAAACATCTTGCTCCTCCCAACTAGATTCTGTCCTGTTTTATATTGTAAAAATTTTAAAAAATAACTCGGCATATTAATGATTACCAGATTGTGCGTTACATAGATGATGTAAATGAAAACTTACTCCCTCATCTCCACAATGGGTTGTAGAAAATCCAAGTCCCTGGCATACATATAAGGTACCCTAGGCGCTGCCCCCGAGCCACTCCTTGTTTCTCTGAGGTGCCTCATATATTTTCTGTAAGCATCACGTATACTACGCCATCTTGTCTGTAAGTAGCGCACTGAAAAATAAAGAACAACATAATGATTTTTTTTATTTTTTGTCATTTTAGGTACTTAGCAACAGGGAATTCCTTTGGAAGTTTGCACTATGAATTCAAGGTTGGAAAATCAACGATTAGTGGCATTGTTCATGCTACCTGCCTAGTCATATGGGAAGAACTGAAGGACATTGTTATGAAGAAGCCCAAACCAGAAGAATGGCTGATGATAGCGGACCTATTCTGGGAGAGATGCAACTTCCCCAACTGTCTTGGAGCCATTGATGGCAAACATGTACGCATCCTCAAGCCTCCAGCTAGTGGGAGCCAATTTTTTAATTATAAAAAATATTTTTCGTTGGTATTAATGGCAGTGGCAGACGCAAATTATAAATTTATTTATGTTGATGTAGGTTCTTATGGCAGCAGCTCAGATTCTAGTGTATTTTCACATTCCTCATTTGGCCGCATGCTGCGTGACAATACACTAGACTTGCCCAATAATTCTGCCCTGCCAGGGACTACAGAGCCTCTCCTCCCACATGTATTTGTCGGAGATGAAGCTTTCGCACTGTCCCAGAACATGCTCAGGCCTTATTCAAGTCGCTCTCTGACAACTGAAAAAAGAGTGTTCAATTATAGGCTGACTAGGGCACGCAGAGTAGTAGAATGTACATTTGGAATTCTTTGCAATAAGTGGAGATTCCTGCATACCTCTATTAACCTCAGTATTGATCATGCGATCAGTGCAATTAAAGCTGCCTGTGCCCTGCACAACTATGTGCGTGAAAGAGATGGGTTTCTTTTTGAAGATTCCCTGACCCATAACATGGAGGCAGCACATTGCAATATTCCTAGGGGCAGCACTACTGGTACACTTATTAGAGAAGAATTTAAGAATTTTTTTTTGTCACCAGCTGGGGAGGTGCCTTGGCAGATGAATTCTATTGACTAAAAATTAATATGTATTTTTTTGCTGGATGTAAATGCATGATAATATAATGCTAAGTGTGCTGTATGAAAAGTGTTGTATGCAATTTTGGCTATGAAAAATAAAACTTTTTTATCTCACATTTGTGGTGTATGTCATATTACTAACCTTAGAAATTATAAGAATATGCATTTATTTAGGGACTCAACCATCCCTAGATAAACCTGTTATGTGCACAATGTTTACAGCATGTGGCCTGGTACAGATTTGGGGGTGACCACATGCTGTTTGTTAAAATCTAATAAATTAAATGAATGTCCACCATCTAAAAAATACAGAACAGCATATACAGGTAGTAAAAGGTAATAAAAAAAACTTACATTTGTCAGCCTGAACTTGGGAAGAGCACCTGCTCCACTCTGGCAAGAGGTCTCTGCCAATGTCCTGCCATGCACGTTTTTTGGCAACGTTGTCCTTATATTTAGGATGCCGGGTGTCATAAATCATGGGTTTGTCCCTCACAAGTCTGATCAACTCCTCACAATCCACAGATTCTTTCTCCTTTGATGATGCTTTTCGTCCTCTTTTGGACATGCTGGTTCCATTCCGGATTTCAAAACACATAGGGGAGGAACAGGAAGAAGGGGAGGTGTTGGAGTGGCGCAAATTTCTGTTCAGGACGCAAGCCAGATGCATATGAGATGCGTGCCCATAGAAGATAATGGGCCTGAATTCGCACCTGATCCGTCCCGCCACGCACCAAAGACGGTTGCGGTTTTTCGGCAATTCGCATTGCGCACGCACCGGACATGTGTGAACGTGCCCCATTGAAAACAATGGGTTTTCAAATGTCCTGCGAATTCGCAGTATTTTGCCCCGCTGCGAATTCGCTATAGTGTGAACCCAGGCTTAAGGAGAAATTAAATTAACTATGTTGCCTCAGTTGGGCCTGAGGCCGGACTTCAACAAGAAAATCTGACGGCGCTTGAAGCTGGCCGTCCTGGCTTGCCCCCCCAAATCGCCCGCAAGGTAAGACAGAAGTATGTAGAGTACTTTGCGGGTGGGGGGCCATTGATATGCCAGAAACTGTTTAAGAAACATTTTATCCTAAATTTTTGAACTTAAACTGAAAGAAGATTTCCTCCTGATTTAATGCCTGGGTTTCTTTTAGCTGTCTCCTAGGTTCTCCAATGGGCTTCTTTTTTTGGACATTTTCTTTAATAGTGCAAATGTAATTTATTTGATACATGAGGTGACAATCTCTTCTTCAGCGAACTATTATTATGTTGTGGGTCTGCTACACACACCATGTTTTTGTTGTTAATGTATGCACCGTGAATACATTTTGTGGAGTCACGAAAATGGCCTGATTGCGGCAAATTAGAAAGCACTGTGGGTGTTATTTACTAAAGGAAATTCCAATTTGCACTGCAAAAGTGCACTTGAAACTGCACTTGTAGTGCAAAGTGGATTTGCCTTTTGTAACTAACCACCATTGTCACTGTAAAAACCAACTTACTACAAATTTTCCTATTGAGCATTGAAAGAAGAAGCCACACATTGTTGAGTAGAAAACATTTTACTCAAAGCACATTTACATGTGCGTTAGAAAAGGGTTTTGGAACAAACCAACATCTTTGGTGTATAACTTTTTTTTCACATTGTAAATATCCTTTTTTTGGTTAAACAGGCATGTTTCAAAGCATTACATACACAACTCAGGAACTTACAAAGTTCAACTTTGATAAAGTGAAGGCAATAAGTATGTCCAAACTGTGTTGAAATTGCCTTCATCAGATGGGGTGATGTCACCCCTGTAAGAGCCAAATTTTGAAGATGCACACAAATTGGGATTCAAACTTGTGATTTCCCTCCTGATCCCATGCCTAATGTCTACATGTGCTAGCTCCCATCATGGGGGATCAATGGATGTATTTTGGGGGTGCAGCCCCTTCCTCTCACCTAATTGAGTTGCGAGGAAGGGGTTGCACCCACAAAACACATACATTGATATCCGATAAGCCCCCCGCCCGCAGACCCCCACAACCACCAGGCAAGGGTTGTGGGGATGAGGCCCCTGTCCCCATCAACATGGGGACAAGGTGATTTGGGGGGCTACCCCAAAGCACCCTCCCCATGTTGAGGGCATGTGGCCTGATACGCTTCAGGAGGGGGGCCGCGCTCTCGTCCCCCCTCTTTTCCTGCGGCCTGCCAGGTTGCATGTTCGGATAAGGGTCTGGTGTGGATTTTTGAGAGGACCCTCACACCATTTTTTATTTTAGCGCGCGGTCACTCCAAAGCACCCTCCCCATGTTGAGGGCATGTGGCCTGGTACCGTTCAGGAGGGGGGGCGCTCTCTCGCCCCCCCCTCTTTTCCTGCGGCCTGCCAGGTTGCGTGCTCGGATAAAGGTCTGGTATGGATTTTAAGGGGGACCCCCACACCATTTTTAAAAAAAAAAATTGACGCAGGGTTCCCCTTAATATCCATACCAGACCTGAAGGGCCTTGGGGTATCCCATGCTGTTTTTTTTTCAATTACTTTTATCTGTATTGCCGGGACCCGACTAGTACTTTTAAATGACTTTTTTTCCTTTAGAAATTTAATTTAGAAAATTTTGAAATGTGCAGGGACTATTCTAAACACGGGAAAGATGCACCACTTTACAGGCATACTATAGACACCCCCCAGGTATGAAATTTAAAGGAATATTTCACTTTTATTGTTTCACATTAGGCATTATTAAAATCACTGCTCCTGAAAAAACTTCAGTTTTTAAAACTTTTTTTGCATTGATACATGTCCCCTGGGGCAGGACCCAGGTCCCCAAACACTTTTTATGACATTAACTTGCATATAAACCTTTAAAATTAGCACTTTTGATTATTCATGTTCGTGTCCCATAGACTTTAACGGTGTTCGTGTGTTCTGCCAAATTTTTTGCCTGTTCAGTATGTTCTGGTGCGAACCGAATCGGCCCATCCCTACCTAGAACATGAAATGCTCTACATGAACACAGAGTTTTGGAGGGATTTACATCCTTAGATCTGAGGAGTTCATGTTGGAACTTGTAATCCTTAATTTTTGGGGGACATGACCCCCCCAAAAGGTAAAGACTACAAGTCCCAGCATAAGCCCCTCAGAGGTAAGGATGTGCCATGCCCCCCCCCCCCCCCCATGGAGGGGGTAGAAATCAGGTAGGTCAGTGTAGGAATCAGGTCGGTCAGTATAGTGGTCAGTGTAGGAATTAAGTAGGTTAGTGTAGTGGTCAGTGTAGGGATCAGGTAGGTCAGTGTAGTCAGAGCCGATCCGCCCTATACGCTCACCACGCAAGCTGCGTAGGGCCTCCGCAAATTACTCGAGGCCCCGCCTCCCCCTCGTGTCCTAGCGCGTCAATTAATATTTACAACATCCAGTGGCGGAACTTTAGGGGTCGCTGCAGTCACATTTGCGACTGGGCCCTTCCGTTATACCGCTGTGGGGGGGCCCCCCAAGACTCTGGCTGGCTGTTTAGAGTGCAGTGGGGAGAGGTGAGAGGAGGTGGAAGGGGGCGATCGGCAGCTCTATGGTGCCTGTGTGGGCGGCGGGATCTCCCTGGGGCTTGTAGTACTCTCTCGAGTGTCAGTGTATACAGTGGAGAGGAGAAGGGAGGGGCCTCTGACTATCAGTTTCACGTTCACTCTGCTTGAACACTGTTGCTGATGCCCGGGTCAGAGGCCCCTCCCCTCTCCGCTGTATACATTTGGAGATAGAACTACTAGCCCCAGGGAGATCCATCTGCCTGTGGACACCATAGAGCTGCCGATCGCCGCCTCCCACCTCCACCAGCCAGGTACAGGGCAACCTCTGCAAGGGGGGGAGTCAGCTGTTTGGGGACCCTGATGTAAGAGGGGGGGCTTTCTGGGGACACTAATGTAAGAAAGGGGCCCTCTGGGGACACTGGTGTAAGTGGGGGCTCTCTGGGGACCCTGATGTAAGAGGGGGGGCTCTCTGGGGACACTAATGTAAGGAGGGGCTCTCTGGGGACACTAATGTAAGAGGGAGGCCTCTGGGGACACTAATGTAAGGGGAGGCCCTCTTGGGACCCTGGTGTAAGGGAGGGGCTCTCTGGGGACCCTAGTGTAAGGGGGCTCTCTGGGGACCCTGATGTAAGGAGAGAGGCTCTCTGGGGACCCTGATGTAAGGAGAGAGGCTCTCTGGGGACCCTGATGTAAGGAGAGAGGCTCTCTGGGGACCCTGATGTAAGGAGGGAGGCTCTCTGGGGACCCTGATGTAAGGAGGGAGGCTCTCTGGGGACCCTGATGTAAGGAGGGGCTCTCTGAGGACACTGATGTAAGGGGGCTTTCTGGGGACCCTGGTGTAAGGAGGAGCTTTATGGGGACCCTGATGTAAGGAGGGAGGCTCTCTGGGGACCCTGATGTAAGGAGGGAGGCTCTCTGGGGACCCTGATGTAAGGAGGGGCTCTGTGGGGACTCTGGTGTAAGGGGGGCTCTCTGGGGACCCTAGTGTAAGGGGGGGGCTCTCTGGGGACCCTGGTGTAAGGAGGAGGCTCTCTGGGGACCCTGATGTAAGGAGGGGGCTCTCTGAGGACACTGATGTAAGGGGGGGCTCTCTGGGGACCCTGATTTAAGGAGGGGCTTTCTGGGGACCCTGATGTAAGGAGGGGCTCTCTGGGGACCCTGATGTAAGGAGGGGCTCTCTGGGGACCCTGATGTAAGGAGGGGCTCTCTGGGGACCCTGGTGTAAGGAGGGGCTCTCTGGGGACCCTGGTGTAAGTAGGAAGGCTCTCTGGGGACCCTGGTGTAAGTGTGGAGGCTCTATGGGGACCCTGGTGTAAGTAGGGAGGCTCTCTGGGGACCCTGATGTAAGTAGGGAGGCTCTCTGGGGACCATGATGTAAGTAGGGAGGCTCTGAGGACACCGATGTAAGGGGGGCTTTTGGGGGACCCTGGTGTAAGGGGGGGCTCTCTGGGGACCCTGATGTAAGGAGGGGCTCTCTGAGGACACTGATGTAAGGAGGGGCTTTCTGGGGACCCTGATGTAAGGAGGGGCTTTCTGGGGACCCTGATGTAAGGAGGGGCTTTCTGGGGACCCTGATGTAAGGAGGGGCTCTCTGGGGACCCTGATGTAAGGAGGGGCTCTCTGGGGACCCTGGTGTAAGTAGGAAGGCTCTCTGGGGACCCTGGTGTAAGTGTGGAGGCTCTCTGGGGACCCTGATGTAAGTAGGGAGGCTCTCTGGGGACCCTGATGTAAGTAGGGAGGCTCTCTGGGGACCATGATGTAAGTAGGGAGGCTCTGAGGACACTGATGTAAGGGGGGGCTTTTGGGGGACCCTGGTGTAAGGGGGGGCTCTCTGGGGACCCTGGGGACCCTGGTGTAAGGGGGAGGCTGTCTGGGGACCCCGGTGTAAGTAGGGAGGCTCTCTGTGGACCCTGGTGTAAGGGGAGGCTCTCTGGGGACCCTGATGTAAGGGGAGGCTCTCTGGGGACTCTGATGTAGGGGGAGACTCTCCGAGGACACTGATTTAAGGGGGGGCTCTCTGGGGACCCCGATGTAAGTGTCAGGTGTGACTGTGTGGCAATGGCAAATGGTTTACGGCATCACGGGTCAGGTAGAGGGCCCCTTAGCAGAATTTTACTTAGGGCCCCAGGGAGGTCAGGATCGGCACTGAGTGTAGTGGTCAGTATAGGAATAAGGTAGGTCAGTGTAGTGGAGAGGTATGTCAGTGTAGTGGTCATATTTACAAAAATGTGAGGGGTGTACTCATATAAATTGAGTTTTATAGTTGCCCCCCCCCCCTACATTTGTCCCTGTTCCCCCATGTGCCACCCCCTAAATATGTAAGCTGGAGATGCCACTGGTCTTAGGGGAGTATTTGCCAATAATAAAACTTCTGTTGCAGGGGATTTCTGAAATTTGGCTTGAATCTGAAAGCATATGAGCAATAAACTATTTTTGGGGTCAATCTGTGTCCCAATGCTGTACAGAACATCCCCAGCTTGCCATACTGCAAGGAAGCAACTGTTGAATGCTTTCACAATTACAGTGCTTACACAATCTGCAGACTGAAATGAAAAGGTACTTTTCAATAAAAATCTGTTATTATATATTATAGCAAGTTTTTTTTTATTTTTTTAAACGAAAGTAGAGATATTCTTTAAAGTTTGTAAGAAGATGACTAGTTAGTTCTGAAACAGAAGTAGTAGCAGGAAAGTGTAAAAATGAACAATACCTTTCATTAGTTTAACCACTTCAATACCAGGCACTTAGACACCTTCCCGCCCAAGCCAATTTTCAGCTTTCAGCGATGTCGCAATTTGAATGACAATTGCGCGGTCATGCTACACTGTACCCAAACAAATTTTTTATCATTTTTTTCCAACAAATAGAGCTTTCTTTTGGTGGTATTTGATCACCTCTGCGATTTTTATTTTTTGCGCAACAAACAAAAAAAGACCGAAAATTTTGCAAAAAAACAAGTTTTTCTTTGTCACTGTTAATTTTTTTGGTAAATAAGTGCGTTTTTCTTCTTCAATGACGGGCACTGATAAGGCGGCACTAATGGGCACTGATAAGGCGGCACTGATGGGCACCGATGAGGTGGCACCAATTAGGGGGCACCGATGAGGTGGCACTGATGATGGGCACTGATAGGTGGCACTGATGGGCATTGATAGGTGGCACTGGTATGCGGCACTGATGGGCACTCAGGTGGCACTGATGGGCACTCATAGGCGGCACTGACGGGTACTTATGGGTGGCACTGATGCACACGTATAGGTGGCACTGATAGGTGGCATGGATGGGCACTGATAGGTGGGCATGGGTGGGCACGGATGGGCACTGATAGGTGGCACTGATGAACGCTGATGAGTGGCACTGATGACACTTATGGGTGGCATTGCTGGGCATCCCTTTTTTTTACCTTTTTTTTTTAATTAAATATGATGTGCCAATCAGTGCCCATCTGTGGGCACTGATTGGCATATTTTTTGAATTTTTTTTTAACATGTGGATGGCCATGGGGGATGTACCTGGCCATCCACATGCTGGGGGCTTCCCTGGTGGTCCTGGGGGCTTCCCTGGTGGTCTAGTGTGGGCACCTGAGGGGGGGCTGCGCTGATAAACAATCAGCGCATACCCCCCCTGTCAGGAGAGCCGCCGATCGGCTCCCCTCTACTCGCGTCTGTCAGACGCGAGTGAGGAAAAGCCGATCAACGGCTCTTCCTGTGTACATCGTGATCAGCCGTGATTGGACACGGCTGTTCACGTGGTAAAGAGCCTCCGCCGGAGGCTCTTTACCGAGATCAGTGTAGCGGTGTGTCAGACTGACACACCGCTCCACCGATCGCCGCGATGCGTGCCCCCACGGGCGCGCGGCGGCTGTTATCCTGAAGGACGTCATATGACGCCCAGTCAGGATAACGAAACCACTTCCCGGACGTCAATCTGCTATTGACCGGGCGGGAAGTGGTTAATGAATATTGCTTATTGCAAGCTTTAAAAAGTGCACAGTACTCTTTGTCAGGCATGGCTTCATATTGGTGTAACACAATGCTTAAAGCGTAACTCCACTTTTGTTGAGAAAAAAACATACCCCTCTGGGTGATCTGTGTACATTGCAGGAATTATAACAAACTTTGTTGCAGATTCCTACCTTTTGTTATTCTGAAAAAATCCCTGTGTGTTTGTCTGTGCCTCTGTTCTGAGTAGATCTAATGGGAGTGGTTTCATAATTAACTGTCAGGTGTGGAGCTACAGGGCACTAATGAGGAAATCTGCTGGGGCTGCATCCCTTTAGACTGGTTTCTATTGAAAGTATCTCTCAATAAATTTTTGTTGCAAGGGATGCCTGAAATCTGACTTGTATCTGAGGCCAGCTTCTGGGAAAATTGAAGAGCCAATCACACGGCAGGAAATTATGTTTCTGGGGAATGGTCAGTACACATTCTGTGTACAGAAAACTCCAGGTAGCCATATTGCAATGTATTCTCAGAAAATTACATTGGCTGCAGATTGAAAAGGAAAGGTATTTTTTAATAACATTCAATTACAAAATGATTAGACCCGAGATGGCTATGTGAGAAGCCAGCTCCCGCACACAGAGGGCGAAAAGAAGCACCGTAGGGGGACATAGTACTTTCTCAATATGGGGAAATCCAACAGAAGCACCTCGACACCCCGCACCCAGAAAGAGCCGGGAACCCAGTTATCCGGAAACATCCCGGAGCTTTTCAAAACCCGTCAGACGGTGCAACTCGAGGCGTCACAGGCCGCACAGATCTCATCCCCAGCCTCGCATAGAAGCTCCACGGATTCGATGATGGACGGAGACGCCAGTGGACCCAGCGCCCCACACCCAAGCCTTCTGGACATTCAAAGAGACCTCCAAAAGGTAGCTCTGGACATTAAACACACCCTGACGGCAGCGATATCTGATCTGAAGGCAGATATCCATGAAATTAACCATCGCATCACTGATGTGGAGGAGAACTCCCGGGTGCAAGCAACAGCGATCAGGCAAGTTCAAAAAACGTATGATTTACACCTGCCACACATGTTTGAGCTTCACAGACAAGTAGAGGATTTGGACAATAGGGGACGCAGGCACAACGTTCGGGTGAGGGGGGTCCCAGAGGGCATAGACCAAGCCGCCTTACCACAAGCAGTTTGTTCTATCTTTAATGATCTACTTGCCCGCCCAGCGGATTCCCCTATTGAGATGGAACGGATACATCGGGCACTAAGACCCCCTCCCCGTGACTCTGAACCACCCAGAGACATTGTCTGCTGCATAGTAAACTTCCCCCTCAAGGAAGAAATCCTTAGGAAAGCTAGAGACAGAGGGCGTGTACTGTACAATGGTGCTGAGATAAAGCTCTTCCAAGATCTATCTCAGATTACATTGCAGAACAGACGCAGCTTACGCCCCCTGCTGGAAGTTCTCCGCTCACGCAATATCCAGTATAGATGGAAATTTCCCTTCTGTCTTTCTGCGTCGACCAGAGGCCGAACTGCACTCCTCCGGACACCAGAGGACTTACTCCCCTTCTGTGAGCAACTAGACATACCTCCGGTGGACCTGCCTGAGTGGTATTCCTTTTACTTTCCTACGGAGCCCTGGAAGCCAGTCTCCCACAATGCATCGCCCAAGGCGCAAAGACAACGGTCCAGACGGCGTAGACTGGACCCCACATCACCAGGAGAAAGATCCTCCCGCAGAGATCCATCATTCCGCAGCCCAAGCCCGGCAAGCACTCCGCGTCGGAACCATCCACTGGCATGAGTTGACGATGTCACAGTTTACTCTGCGCACACACAGACCGTCCTAACTTCTGTTTGTACCTGATTTAACCCCCCCCCCCTCTTTTTCAGTATACCTCAACGCAATGGTCATCCAAGGACCTGGTACCCTCTTGGACACCCCACTGGGAATCTCAGGATCGACACCAACGGGACCTCAGGTATCCCCCTTGTTTTTATACAATAGCAACTTGCTCCCATTTAAACCTGCTTCTGCCCCAGAAGGAACTAGTCTTCTTCCCTCCACTATCCCTTGCTGAACAATGTACGCCAAGAACCCTATGCTCATCTTACCCAGTGGCGACTAATGCACGGCAAGGCACAGCCTCATAGTTCATTGAGGGGAGAGCTGATTTGCTTTGCTCTTGCGATGGGGTGCTTTTTGTGTGTGTTTTTTTTTTTTACACATGACATAAGGGTGTTCATACGGAGAGAGCACTCCAAGTGGTGGAGGTTGGGGCCCTAGCCGACCAGAGGCGGTCTTTATCCCAACACAAATCATACACCGTCTAATGGTGACAAGGTAGTGACCCTCCCGGTGTGGGCCTAGGCCTCCTCCACGCAGCTTACATACTGAGAATACCGGTTATAGTAGATACTGAGCACTACATTTTATACCTCTTTACCCATCAGTAGAAGATTAATACTTTACACCCCTAGCACCAGAGAACAAGGGGATTTTCTCCTAGGCACTTAGAGGCAAGTAATACATACCTATGACCTACATAACGACCTCCGACCACCTTTATATTAGTCTTCATTGAATAACATACCACTTCCTAGAAATAGAATGCACCACTAACTCTAGTAGGCATAGAGCGCCGGCTATGCCAGGAAATAGTCAATCTTGCAAATCAGGTCCCATTGAACTGAATTAATGTTCTTTAGGATAATTGTTATAAGTAATGTTAACAGTTTGACATCTGTGTGTCGCAGAATAATTTGATCAGTTTTTTACTTATTGTATTTTTTTCTGTTTGTTTACGATTTTGCAGTTGTTACAAGTGATTGCCTGGGGCTGCTATACCTAATATGCTGAAGCTAATCGCATCTCTAAGATTTCTCATAAGGAATCGAGACATACCATCCCGCCCCCCTCTATCATACCATTAATAAAAGTTCGCCCTCTCCAGTGCGAGAGCCCTCGCTTACCTTCAGGTTTACATCCCCCCCCACAGCTGTCCCTATGGACCTTAGCTGACACCCCAGCACAGACTTTTTAGGTGGATTGGAGCTTCCATTTCCACCTCTGGTATCTGTACACAGATCCCTTGTGTACCCTATAAGAACAAGACCCACACGACCCATTAGCGACTAAATACCCCCCTCCTCCCTCCCTCTCTTCCATACTCAAGCGTTTAGCCCACATCCCACCTCCCTCTATTCTGACTGCTTCTTATCTATACCTCTTTTCAGGGTGGGAGTAGCCCCCCCTGCTTACCCGCCGACCACCTGTGACCCTGGTGAGTTCACTACCAATCCGCCCAGACTAGAATTGAGGATATCAATCGTCGATACCTCGACAACCTCGCCTACTAAACTTCTTCCTTTTAGTCAGAACCGCAACCCTCTCTGACGATGCAACAACAACTAACCCTAAAATGTCTATCACTAAATGTCAAAGGTTTAAACCTTCCAGAGAAGAGATCGCAAGTACTAACAGCCTTGACGAAACACAGAGCTCACTTCCTCCTTTTGCAAGAAACACATTTCCGGACAGACACTATACCCAAGCTAGCAAACCACATATATAATAGGTCACTACATTCCACCAATTCAGAAGCCAAAACTAAAGGGGTCTCGATCCTCATCGCCAAGCATGCTGACTTTCAACTGAAAGATTCCAAAATAGACCCGGAGGGAAGATATCTCTTCATCAAGGGCACATATGCGTCTAAACCAATTACGCTGGCCAACGTGTATTGTCCCAATGAACACCAGCTATCTTTCCTCAGGAACGTATGTGACCTATTATCCTCCTTCCAGGAGGGCATAGTGATACTGGGAGGAGACTTCAACATTCCAATGAATCCCCTTCTTGACACCTCCACAGGAACGTCTTCACTCCCATACCGTGCTCTTCGCCAAATTAAAATACAGCTTCAAAACCTGACTTTACACGACTCCTGGCGTACCCTATTCCCAAATGTCAAGGACTATACCTTTTTCTCCCCACCACACCAAAAATACTCCAGACTAGACTATTTTTTTCTATCCCAACATGACCTGGCCTACCTATCGCAAGCGTCAATTGAACCAATGTTCTTGTCTGATCACCATCCCATCACAATGACTCTCACCTTCGCGGATTCCACCCCAAAATGCAAATTATGGAGACTGAACCCCTCCCTTTTAAAAGACCCAGTAATATTACAACAAATTCGCTCTCGAATCCAACTATACTTTAAAGAAAATCTATCCCCTGACATTTCACCCATTACAGTTTGGGAAGCCCATAAGTGTGTCATCCGAGGAAAATTAATCTCCCTAGCAACCGCCTCTAAAAAGAAACACCAAGAACAGATTAAAACCCTTATTGAACTAATCCACAGACTCGAAAGGACTCACAAACATTCCACTTCCCTAACAACACTCCAAGACCTCACGCAAGCTCGCTCTACACTTTTAGATGAACTAGGGAAACGCACCAGGAGACGATACATCCTGGGCCAAAAGGTATTTTACGAACACGGCAACAAAAGCGGGAGACTCCTAGCTCGTACGATTCAGACGGCCAAATCTCATTCTACAATCCATCAGATACGAGACAACAAAGGTAACCTACTTTCTAGAAACATGGACATTGCCAAACAATTTGAATTGTTTTACTCTAAACTGTATAATTTGACACGAGACAACATAGGAACTCCCAAGACAGGCGACCGTCACGACAAAATTAAAGACTTCCTAGCCCAATACTGCCCTACACCAATTTCTCCTCAACAAGCGGAGGCCATGGAGAGCCCTCTCTCTTCAGAGGAACTCTCCTTAGCAATCAAACAAATGAAAGTGGGTAAAAGCCCAGGGCCGGATGGTCTTCCGCTTTTATACTACAAAACCTTTGCAGGAGAACTATCACCATCCCTATTACAGACATTCAACGCTCTAGCAAACCCCAACATTTCTACAGGCCGACTACTGGAAGCGCACATAACAGTCATCCCAAAAGACGGTAAGGACCCGACGCAAGTATCCAACTATAGGCCCATTTCCCTACTCAACGTAGATATTAAACTTTACGCAAAGATCCTCGCCAACAGACTGCTTCCTCTTATTCCTGGCCTCATTCTATCTGACCAAGTGGGCTTTATTCCAGGTAGGGAAGCCAGGGATAATACTATTCGCACACTGAATTTGCACCACTGGCTCACCTCATCACTATCCCAGGGATTTTTCCTATCCCTTGATGCTGAGAAGGCGTTCGACAGAGTGGCTTGGGACTATATGCAGGCAGTGCTAAAAGGAGTTGGACTCCTTCCCCGCATGTGTTCGCATATTGACGCCTTGTATACAAACCCCTCAGCCAAAGTAAAAGTTAATGGCCTTCTGTCGGACGCCTTCTCCATCAGCAACGGGACGAGGCAGGGCTGCCCCCTATCGCCCCTGATCTTTGTTCTAACACTTGAACCCCTGCTAAACAGATTAAGAGCCAACCCTGACATAAAAGGATGCTTTATAGATAATAGGGAATTTAAGGTAGCAGCGTTTGCTGACGATATTCTATTGTCATTGCAATCCCCACGCATAACCCTACCCAATTTACTCAGTGATATGAAACACTTTGGGGAATTATCAAACCTAAAAATCAACTACTCTAAATCATACGCCCTTAATGTCTCTCTACCATTACAAGAAGTTACCCATTGTCAGGAATCCTTCCCTTTCCTTCCCCTTTCGATGGAAAAAAGACAACATCACCTATCTAGGCATTCAAATTACCAGGAAAATAACAGATCTTTACAACCAAAACTTCTTACCTGCACTCACTAAAATCCAAACGGATCTAAAGGACTGGGCCAATCTAAATGTCTCTTGGTTTGGTAGGGCAGCTTTAATAAAGATGATTGTTCTCCCCCGACTCTTATACTTGATGCAGACAATCCCGATTCGCCTTCCTCCTTCCTTCTTTGCAACGTACAAAAAGGCATGTACTGTCTTTATTTGGAAAAACACGGCCCCACGCATCAAATATGCTCGCCTGAACTGGGCTAAAACAAAAGGAGGCATCGGACTCCCTGACCTCCCCAAATACCACTTAGCTTGCCACCTGACCAGGGTGGTGGACTGGCGGATCCACAAGACCGGGAAGGCCTGGGTTGCTCTGGAGAACCACTTCACAAACGGTCTGTTACACTCCCTTCCCTGGCTTACTCCAAGCCAGTGGAACCAACTAATTAAAACACACCCCCTTATCTTCCCCTCGCTATTGGCTTTTAACCAAGCAATACGCCTCTCCAAAGTATCCTCTCGCCCAGGTCCCCTGACCCCCTTGCGCAACAACCCAGACTTTCTTCCAGGAGAATCCCCCTCATTCTTAAAAAGGGAATGGCCACAAGAGGAGGTATTAGCTCACCACTTCTTCCACAAGGGACGACCACGTTCATATGAAGACCTAGTTAAACTCTCCCCAACCCAGACCTTCCCATTTTGGACTTATAGGCAACTAAGACATTTCCTCGCCGTGGAAGATCAATCCACTACGTGGTGTAGACAGCTTTCCCCATTTGAAGTCCTATGTACAAGTAACACATCCCTGAGGCACTTAATATCGTACATATATGCATTACTCCAAGACGAACCTGAACAGACTCGGACTGTACCCACACATAGCTCTTGGGAAAAAGACTTACATATCAATCTTACAAAAGAACAGTGGGAAGACATATATACTTACGCACATAAAGGTTCGATGAACGTAGCAATCCAAGAAAATGGGTACAAAATCGTAACTAAATGGTACAGAACTCCTGCTAGGCTACACAAATTCTCGCCCACAATTCCCAACACCTGCTGGAGATGCAAGACAGAGGTAGGCTCCATGATCCACATTTGGTGGGAGTGCCCCTTAATACAACCCTTCTGGCAGGAAGTTCACTCCATTATCTCACAAGTCACCACTTACACCCTAAACTATAACCCCGCACAATATCTCCTCCATCATACAACTCTCCCTAAACAGATCTATCACAAATCACTAGCCATGCATATGGTCAATGCAGCCAGATTGTGTGTTCCTACACACTGGCGATCACCAGATGTCCCCTCAATTCGGGAATGGTTGATTAGAGTTGCTAAGATAGAGGAGATGGAAGAGCTGATTTATACCGCACAAGAACGTCTACAAAAATTTTCAACCACTTGGGCCTGCTGGAAACACTTCCAAACCACGGACAAATACAAGGCTTTCTTTCCTTCCCTAACTAGGGATACATAACCCACAAACCAGAAAGCGCGGTGTCGGCGGGGGGGAGGGGGGACGCCGGGAACGGCGCCCGCCTCCTCTCTCTCTCTCTCTCTCTCTCTCTCTCTCTCTCTCTCTCTCTCTCTCCCCCTTATACTCCTTCTTTCTCTATCCTCACCCCCCCCCCCCCCTCACTCCCGTACCCCATCCCAGCTATCAAACATAACATTGAATCCTCCCCTAGAATATTTAACCAACCAACAACCTTTTAGAGGCACACCAACGTATCCGTTCACATTTCCACACTGACATTGAAGTCAGGACTAGAGTCACTTTCGAGACCCAAGTTAGACCTGTTGATATTGGTCTCATGGGTCCGGCACCCATTTGTAACACTTCCTGACCTGACCAGTGCCCCTCTTCTAATATAACATTATATTGGTTATACGTTAGTCGACAAGTTATGACTATATTTGTTTAGCACTGTTCTACCCACCACGGCCAATGCAGCATGGTTTCAGTTACATTTTTCCTTTGTATAAAAGAGTCGTGGTTGCACTTTCTTGTATGTGATATATACATGTTTTGCATACTTGTATGTTTTGAAATTTTCAATAAAATCTTTTATGGAAAAAAAAAAAAAAAAAACAAAATGATTAGTGTTGCAATTATTTGCGCTATATTATTTTTTCTTTATTTTCTATTTTTTTCCCCACGAAAGTGGAGTTACCCTTTAACCTGTAGCTGACCGCCCACTGTCAAATGACGGCGGGACGGTGCAGCTCTTGTTGCGGGCCGCCGTCATATGACGGCGCTCGCTTTTTGGCCACTAGGGGGCGCGCGTGCCCGCCGCGTAGCTGGGAACCCGATGCGCGTGCCCGGCAGCTGCGATGTCCGCCAGGCACCCGCGATTGCCCGGTTACTGAGCAGGACGTGGATCTGTGTGTGTAAACACACAGATCCACGTCCTGTCAGAGGAGAGGAGACCGATGGTGTGTCCCTTGTACATAGGGACACTGATCGGTCCCCTCCCCCCCCCCCCCCCACAGTTAGAATCACTCATATAGGGAACATATTAACCCCTGCAGCGCCCCCTAGTGTTAACCCCTTCCCTGCCAGTCACATTTATACAGTAATCAATGCATTTTTATAGCACGGATCGCTGTATAAATGTGAATGGTCCCAAAAATGTGTCAAAAGTGTCCAATATGTCCGCCGCAATGTCGCAGTCACGATAAAAATCGCAAATCGCTGCCATTACTAGTAAAAAAAAATAATACTAAAAATGCTATAAATCTATCCCCTATTTTGTAGACGCTATAACTTTTGCGCAAACCAATCTATAGACGCTTATTGGGATTTTTTTTACCAAAAATATGTAGAAGAATACGTATCGGTCTAAACTGAGGAAAAAATTTGTTTTAAAAAAAAAAAAATTGGATATTTATAATAAAAAGTAAAAAATATTGCGTTTTTTCAAACTTGTCCCTCTTAATTTGTTTATAGCGCAAGAAATAAAAACCGCAGAGGTGATCAAATACCACCAAAATAAAGCTCTATTTGTGGGGAAAAAATGATAAAAATTTTATTTGGGTACATCCTTGCATAACCGTGCAATTGTCATTCAAATTGCGACAGCGCTGAAAACTGAAAAATGGCTTGGTCAGGAAGGAGGTATTCGTGCCTGGTAGGCAAGTGGTTAATAAAAACAACTAAGTGTTTTCTAAAGCTTACACTAAAATCAGTTTATTTAGCAGGTAAAAGGTATCGCCTATATATATTATTATTTTTTTATTTATAAACTTTCCTGCATGCAACATTCAAATCCACCATATTATATGGATATGAAATGGTGTCTCCTAGTGGTAAAGGTTAGAAATGCAATGGTATAGACTTGATTTATCCCTTCCACAGAGTCCCTGTGACACAGATATGCTCTGTCTTATCTGGAGGACTTCTTCTGATATCATTCATATTTCACAAGGACTTTTCTTCTTTGATATGACAACGAATTCTAAGGTCGCATCAGAAAAGGTCAAACAGCCAGAAAAAGGCATCAAAGAGTGTACCATATTACTGATCTTCTCACTAGTTTAGGGCATTGATTCAGTTTATACATTATTTAGTAATAGAAACTGACAAAAGTGCAACAAAGTGGACTGCCATTCTGTTTATTAATTCTTCCTGTTTTAAAAAAAGACTAAAACTAAAAATGAATATTTATTTTTAAACGGTTCAGGTTTTAAGAGACTATGCACTGATGTAAGTCATAGCAGGTGTTGATTCATTTTATTTTAGAAATCTTTCATTATTAAATACTTACTCATAATCTCCAAGGATAAGTGCACTTTCAAATGAAGTACACTCATTATTTGTGTCCTCTCCTAACTTAAAGCATACTTAATACCTTGATCCCATAGTCATGGCTTTCCACACTATGTACATCTTTCAGGTATCATTTTCACTGGACTTGTTGCACCTGAACCAGTTGGCTTTTGTCTTCTCTCTTTCGTCTTTTTTTTTTTTCTCTCTCTCTCTCTCTCTTGTGTCTCTCTCTCTGGTATCTCTGGTCTCTCTCTCTGGTCTCTCCCCCCTCTCTCTCTGGTCTCCCTCTCTGGTCTCTCTTAATTGTTAATGAGACCCTCACGCATCTGCTGACATGTGCTGTGTAAGGCCCCTTTCACACTGGGGCGTTTTTCAGGCGGTACAGCGCTAAAAATAGCGCCTGTACACCGCCTGAAAAAATCCGGCCCCATTCACTCCAGTGTGAAAGCCGGCGGGCTTTCACACTGGAGCGGTGTGCTAGCAGGACGGTCAAAAAAGTCCTGCTAGCAGCATCTTTGGAGCTCCTTCCCATTGATTTGAATGGGACACCGCGGTAATACCGCGGCAATGCGCCGATATGGCGGCGCTCTGCGGGGGGTCTTTAACCCTTTTTCGGCCGCTCGCGGGGGTAAAACCGCCCCGCGAGCGGCCGAATACCGCGGCTAAAATGACGGTAAAGCAGCGCTAAATATAGCGCTGCTTTACCGTCACCGCGGCTCCCGCCCCAGTGTAAAAGGGGCCTAACTGTGTGATTTTGAAAAAGTGTTAGGGACATTCTCCCACATTTCTAGCGTATAGAGCAGCCCATTGAAATAATTGGGCTGCCCTACACGTGACCTAAATCTTTATCTACCCTGCCAGTACACCTTTGCATCCTAAAACCCCTGCTAACCTCTGCACCCCAAACTCCTGTCTACTCCTACCTTTGCAGAACAGGCTGATGTTAGGCTGAATGACCACAGTTGCGGGCAGGACTTTCAAGCATGCCCCTTTATCTCCCCAGTGGGCAGCATTCAGTATAGGTGATGGTGGATATGACAGCTGGTTTGCGACTATTGACATATCAATGTACCCTCTATTTACATATCAATGCAGGCTAATTTCATGTAAACACAGGGTCTGCAGGCGAGTTATCTGTACACAGTAATAGGGCAGAGCTGTGCAGCATTAGTAGCAGCACTTCACACAGATATCGGGACACAGCATGGGACTAAAACTTCAAGGGACAACTTCAGGATAGTTGACAAGTATGAGGCAGATGCTTTGGGCCCCAAAACAATGACAGGGCCCAGGGCAACTGCAACTTTTGCCCTGCCTTAAAGACGGGATTGTTCTGGAGGACAGAGTGAGTGATAAATGGCACACTTTCTCTGCAAACTGTCAGTTAACAAAGCTTCGGCTTAGCTGGTCTAATGATTCAGAAACCCCTGCCATAATGCACAGCCAGGCAGGTGACATCACTACTTCCTGTGGCAACTTCCTTTGTGACCCGCCCACTCATTTAACTATGAAATTGCATCATCACACCACTGAAAATACTTATTTTCAGCTTCCTGAGTCACTGAATTTTAGCATTTTTATATGAACTGACTGACGAACTTGTGCAGGAAGGAGGTGTTTGGGTTCATGAAGAACAGGGCTGACTTTTCTGTTGGTTACTGCCTCTATAGCAGGGACGGACTGCACTTAAATGGGAGGGGTGCAGCTCTGCTGGGAGAGTAACCAAAAACTTGGAAGAAATGTAAAATTAAGAGTGGGGGTAGGGATCAGAGGAAGACGAGGAACATGAGAGAGAGGATCTTTATGTCAAGCCATCATCACAGAAGTGTCCTCTCCATCATCAGTCTCCATCATTAGTCATCAGTCTATTGAAGGATTCTCATCAGCACCTATCTCCAAGAGAGCAATACCACCAGCTCTCTTCACCAAGAGTACCAAAGTGTCATTTTTGCAGGCGTGCGTTGGACCGAATCTGAGGAGAGGTTGGAGGCCGGTAGTCCTTTTTGCAGGCTTACGTTGGACAGGCTATGAGGGGAGGCTGCATTGGCACGGGGGAGGCTGCATTGATTGGGCACGGGGGAGGCTGCATTGGCACGGGGGAGGCTGCATTGGGCACGGTAGTGGGCACCTTTTTGCAGGCTGTGGGCATGGGCAGGCCACACTGCATTGGGCACAGGTGAGGCTGCATTGGGCAAAGGTGAGGCTGCATTGGGCACTGAACATGCTGCATTGGGCACAGGCAGGTGAGGCTGAATTGGGCGCAGGCAGGTGAGGCTGCATTGGTCGCAGGCAGGAGAGGCTGCATTGGGCACAGGTGAGGCTGCATTGTTGGGCACAGGTGAGGCTGCATTGGGCAAAGGTGAGGCTGCATTGGGCACTGAACATGCTGCATTGGGCACAGGCAGGTGAATGAATGAATGAATGAATGAATGATTTGTATAGCGCTGCAACTGCGAACTGAATCGCCTCGAGGCGCTTGATCCGACCTGCGTTGATTCCTTCTTAGAAGAGGTAGGTCTTGAGTTTTTTCCTGAAGGCCCGATGGTCTTTTTCCAAGCGGATGTTCGTAGGTAGAGCGTTCCATAGCCGTGGTCCTTGGACTGCAAATCTTCGTTCTCCCCTTGACTTGTACCGGGATTTGGGGACAAGGAGGAGGTTTTGGTCGTTAGATCGGAGGTTGCGATTGGGGGTGTAGTGTTGTATTTTTTCGCATAAGTATTGAGGAGCATCTCCTTGTGTGCATTTGTGGCTTTTATGCTTAGGGGATGGTCTGTCCAAGGATGGTGGGCGGAGTCCATGGTGTCGTAGATTTAGTTTTCCGGTTTGCATTTAGGAGAAGGAGTTCTGTTTTGGTTCCGTTAAGTTTGAGGGAGTTTGTGGACATCCAGTCGTCTATTGATGCGAGGCATTTTTCTAATTCCTGATATTGGTCTTTTTTGTCCGGGGATCCGAAGGTAGAGTTGAGTATCATCTGCGTATGAGTGGAAGCATAGATCAGATTTGCTGATGATTTTTAGGAGTGGACGGATGTAAATGTTGAAGAGCACGGGTGACAAAGGTGAGGCTGCATTGGGTGCAGGCAGGTGAGGCAGCATTCGGCGCATGCAGGTGAGGCTGCATTGGGCACGGGTTGAGGCTGTATTGGGCATGTGCAGGCTACACTGCATTGGGCACAGGTGAGGCTGCATTGGGCACAGGTGAGGCTGCATTGGGCAAAGGTGAGGCTGCATTGGGCACTGAACATGCTGCATTGGGCACAGGCAGGTGAGGCTGCATTGGGCACAGGCCACACTGCATTGGGCACGGGTGAGGCGGCATTGGGCACGTGTCACGCGGCATTGGGCACAGGTCACGCGGCATTGGGCACGGGGCATTGGGCACAGGTCACACTGCATTGGGCACAGGTGAGGCGCTATTGGGCACAGGTCACTCTGCATTGTTGGAGGCTGGTAGTCTTTTGTGCAAGTGTGTGTTTGACCAGCTATGATATAAGGTTGGAGGTTGGAGGCCACTAATCTTTTTTGCAGGCGTGTGTTGGACCACATATATACAATAAACCCAACCCTTATTTTAGGAGTTAGTTATCCTTCATTGGAATCAAGACACCCCAAACACAGTACATTTTACATTTGGCACCCCAAAAAGCTTGTGGAAATCCTAAAAGCCACATAGAACCTACAGGACAGATTTGCTTGTTTCAGTGTCAATTTGCTGTCCCCTCAAAATAACTCAACACACAGCCTTTAATGTCTAAACCGCTGGCAACAAAAGTGAGTACACCCCTAAAGTAAAAATGTCCAAATTGGGCCCAAAGTGTCAATATTTTGTGTGGCCACCATTTCTTTCCAGCCCTGTCTTGACCCTCTTGGGCATGGAATTCACCAGAGCTAGGTTGCCACTGAAGTCCTCTTCCACTCCTCCATGATGACATCACAGAGCTAGTGGATGTTAGAGACCTTGTGCTCCTCCACCTTCCATTTGAGGATGCCCCACAGATGCTCAATAGCAGGGCTCGAGTCCTGCGGGAACGCGTGGGAACGGCGTCCCTACACTTTTTTCACAGCAGGAACGCCGTTCCCTTTGCAGGACTTGCGCCCGAGCCGATCCTTCACTAGGCGGCAAAGCCCAGCATCGCCGCATAGTGAAGGACGGAAGGTCACAGTGAAGGACTTATATGTAAAACGGCCAGAGGCCACCCGCTGCCCATTGATATATTTTTTCTCTGAGGAAGTCGGCAGCCGCATCTGCCGATGCCCAGTCTGTAGATCCGGCCACTGCTGCCCACAGCCACTGAGGTGTCCGAGCAGTGCTGGAGTGATCTCCAGCCTTGTGTGCTGCGCCGGAGTCTGGGAGGGGGGATGTGTCTGACAAGGGGAAATCCCGCCCACTGCCCCACCATGCAGTGTGACATGCCGTCCAGACTCTGGAGAGGGGCGGCCAGGAGCCGAGGACACTATTGTAAGGGGAGAGTGGGAAGGAGTTTATGGGGGTGAAGGGCTGTGCAGTCTCCTCATGCTGTGTTTGGAGGACTGGTGGCAGCCCGCTCTGCTGGGACTTGTAGTGCCCTCTGTTGGGGGCTGAGATATTGCAGCCTCCTATGTTGGGACTTGTAGTTCCCTAGACTGTGGGGGGACTGAGGAATCCTCAGTCCCCCACAAAGGGCACTAAAAGTCCCAGCAGAGTAGGCTGCCATTCTTCAGTCCCCTATAATCCCAGCCTATCAGTCTGCTCTTACAGAACAGGAGAAGGAGCTGGGAGGGGGATTTGTACTGGAAGGGGAGAGAAGAAGGCACAGGTTTGAGATGGGGGAGGATTTGTGATGAGAGGGGGGATTTTTGCTAGGAGGGGGAGATGGGGGAGTTTTTTTTCTAAGAGGGGGAATATATTCTGGGAGGGGGAGATGGGGGGGGATTTGTACTGGAAGGGGAGAGAAGGAGGCACAGGTTTCCAATGGGGGGGGGGGATTTTTGCTGAGAGGGGGACTTTTTTTTCTGAGAGGGGGAGAGGGGGGATGATTTTTGCTAAGAAGGGGGATTTATGCTGGGAGGGGGAGATGAGAGAGGATTTGTGATGAGAGAGAAAATGTATGCCGAGAGGGGGAGATGAGAAGATTTGTGATGAAAGGGAGAATTTATGCTGGGATGGGGAGATGGGGGAGGATTTGTGCTGGGAGGGAGAGATGGGGGAGGATTTGTGCTAGGAAAGAAGGCGAAGGCAGGGGTTTGTGCTGAGAAGGGGGGTTAGTACTGGAAGGGGTTATATGAAGGTGAGGATTTGTGCTGAAAGGTGGGATTTTTGCTGCTAGGGGGAGATGAAGGGGACGGGGGGTCTGTGCTGAGAGGGGTAAGAGAATTTGTGGATTTATGTTGTAGGGGGCATATGGGGATGAGGAGTTTGCCCTGGGCACTGGATGATCTTGTCCCAGCATTGGTGCACTCTACAAATTGCAAGGGCGAAGCTGTGAAGAGAGAGAGCCAGGTGCCGACGTGAGGACTGGATTGGAAGTTGCTCCAGCCTGTACTGATGCGGTGGCGACTATGGCAGTCAGGAACGGCAGACTCATGAGTACCTGGTGGCCCTGCTGAGTGGAGTGACACACACGTGTTTCTTTGGTAAGATAGCCCCCTCAGCTAGCTTAGGTGTATAGAGTGGCAGTGGGAGGAATAGTGTCATTTGGAATCATTTATTTATTTTTTGGTGGGGGAGTGGATCTTGGGTGGGAGTTCACACACTTTTTCCCCCAGAACATGACCCCTGCTCAAAAGGGTTTAGGTCTGGCGATATGCTTGGCCAGTCCATCACCTTTACCCTCAGGTTCTTTAGCAAGGCAGTGGTCATCTAGGAGGTGTGTTTGGTTTCGTTATTATGTTGGAATACTGCCCTGCGGTCCAGTCTCCGAATTGAGGGGGTCATGCTCTGCTTCAGTATGTCACAGTACATGTTGGCATTCATGGTTCCCTCAATGAACTGTAGCTCTCGTACTGGCAGCACTCATGTAGCCCCAGATCATGACAATCCCACCACAATGCTTGACTGTATGCAGACACACTTGTCTTCGTACTCCTCACCTGGTTGCTGCCACACAGGCTTTACACCATCTGAACCAAATAAGTTTATCTTGGTCTCATCAGACCACAGGACATGGTTCCAGTAATTCATGTCCTTAGTCTGCTTATCTTCAGCAAACTGCAGGCTTTCTTGTGCATCATCTTTAGAAGAGGCTTCCTTCTGGGACAACAGCCATGCAGACCAGTTTGATGCAGTGTGCGGCGTATGGTCTGAGCACTGACAGACTGACCTCCCACCCCTTCAACCTCTGCAGCCAACTGGCAGAACTCATATGCAGTGGCGGCTGGTGCTCAAAATTTTTTGGGGGGCGCAAACAAACTGAAAATTTCAGAAAAATACTGAAAACAAAAACATCAAATGCAGCCTCACTGTGCCATCATATGCAGCCACTGTGCCCATCCTATGCAGCCACTGTGCCCATCATATGCAGCCAACTGTGCCCATCATATGCAGCCACTGTTCCCAGCAAATGCAGCCACTGTCCCCAGCAAATGCAGCCACTGTGCCCATCATATGCAGCCAACTGTGCCCATCATATGCAGCCACTGTGCCCAGCATATGCAGCCAACTGTGCCCATCATATGCAGCCAACTGTGCCCAGCAAATGCAGCCAACTGTGGCCAGAAAATGCAGTCACTGTGCCCATCATATGCAGCCACTGTGCCCATCATATACAGCCTACTGTGCCCATCATATGTAGCCACTGTGCCCATCATATGCAGGCACTGTGCCCATCATATGCAGCCAACTGTGCCCATCATATGCAGCCAACGTGTCCATCATATACAGCCAACTGTGCCCATCATATGCAGCCACTGTGCCAACTGTGCCCATCATATGCAGCCACTGTTCCCAGCAAATGCAGCCACTGTCCCCAGCAAATGCAGCCAACTGTGCCCATCATATGCAGGCACTGTGCCCATCATATGCAGCCAACTGTGCCCATCATATGCAGCCAACGTGTCCATCATATACAGCCAACTGTGCCCATCATATGCAGCCACTGTGCCAACTGTGCCCATCATATGCAGCCACTGTTCCCAGCAAATGCAGCCACTGTCCCCAGCAAATGCAGCCACTGTGCCCATCATATGCAGCCAACTGTGCCCATCATATGCAGCCACTGTGCCCATCATATGCAGCCAACTGTGCCCAGCAAATGCAGCCAACTGTGGCCAGAAAATGCAGTCACTGTGCCCATTATAAACATCCACTGTGCCCATTATATACAGCCACTATGACCATCAAATGCAGCCACTGTGCCCATCATATGCAGCCACTGTGCCTATTAAATGCAGCCACTGTGCCCATCAAATGCAGCCACTGCGCCAATCAAATTCAGCCACTGTGCCCATCATATGCAGCCAACTGTGCCCATCATATGCAGCCACTGTGTCCATCATATTCAGCCAACTGTGCCCATCATATGGAGCCACTGTGCCCAGCAAATGCAGCCACTGTGCCCATCATATGCAGCCAACTTTGCCCAGCAAATGCAGCCAACTGTGCCCAGCAAATGCAGCCACTGTGCTCATCATATGCAGCCACTGTGCCCATCATATGCAGCCAACTGTGCCCATCATATGCAGCCAAGTGTGCCCATCATATGCAGCCAACTGTGCCCAGCAAATGCAGCCACTGTGCCCATCATATACAGATGCTGTGCCCATCATATGCAGCCACTGTGCCCATCATATACAGCCAACTGTGCTCATCATATGCAGCCACTGTGCCCATCATATTCAGCCAACTGTGCCCATCATATTCAGCCAACTGTGCCCATCATATACAGCCACTGTGCCCATCATTTACAGCCACTGTTACCATCATATACAGCCAACTGTGCCCCATCATATGCAGCCACTGTGACACACACCCGCTGTCTGCCTGGCACTTACCCCATCGTGGTGGCGGGTCAGGCAGTGGATCATGGTGGCTAGCTGTGGGACAGGTAGTGCGGGTCAGGCAGTGGCTCCTGTGTGAATGAATGAATGAATGAATGAATAACTTGTATAGCGCTACAATGCGAACTGAATCGCCTCAAGGCGCTGTATTGGCGTTTGGTTATCCAGCTTCTAGAAGAGGTAGGTCTTAAGTTTCTTCCTGAAGGCCTGATGGTTTTCTTCCATGCGAATGTCGGTTGGTAGAGCGTTCCATAGCCGTGGTCCCTGGACAGCGAATCTCCGTTCCCCCTTTGATTTGTAGCGGGATTTAGGAATGAGGAGAAGATTTTGATTAGCCGATCGAAGACTGCGATACGGTGTGTAGTGTTTTATTTTCTCGCGAAGGTATTGCGGAGTGTTTCCATGTGTGCATTTGTGGGTGAGGCAGAGGGTCTTGAATGCGACCCGATTCCTTACGTTTAGCCAATGTAGATTCCTCAGGGAAGGGGAGATGGATTCCCAGGGTTTCTTCCCTGTTATCAGCCTTGCCGCCGTGTTTTGGATAAGTTGTAAGCGCGCAAGTTGATATTGGGGTAATCCTATGTAAAGGGAGTTAGCGTAGTCCAGTCGAGAATTGATGACTGTTCCAACTACCACTGCTTTGTCCTCCTTTGGAATGAAGGGGATGAGTCTGCTTAGCAGGCGGAGCAAATGGTGTGATCCACTGACTACTGCTCCTATTTGGGCATCCATTGACATTTCTGAGTCAAAAATGACTCCGAGACTCTTGGCCTTGGTCCTAGTGGTGATGGTCCGTTCAAAGATGGTAGGAGGTATCCAAGGGATCTTGGTTCGGGGTTATGATTTGCATGTAGAATAAGAAGTTCTGTTTTTGATTCATTAAGTTTGAGGGAGCTAGTAGTCATCCAGTCGTCTATCATAGTGAGGCATTTTCATAATTGCTGATGATGGTCTTTTTGTCCGGTGATACGAAAATATAATTGAGTGTCGTCGGTGTACGAGTGGAAGCAGAGGTCTGATCTCCTGATGATGTTGAGGAGTGGACGAATGTAGATGTTGAAGAGCACTGGCGACAAGGGTGATCCTTGAGGGACTCCACAGGAGATTGCCCGGGTTTCAGAGGTGAAAGCTCCCAGTTTCACCGCCTGAGAGCGATTTCCTAAGAAGGATCCGAACCATTGTAGATCTGAGCCGGTGACTCCTGCTACTTCTGTAAGGCGGATGAGTAGAGTATTGTGGTCCACAGTATCAAACGCTGCACTGAGGTCCAATAGTACCAGGAGACATGATTCTCCATCATCCTCTGCTTCGAGGGCATCATCCCAAATCTTCAGGAGTGCAGTTTCTGTCCCATGGCCTGGGCGGAATCCTGATTGTAACGGATCCAGGAGTGTGTGTGTGTCCAGATGGCGTTGTATCTGTTGTACTACCGCTTTCTCCATAATCTTGGAAATGTTGTTCAAGCTCGTTATTGGTCTGCGGTGGTTGGGGTCCCGGGGGTCGAGGTTGGGTTTCTTTAGCAGGGGTTTGATGATGCCTTGTTTGAGGGCGCCTGGAACAATCCCTTCTTTGAACGATTGATTTATGAGGTGCGTTATGGTGGGAGCCAGGATGTCGGAGCATTCTTTCAAGAGTTTTGTGGGGATGATGTCAATAGAGGATGTGCTGTCTCTGAGATTTTTGATGATGTTTTTAGTGGTATCCGTGGTGATTGGGATCAGAGAAAACTTTGGTGGTTGTGGGATGTTTCTGTCGATATCGACTTTTTGCTCTGGTTGCCTGCCGTCGGATGTCTTTTTCTGATCAATTGTTTTCCTAATGTTGACGATTTTATTGATGAAAAAATCTGATAATTCATTGCAGAAATCTTGGGTTTCATTAGCGGGGGGCTCTAAGCATGCCGGGTTCATCGACTGAGCGACTATTTTAAAAAGTTCCCGGGGCCGATTTAAGGCCGCTGAGATGGTATTTGAGAAATAATCTTTTTTTGCTTTGAAGATTGCCTTCTGATAATTCTGTGTCAGCCCTTTGTATTTAGTGTGATTTCCCTTGGTGGGATTTATTCTCCATGCTCTTTCGGCTCTTCTGCGTTCTCGGTCCATGGGTGATGTTGGTGGAGATTTTGAATTTGATTGCGTGGTGATCCGTCCATGGTAGTGGTATGTTGTCTACTGTGTTGATGTCCAGATTTTGTTTGAAGATGTACCTCTTCTTGCCTTCTGCTATCCGTCCAATGGGATCGCTTGTGCCTTTAGCCAATCAGGTAATGGGTATTAGACCTGCGAGTCCTAATTGGATGAGAGGCAGTTCAGTGTTAGAAACACATCTGGATGGACTCTGAGCGCAATGCTCTGCGCCACAAGTCCACCTTTTTTGAAGCCTATTAGAGCCTATGGCTCTATTCAGGTGCTTCAAAAATACACCCCCGCTGCTGGAATTCAGGTGCCCAGCATCTGAAAAGGGGCCGGACGCCTGAATAGGGGGTGGCAGCGGCGGCCATGGATAGATTCATGCTATGCATGAATCTATCTATGATACATAGAGGGGGGTGGCTGGAGAGAGGGGGCGGCACCAGTGCACCCTTAATGGACACACCGCCACTGCTTATACATCTATTACCCAAAGACAACCTCTGGATATGACGCTGAGCACGTGCACTCAACTTCTTTGGTCGACCATGGCGAGGCCTGTTCTGAGTGGAACCTGTCCTGTTAAACCGCTGTATGGTCTTGACCACCATGCTACAGCTCATTTTCAGGGTCTTGGCAATCTTCTTATAGCCTAGGCCATCTTTTATGTAGAGCAACAATTCTTTTTTCAGATCCTCAGTGTTCTTTGCCTTTAGGTGCTAAGTTGAACTTCCAGTGACCAGTATGAGAGATTGAGAGCGATAACACCAAATTTAACACACCTGTTCCCCATTCACACCTGAGACCTTGTAACACTAAAGCCCCATACACACGGTCGGAAAATCCGACCACCAAATACATCGGATTTGGTCCGACACTGGTGTTGCATACACACGGTCGGACAAAGTTGTCGGAAAATCCGATCATTCTGAACGTGGTGACGTGCGTTGCGTACGACGGGACTACGTAGAGGCTAGTAGCCAATAGCTTTGGTCTTGTAATGTGATCTGAGCATGCGTGGCACTTTGTCCGTCGGAATTCGCTACACACGATCGGAATTGGTGTGATCGGACTTTGTTGTCGGAAAATTTTTAGAGCAGGAGATACAACTTTGTCCGTTGGAAAATCCGATGGAAAATGTCTGATGGTGCCTACACACGGTCGGAATTTCCGACAACATTGTCCGATAGGACAGAATCCATCGGAAAATCCGACCGTGTGTATGGGGCTTAACGAGTCACATGACAGGGAAAATGGCTATTTTGGCCCAATTTTGACATTTTCACTTTTTTTGCCAGCAGTTTAGACATTAATGGCTTTGTGTTGAGTTATTTTGAGAAGACGGCAAATGTACACTGTTATACAAGCTGTACACTCACTACTTTACATTGAAGCAAAGTGTAATTTCTTCAGTGTTGTCACATGAAAAGATATAATAAAATATTTACAAAAATGTGAGGGGTGTACTCACTTTTGTGAGATACTGTATGTTCAAAAATATGCCTCTGCCAGTTATCATTCATGTGCAGAAGAACTTCATAAAAGCCAGTGCAATGTACTATTGTCTCAGTGTCAGCAACATAATAGCAGATAATTGGGTAAACCGCAAACAAATAAAGTGGATGATGCAAGTTTCGTATTCAATGGCCAATAAATATTGTGTAAACTATCCTACTAAGATTGCTCTTAGGAATGCCAGCTCATACTGGAGTTTCACCGATATTCTTTGGGACTATTGTCAAGTGTCCAGGGATAGGTGGTACAGGTCAAAGGCAGATGTATTAGTAGTAAGCAGAGGTACAGGAAGGGAGAAAGAATTCAGATGTTATAAATGCAATAGACCCAGACATGTACCGAGATTTTGTAGAACTCGAAGTATTTGGGATTAACAAATTAGTATTACCAGTTCTAGGGACAACAATTACATCCACATCCTGAAATTTAAAGTTTTGTGTGTAGTGGGATAAATCAGATAAAAGTGAGACTTTCATGAGTGTAAGGATGAAGTTCTTCTGCACATGAGACTGAGGTGAGCACACAGTTCAGTAAGAATATAGTTTAAATATGTGAAGAAAGATTGCTGCGCTAAACCCCACTGTGAACACAATAATCAAAATAATGAAATGTATACAGCTGCTAACACTAGAACAAGCAAAGTCCAAGATAAATGTAGATAAAAATAAGTGTAGCACTGACCCCTGAAAGAGCTGCTAGTTTAGATTGGGCCTGCACTCTTCTTAGAAACCCCACTAACTTAACTCGATCCCCTTGGCACAGCTGTGGTGCAATGCAATACAGTACAATGTAAACAATGTAAAGTAACTGCATAATACCCTCAGGATCCTCTGGCTCCACCTGGTGGGGAAAACAGCACGCCACACAACTGAATACTTAACTAGAAATACTTTTACTGCAAGTATATTAAAACAGGTAGTTACAGAGTTTGCACTGTCATCCCAATGTAGGATGCCAGTACAATATAAATCAACAGACAAATACAATATGAAAGATATATATATATTTATATTCTATGTATCTAAACCTGGGAGCTCCTGCTACTTTAACGTTTTACATGAGGCCTCACTTAAAGTACTTTCTCCCGTATCTTCTTTCTTCGCTAGCTTAAAGTGGTTCCTCAGATATTTGTAATCCAAAAGGTAGGCGAAAAGTTAACTTAAGATGCTCCATTCAGGTATAACTCCAAGAACTTATACACAACGCTTGGGCACTAAAGTGAAGTAGGCATCAAGCCTGCTGAATGTCAGTTGCTCTGTTACGCCTCCGTGGAACTACAGGTTCCGTAACCCGGGCCGTACAGGGCCGTAACCCGCTCACCAACTGGATCGGAGATCTGGATGATGACTTTGATCCGGCAACTGTAGCTTGCTTCTGTATCAGCTGGGCAGATGCTCTGTGTCACTCCGCTGACTGGATCCAAGCTTCCGATACTCCGACAAGCGTCTCTGGGCCTCGTCAATCTGATCATCAGCTCTCAGGCTCCATCAAATCACCTTGCAAACAAACAGGTTTGCAATCCGCGGTGACTATCTGCAGCTGTGTTCCGGAAAACTCCTCACAGATCCGCACAGGCAGGCAGTGTGGTCCCAAGAGGCCAAATATGGCCGCTGCAGTCCTTTTTATACCCTACCCCCAGCATGCACTCTATAAGAGAGTGTTCATGGGTAGGCCACACAGACTGCTGGGTAACAAGGTCAACCTTCTGAATCAAAACAACAGTACTTCCTGTAAAAGTATTTTGTGCTTGTTCTGTAATAATCATATCAGTGCATTACCAGATTTGGTCACTAGATGGCTCCAAACACTGAACCATAGCAATGTTCACATACTTAACAGTGACATATACATTATCACATCAGTAGACAAAGATGTCATCGCTACATAAGTGTAGCACTTGAAAATGTAGATCACTATGATGGTGAACTATGTATCAATAGATATGAACAAATTTAAAGGAAGGTGAAATGTAATAAATCAATAATGAATGGTGACTATGTCATAATAGAGTCCAAATCCTATTAGACAAACCCAAATTAAGTTCATAGATGGAAATCCACTCAAATGACTGAGATGGTATCCCCTGTGACGAATAGTGGAAGTGATGTAAATATGATGATGACTGCATAACATGGCAGGTATCGGGCCCACGAGCATTGGCATCCCCGCTGTGCAGCGGGTGGGTGCGCGCGCCTTCGGCAGCGTGCGCGCCTGCTATGCCGATCCTGCGAGCCGTTGTATAGCTACGATGGCTCGCGGGATCCTGCCGACCTGCCGCAGTATAATGACGGCGGCTGGTCGGCAAGCACTTAAAGGTGTTTGCATCAAATTTTTTGCCTTTTCGCATGTTCTGTTGCGAAACTGAACCGACAGGTGTTCGGCTCGTCCTTGCTTCTGAATAGGACTTCATCAATAATCTCAGTGAAGCAGTATTTCTTACGGCTATCTTGTCTGGGACAAGAATTTCAGATATCCAAGCATCAAGCTGTAAACTACCTTATTGCTACCATTTTTAAACAGAATAGCTCTAGTCTCTCTCTAGCACCATACAGAGAAATGCATAGAAGTGGCCCTTCTCTAGGTCAGACAATGGGCTCGCCAGACCTGGAAGTGTCAGAAGAAGACTTTCATTGTTCACTAGGACAATGGCATTGTTTTGGGCAGGGCCAAAACTGGGGGGGAGGGGGGCATGGGGGAATCTGCCCCAGGCACCGCATTGGGAGCTGTGCTCTTCAGCTCCGTGAAGCCGATGCCAGCTCCTGCTCACCTTCTGTCACTTATAAGTAACACAAAAGCCTGGCTTCAGTATTTAGAAGTGACAGCGCTCCTCTCTGTGTGGCTGCAATGAAACCCGCGGTCCCCAGGTGCAGTACCGGAAAGGGGGGCAGGGGGTGCGGGTGCCAATGTCACCACTAGCATTCGGCACCCAGGCTTTACATTATATATTATACATTAAATATAATAATATATAATATATATATTAGCTGTAAATATATATATATATATAATATATATATATATATATATATATATATATATATATATATATAAACACACACGTTTGAGCTTTGGGGTGCACACCCTAATGCAATTGGCTGCACGCACCTATGCACGGGGGGGGGGGGGCTCCTGACAGAGAAGGAGACACCCAGGACCAGGAGAGGAGGGGCCTGGACTGTAGCCAGGGGGTGATAGAGGGGACGGTTAGCAAATTGCACTTTTACCTGTGTAGAAAAAAATCCTTGCACCAGGCCTGCTGCCCAGTGCAGGGCCTGAAGTGCACTTTTAAGGTAGGCTAAATTCATATTTTTACAGTGACATTTGTTTTATTAAGCTAAGCATATTTTATGGGTACAAGAATTCTTTTGTTTTATTTAAAGGAGTTGTAAAGGTTTTTTTTTTTTTTTTAAATAACAAACATGTTATACTTACCTCTTCTGTGCCAGGGTTTTGCACAGAGTGGCCCTGATCTTCTTCTTCTGGGGTCCCCCAGAGGCGCTCCTGGCTCCTTCCCGCATCGAGTGCCCCCTTGGAAACCCGCATTTCAGGGGGACACCCAAGCGAGCGTGCTCCTCCTGCTGCTGCGTCCATTGACACAGACAGCAGGACTCTACCCCACCCCGACTCCCGTGTCACTGGATTTGATTGACAGCAGGGGGAGCCAATGGCTACGCTGCTATCAATCTATCCAATGAGGACCCAAACCATCGGCTGGAGCTGCTGTGCTCGTCCTCAGCAATGGAACGTTCGGGGTCAGGTAAGTAAAAGGGGGTATCTGGGGGCTGCTGCACTACGGAAGTTTTTTTTACCTTAAGGCATAGAATGCTTTAAGGTGAAAAACTAGGAGGGTTTACAACACCTTTAACTATGCCCCTTTAAGCCCCTCCCACTGATAATGCTATTGGACCACACCCACTATTCATCGGGGCACGCTATGCGCCCAAAGGCATCCCAGGTTTTTTTACAATCCTATAGTGTTCCTATAGATTAAAGCCTCAACTCTGCAGCAGATTAGGAAGGGAGTCGCTAAGAAGGAAGAAGAGTGCACAGAAGCAAGCCTTGGCTCACTTCTTCTTCTTCCAGTGTCGTCCCTCGTAATGTGCTTTAGAAGTGAAGCTTGAAATTGTTCAAACCTCACCTATGTGGCGATTGTGTAGGCCTTCTCTCTTGGGTGGGGGGTGCTTAACTGAGTCTTTGCCCCAGGTGACAGAATGTCTAGCTTCACCACTGGTCTTGGGTCAAATTAGTCTGAACGGCTTATATGGCAAAGATGAATCCATCAATTTAGCACAGAGCCCACTTAACCAGACAAATTGCTTGCTCATTGCGCGCTCATGGGCAGAATTCAAAGGTACATAATTATTCTACAGGACACCAACCAGGTTCATGTTCTACAAGCCATTTTTAGCCCATTACAAAGTTGGCCAAGCAACATTGTATCACCCTTACTTCTTCTCTCTCAATATTACTGCACTTATCTCCTGCTCCTTAAGGACCCACATAGTGTTACCACTTCCAAATGACCAAGGCATTTGCCCTCGCACTAATCCCACTTCCACCTCACCTCCCTCTACTCCTACTTTTTGGGGATTTCACCCCTAACCCTTGCCCTCCACCATCTCTCACCCCCAGAACCAGAAGTCCCCCTTCTCTGGCAACAGCCGCAATCCTCTCTCTTATTTCAATCCCTCTGCTTCCAGGAGCCAGTCCCCCCTGCCCTTATGTGCCCTTTGGAATGCCCGCTCAGTCTCTTGCAAACTTGCCTCTATCAATGACCTTTTTCTTTCCAACTCTCTCAACCTATTTGCTGTTACTGTGTTACTGAAACCTAGCTTCAGCAATCTGACACTGCCTCTTGAGCTACCCTTTTCCATGGTAGCCTCCACTGGACTCACTTACCCAGGCCCAGTGGATGTAAAGGAGGGGAAGTTGGACTTCTCTTTTCCCCACAATGCACCTTCCAGGTTCTTCCTACAACATCCTTCCTGTTCCTTTGCTCTTTTGAAGTGCACTCTATTTGTCTTTTTTCTCCAATTTGAGGAATGCAGTCATTTATCGGCCTCCTGGACCAGTGTCATGCTTTCGCCATGACTTGTCTGCATGGCTACCCTACTTTCTCTCCTCTTATATACCCACCATCATCCTCAGTGACTTTAACATATTAGTCAGTGTTAACACTTCAGCCATTTCTCAACTACTTCTCAACCTAACCTCCTCTCTTAACCACAATGGACACAAACCACCACTTACTCCAATGGCAAAACCCTCTATATTGTATTCTCCTACCTCTGCACTCCCCTGCAGCCTCTCTAACATCCTTTTCCTCTCTTTGATCACAACCTTTTCCCACACTTTCCCTGTCTCCAACCTCCTATTCCTCCAACCAGCAAACAGTTACCCATAGAAAACACCTCGACCCTTCTCTTCTTCACTCTGCTATTGACTGCCTTTTTGACCAAAACCCACTCCTGGCCAGACCTGGCCACTTCTGTCTACAACAACTTACTTTCATGCTCCCTGGACACACTTGCTTCTCTCTACACATGCAGAACCAGGCCTTGCCTGCTACAACCCCGACAGATGACACCAGAAGTCTCAAAAAACACAGCCATGCTCTTCAGTGAGCATGGCATAAAACTAAATCCCTGCAAGACTTCACTCTGTACAAATCTGATCTTCTCAAATGCAAATCCTGCCTCCACACTGCTAACTAAACCTACTACACCACTCTAATCAAAACCCTATCCCAATCCGCGTCAACTCTTTTCTACCTTTAATTCACAACTTCACCCCCCACTGCGTCCATTCACCAACTTACTGCCCAGGAGATGGCCAATGATTTCAAAAACAAGATTGATAGAATTTGTGATGAGAGCTCTAGTGTCTAGCTTTTCCCTCCAACCAACACACCAGGTTCAACACCACACTCATTACTTTTCTTCTTTAACCCATTTACCTCTGAAGAAGTTCCCAAACTCCTTTCTGAGTCCCACCTCACCATCTGTCCCCTGACAACTACTATGACCCCCTTCCTGCTCTATTCTACTCTCTCTAACCTGCTTCTTCAATCTCTCCCTCTCCACCAACACCTTTCTATCCCCTCTCAAACATGGACTTGCTACCGCCATGCTTAAAAAAAATCTTCACTGGAACCCACCTGCTTGAACAACTTAAGACACATCTCTTTGCTTCCATTTGCCTCTAAGCGCCTTGAACACCTTGTCCACAACCAGATGAGTTGCTACCTCATGGATAACAACCTTCTTGACCCCCTTCAGTCTGGCTTCTGCCCACAACATTCCACCGAAAACTCACTAATGACCTACTAGCTGTCAAAGCTGTCATTACTCCATACTGGTACTCTTAGACCTTTCTGCTGCATTGACACTGCCGACCTCCCACTCCTCAGTAAACTCCACTCACTTGGCCTCCATGACTCTGCTGTTTCCTGGTTCTCCTCCTACCTATCTCAGCGCACCTTGTCACCTTCAACTCTATCTCCTTTGCTTCTCTTTCCGTTGGTGTACCCCAAGGCTCTGTCCCTGGGCCTCTCCTATTGTCTTTCTATGCCTCTTCCCTGGACCAGCTGATAAACTCCCACGACTTCAAATACCACCTCTACGCTGATGACACCCAGATCTATATCTCTACTCCCCAGCTCACGCCCTAGATCTCCTCATGTATCACAAATTACTGAGCGACATATCCGTAAGGATCGAAAAGGATAGTGCCTCAAAATCTGCCGTCCTATGGGCCTATCTCTCCGCGCTCCTGGATTCAACGTACTTAGGGATAATAGACACACGTATCAATACCTGATATCACTATTAAGTATCGATAAAGCAGCCACTATAAAATACGATACAATTGATAAAAAGGCAATATTAAAAGACCGGGTAAAACACAAATCATAAAAGACAGGCGTTTGTCCCTTTAAAATATTGCAGCAGCGCTAAAGATACAGTCTTTTTGTGTCAAGAAAGTTCATTAAACAGCATGGTAACCCAAAATAAAGTTCATAATGGTGCAGTGAGCCTGAAATCGCAAAATTAGAGTGATACACCTTCCACCGGATATCCAATTTTCACCGCGTGCAGTACACACTCCCCTTTGGGGATGCACTCACCAGAAATATGATAAAAATGGGCATTTAAATCATAAGCCAAAGGACACTGCTATCTCCTCAGCACGGTCACCTCTTCACCTTCTGCAAGCCTTAGAAAGGATCCACTCCAACCCAGCATACACATATGAAGAGAATAATGGTGCAGATAGCGTAGTACAGTTTGGCAAAATTCAACTTTATTTGTAATATCCAATCCCCCCCCTTATTAAAATCTGCGTACCCAAAAACAAATAGTAATCAGCTTTGTAATTCAATTAAATTGCACTCTGCCTGTCAGTCCCGTCCGTCCGCCGGAAATCGGGCTCCAAAGCGATGTGTAGAGCGGTGTCAGCCTCTACTTCCTGGTCGCTTGGTGGCTGGAGCGCACAATGGAACGCATGCGTCACTTCCTGCGAGGTCACGACCCTGACGCGTTTCGTCACCCTCAGACGACGTCCGGAAGTGACGAAACGCGCCAGGGTCGTGACCTCGCAGGAAGTGACGCATGCGTTCCATTGTGCGCTCCAGCCACCAAGCGACCAGGAAGTAGAGGCTGACACCGCTCTACACATCGCTTTGGAGCCCGATTTCCGGCGGACGGACGGGACTGACAGGCAGAGTGCAATTTAATTGAATTACAAAGCTGATTACTATTTGTTTTTGGGTACGCAGATTTTAATAAGGGGGGGATTGGATATTACAAATAAAGTTGAATTTTGCCAAACTGTACTACGCTATCTGCACCATTATTCTCTTCATATGTGTATGCTGGGTTGGAGTGGATCCTTTCTAAGGCTTGCAGAAGGTGAAGAGGTGACCGTGCTGAGGAGATAGCAGTGTCCTTTGGCTTATGATTTAAATGCCCATTTTTATCATATTTCTGGTGAGTGCATCCCCAAAGGGGAGTGTGTACTGCACGCGGTGAAAATTGGATATCCGGTGGAAGGTGTATCACTCTAATTTTGCGATTTCAGGCTCACTGCACCATTATGAACTTTATTTTGGGTTACCATGCTGTTTAATGAACTTTCTTGACACAAAAAGACTGTATCTTTAGCGCTGCTGCAATATTTTAAAGGGACAAACGCCTGTCTTTTATGATTTGTGTTTTACCCGGTCTTTTAATATTGCCTTTTTATCAATCATATCCGTAAGGATGTCACACCATTTCCTCAAACTCAATCTGTCTAAAACCAAGCTTGAAATATTTCCTCCTCCCCAATCACCCCCTCGTGGCTGTACCATTGAGATCAATAACAAATATATTGGTCCCTCAACACTCATCAGTGTTCTAGGTCTAATCATAGACTCTGATCTATAACAAAGTTTATTAAAAAATATGCATACAGATACTTAATGCAAACCACATATACAAGGATCTGCAATGAATACAGAAAAAAATACAAGCATATAAATGATTCTGTTCCAGGTCAAAAATATAGATCATATAACCCCTCAGGTCTGAATATTTCTATTCTGGTTTAGCACCTGGGGGTAACTGGTTTAAACATTTGTCATAAAACATAAGGAGACAGTGTTATTATATATTGCTTTCACTCGGTTGCCCTACATGTTACACGTTGTGTAACGCTTCTTCAGGAGATTTTAATATTCTTTTCCCTGGTAGGGATAGACTTAAGTAAGAGCGGGGGATGTTAATTTTATAACCATGCGGTGTCATCAACAATAGATTTAGAAAGATTTCTTTGCTCTGATTATGGTATAATCCAGCATGAGGATGTGGTGACCAATTTTTCAGTTAATCCAGGACTTGTTAAGGAGTAGAATGTTGCAATGGAACCCAGTCCCAAGTTATTTAGCCCACAGGTGGAGGGAAAATTAATTGCTTCTTGCAAGCCGCTGAGATTTTGTTATTGGAGGCTGTATTATTAATCCCCCCCGCTCGTTTGTGACAGCGTGTTGAAGTAGTGGCTATAGCCACTACTTCAACATTTTTTTCTGTATATTGTAGTTTTTTCTGTATTCATTGCAGATCCTTGTATATGTGGTTTGCATTGCATTGTGCATTGCATTGTGGTTTGCATTGTGGTTTGTATGCATATGTTTTTAATAAACTTTGTTATATTTTTATAAACAAACATAGATTGTACGCCTAAAAAGTCCATCATTTTCAACAATTAACAATTGTTAATCCTATTAAAATTTCAATATCGGGACGTGGCATATTTTATCTGACTACGTATCCATAGTACCATTCTGTGGTGATACGTAATATTGCAAATAGACTCTGACCTCTCCTTTGAGCCCCACATCCAATCACTGGCTATATCTTGCCACCTTAAAGTGGTTTTTAAGCCACTATATACTTTTTATATAATCTTCTCTGTTTCCTAATCCTGTGTTCCCCTGTGTGTGCGTTTTATAAAAAAAATGCCGTCTATACCTGATTTCAAAGGGCCACTTGTGCTCACATGACTGGCCACCTCTCTCCTCTCTCAATCTGACAGCTGCAGCAGGAGGGGCCGAGAGGAGGAGAGAGGCCAAGCTCTGACATAAGGTATAGATGGCATTTTTTTAAATAAAAAGCATACACAGGGGCACACAGGATTAGAAAACACAGAAGATTATATAAAAATTTAAAATGTATTTTAGCAGCAGGAGTGGAGGGGCAGACACTGTCACTAGCTGACAGGCAGGAAGGGGAGGGGGGAGAAGACGGTGGTGAGCCGAGAGGAGAGCTGTGGATGAAGGAGGCACGCAAACTAACCACGGTGTCAGGGCTCAGCAGCCTTGATAAACAGTGGTTAGTTTACAGGGGGGTGGGCAGAACCAAGCAGGATCAGCCAGGTATTTTAGGTGATAGAGGGGGCCAAATGACACAGCACAAGCACTGTGCTGTATAACATGCTTTAAAGGAACAGGATCTTATTCACTCCCTGTTTTTCTCCCGCCTTGACAACTGCAACTGCCTTCTAACACAGGATAGCCTACGTAAAGGTCTATCTTTACACATGCTATACCCCTTCAGTGTATCATGAATGCTTCTGCTAAACTTATACACCTTACTAACTGATCTGTGTTTGCTGCCCCTGTCTACTAACCCTTTTACTAGATTCCAATAGCCCAGCATATAAAAATCTAAATACTAACCAAAACACACAAAGCCATCCATAACACTGCCCCCAGCTACATCACCAACCTCATCTCGAAATATAGTCCAAATCATCCACCCCACTCTTCCCAAGACATTTTGCTCTCTAGTCCCTTGTCATCTCCTTCAATGCTCGATTTTGTGACTTTTCCAGAACCTCTACCATCCTCTGGAACTCCCTACTCCAGCATCTCCAGTAAGCTCCTACCCTGTCCTGATCCTTGAAAACCCATTTATTCAGGGAAGCCTACCCCACCTCCACCTAAAAACTGTACTTTGGTGGCCTCCATCAGATCATACACTGCAGCTGTTACCTTTTGTAGCACCTCCCCCTTCCTTTAGATTGTAAGCTCCATGACCCTCCTTTTCCTTCTGTACTGAACTATCTTGTAATTGTACTGTCTCTCTTTATATTGTAAAGCGCTGAGCAAACTGTTGGCACTATATAAATCCTGCATAATAATATTAATAATAATTATTGTTCAGCACTAGGGATAACATTAGTTAAACTTATTGTCCAGGGCCATATTGTGGTTCTGTCCCCACTGGGCACAATTTTGCGCCACCTAGTAGGATTTTAGCTCTTTATGGCCATACACTGTAAAACATCTCACGTTGTCAAAATAACAAATGCAGAGAAATGTTAGTTATAATTACTAGTAAATAACAGTAAAAGTCATCTGAAATATGTCATTTGCAAATATATACTTGCTAATAAAAAGGCAGTGTTACAAAATGTATGTTTAAAGGAGAATAATTATTCCTAGCCACCACTGGGAGGCACTGTCTACATGCAATATGACATCTATGATGCCTATTTTATGAAGATCATTGCCTTGATGGATTAAAAAGTTTTCATCATGATTTTTTGGAATGCATATGAATAAATTCACATTTTATTTTCCTGTGAATAATGTGAAGATTTTAAAATATTACAAATACATATATGAGTCCTGAATATTTAAAGCATCTCCACAGTTTAAAAAAAAAACCTGTAATATAGGGCAATGAAAAAAGGTGTCTATGTTGCTCCATATTTTCTGCACAAGCTATTGTTTTGATCAACTGTACACATACAGTAACTATGATGAAGAAACAGATTTGTGTCTATGGCTTGTCTAACATAACCCAGTGAGTGTAGTGAATGACACAATCATAGACACCAGATTGCTTGATTTATTCTCTAGGAAAGACTTGAGGTTCAAACTGAAAGGAGCTGTTCAAATGTTTAGCTGGGCAGCATATGGGTGGCTTGTTTCTATAGGATATATTGCATAGTTTTTCCATAAGGAAAAACTCTGAAAAAAAAAACAAACAAAAAAAAACCTGCAAGACAAAGGCATAATGAGCTCACTGGAATGCCAGGCTGTGGAGGGGCAGAAGTGGCTGGCTCAGGGTCTCTGCTGCTCACTGAGAGGCTGAGCGAGCTCCTGAGCCCCACAGACCGCGAGCCAGCCGCTCCTGCCCCTCCACAGCCTGGCATTCCAGTGAGATTGGGGAAAGGGGGGGGGGGAGAGACACACACTGACAGTCACCACTCTTTGCTCACTGAAGACTGAGAACTGAGTGAACAGCGGCATTTGAACGCTCTGTTGTTGGTCTTAGAAACAGCTGGGGACAGATGCAACATTGGATCGATGCTCCATCCACCTAGGTAAGTATAATTTACAAAAATAAATCTCTTTTAAAGGAAAAAATCCCCCTTTCCCTCCTAAGAACCCTCCCCAAGCAAAGATTCCCACTGTAAAATATCTCCCTCCCCCCAAATATCCCCCCCAAAATTAAACCCCCCTGTCTCTAAACCGCCCCCCAAAGCAAAAATATCTCCCTCAGTCAACACCCCCTTCCCCAGCAAAGATTCCTAATTATGAAGAAAATCTCCCTTCATCCAATCAAACTCCCTCCCAGAAGCAAATCCCTGCCATTATTCACACCCTGTAAACTTCTCTACAAGAAACTCTGCCTTCTCCAAAAGCAAACCCACCCCCTTTCCTTAACCCCCCACAAAAAGTAGCTCCCCCAGGCTGGAATTCTCACTTCCTCCTTCCCAAAACAGAAAATGAATGCCTCCCCACTTACTAGACCTCAGATTCAGCACGGCACAGAAGTGGGGAAACTTCTGCATCCCCAGTTTCCCTTCGGCTTTGTCATATGATACCTCAAGGAGGAGTCTAGGAGTTCCCTCAACTGTGCACTGTCAATTGCCGGCATCTGAGACCTTGCAGTAATTTCATGCTTTTCAGGGGCACCCCTTATTAAACTAAGGGGATGAGGCACAATATAAGAGGGGCAGACTGCTGTGCTCTGAAACTCTGATTACTTCTACTGTGCTGATGCTGAGGTTACTGTCTGGGCATTTTGCCAGAATGCTCTGGGGGGGTTGAACATTCCTGACCCCCCCCCCTTATCTACACCCCTGAGCAAGTATACTGCAAATACCTGCACCTGGGATGTCAGATGTTCCAATATCTCCTCAGCCTGTACACCTGAGTAATGGGCTGAAAAGAGCCAAGGCTGTCTGCTGTTGTAAACATGTATCCACATGTACAGTGCCTTGCGAAAGTATTCGGCCCCCTTGAACTTTTCAACCTTTTGCCACATTTCAGGCTTCAAACATAAAGATATAAAATTTAAATTTTTTGTGAAGAATCACCAACAAGTGGGACACAATTGTGAAGTGGAACGAAATCTATTGGATATTTTAAACTTTTTTAGCAAATAAAAAACTGAAAAGTGGTGCGTGCAAAATTATTCGGCCCCTTTACTTTCAGTGCAGCAAACTCACTCCAGAAGTTCAGCGAGGATCTCTGAATGATCCAATGTTGTCCTAAATGACTGATGGTGATAAATAGAATCCACCTGTGTGTAATCAAGTCTCTGTATAAATGCACCTGCTCTGTGATAGTCTCAGGGTTCTGTTGAAAGCGCAGAGAGCATCATGAAGACCAAGGAACACACCAGGCAGGTCCGTAATACTGTTGTGGAGAAGTTTAAAGCCGGATTTGGATACAAAAAGATTTCCCAAGCTTTAAACATCCCAAGGAGCACTGTGCAAGCGATCATTTTGAAATGGAAGGAGTATCAGACCACTGCAAATCTACCAAGACCTGGCTGTCCCTCTAAACTTTCAGCTCAGACAAGGAGAAGACTGATCAGAGATGCAGCCAAGAGGCCCATGATCACTCTGGATGAACTGCAGAGAACTACAGCTGAGGTTGGAGAGTCTGTCCATAGGACAACAATCAGTCGTACACTGCACAAATCTGGCCTTTATGGAAGAGTGGCAAGAAGAAAGGCATTTCTCAAAGATATCCATAAAAAGTCTCGTCTAAAGTTTGCCACAAGCCACCTGGGAGACACACCAAACATGTGGAAGAAGGTGCTCTGGTCCGATGAAACCAAAATCGAACTTTTTGGCCACAATGCAAAACTATATGTTTGGCGTAAAAGCAACACAGCTCATCACCCTCAACACACCACCCCCACTGTCAAACATGGTGGTGGCAGCATCATGGTTTGGGCCTGCTTTTTTTCAGCAGGGACAGGGAAGATAGTTAAAATTGAGGGGAAGATGGATGCAGCCAAATACAGGACCATTCTGGATGAAAACCAGTTGGAGTCTGCAAAAGACCTGAAAGTGGGACGGAGATTTATCTTCCAACAAGACAATGATCCCAAACATACAGCAAAATCTACAAAGGAATGGTTCACAAATAAACGTATCCAGGTGTTAGAATGGCCAAGTCAAAGTCCAGACCTGAATCCAATCGAGAATCTGTGGAAAGAGCTGAAAACTGCTGTTCACAAACGCTCTCCATCCAACCTCACTGAGCTCGAGCTGTTTTGCAAGGAAGAATGGGCAAGAATTTCAGTCTCTCGATGTGCAAAACTGATAGAGACATACCCCAAGCGACTTGCAGCTGTAATCGCAGCAAAAGGTGGCTCTACAAAGTATTAACGCAAGGGGGCCGAATAATTTTGCACGCCCCACTTTTCATTTTTTTATTAGTTAAAAAAGTTTCAACAATCCAATAGATTTCGTTCCACTTCACAATTGTGTCCCACTTGTTGGTGATTCTTCACAAAAAAATCTAATTTTATATCTTTATGTTTGAAGCCTGAAATGTGGCAAAAGGTTGAAAAGTTCAAGGGGGCCGAATACTTTCGCAAGGCACTGTATCTGCACATCCAGTGGTTACCTGCGGGTTGGGATACATTTTTGCCCTTGGATAAAATCTCTCTGCATCCAGGGTCAGAAATTTGTCCCTAACAGCAGGTAATCACTGTGACCCACGGTTTGTTAGTGTGTCGCTCAGGCTCAATCGATGTGGGGAGTAATGTAGATGATACCTATTGTGCTGCAGCAAGGGATGGAGTTCATCCCAGCTCCTGTAGTCACTGAAGAGAAGAGAGCAAAAAAAATCCCTGGTGCCGCACATCCATGGAGTCCTATGGTAATGTAGTAGTGATTGGAGAGACTACTTCAGCCCGGGTTCCCACCAGGCCACACCCCAATGTGTTTTGCTTTGTCCCCCGAAGCTTAAACATGGGGACCACTGGATGCGCATATACATGTTAACAGCAGTGGCTCTTTTCAGCCTATCATTTAGATAAACAGGCTGAGCAGCTGACAAAAATTGGAACATCTGGGATCCTGGCTGTAGGTATTCATGGTATATTTGCCATTCCATGGCCATTTAGAACATATTAATGAGATCTAAAGCCTGGTTCACACGATAAGTTTTTTTTTAGTTCAACCAAGCGGGCTAAACTAAAAAAAAAAATAGGAAGCTTAGGAGGAGCTTGCTGTACTAATGAGTACACTACCGCACCACAACTGTGTGCATTGCATTCTATTCAGTTGATTGGGGATAATTTTTGCTGCGCTGCATTGCAAAGCCTCATGGCCCCACTCTGCTGTCATATGTTTTTACCGTACATCCCCCAACATAAAAGTCTAAATGATGCCTTTAAGTTTGAAAGACCTGAACCCCCCCCAGGAAAAAAAAAATTATCTACGGCCCTGCTCTCAAACCACTCCCAGCTCCCAGATCAAAAACAGCCAGCTAGGCCTGCCTAAATGTACCTGTACTGGCTGTAACAAAAAAAAAAAAAAAAACTACCTCTCGCAACCTACCTAAGGTATATGGTGCTACACTAGAGTCAAAAAGAAAAAAAAAAATGAAAAAAGAAAACACCTTTAAAACTAAGGGATGTAAAACACCCTGACACAGCATGCATATACTGTACATTTTCCATTGCTACCTCCTATACCTCTTATGCCTCCCCTTACTAAAAGAGTGTTTTTAAAACTAGAGGTACACCATGTAGAGGAACATCCAACACCATATAGCTGCTTGATTTCTTTCTGCATCATGTATTCCTGTATACCTAGGCTAATACGCCTACAAGGTATTATAATAGGTTTATAATATTTTAGCAGTTTCTGATTTCATCAGCAAAGTATTTGTGTTAGAGCTGAGGCACGTCAAGTGTTTGTTGATTTCCACTTATCTTTTACCTCACTGTACTATGAGTAATTGTAATGTGAATAATTGTCTATTTTGTTATATGTCTTGTTAGGGTTGGTATCAATAAGGTGTTAAGTTAAGTAGGTGGGTGTTAGTGCTTGTGTTTTTTGCTGGAACCTGTCAAATACCTCCAAGTATATTATTATTAACCCTAGAAGCATCAGCTTAAAAATACAGACATTTTAACATAAAAAGGTAATTTTATTTATTTTGATATCACTCTATATAACATAGAGACACATAAAGGTGATGGGAGATATAGACCAAGAAGTCCATCAAGGCTGCCCATTTTTAATTATTTTTATGCATTTGTTTTTTAACATTTTTGTCTGATTATAGATCTATTGTTTGCCCTAAGCATGTTAAAATGTATTTACTGTTGACTGCCTCACAAACTCTCTTATGCCTCGTACACACGCTCTGACTTTCCGGCAGGATTGTCCGGCGGACAAACCGCCGGTCCTTCCAGCGGGGCTTCGCCGGACTTTCCGAGCGTGTGACTTGCCCACACACGCCCGGACTTCTCCGGCGGACAATCCGCAGGAAAATGTCCGCCGGACTTTTGAAAATGAACGGACTTGCCACACGGAGCAAAGTCCGTTCATTTAGAACGTAACTGCAGGTAGACGGGACTAGCGAAGGCAGTGACTGCCGCCGTGCTAGCCCCGTCACCTGGCATGGATTTAAAGGGAATCCCTACACCTAAAAAACAGCGTGGGGGTCCCCCCCAAATCCACCTCATCCGAGCATGCAGCCCGGCCGGGCCAGGAAAGGGGTTGGGACGAGCGAGCGCCCCCCCCCCTCCTGAGCTGTACCAGGCCGCGTGCCCTCAACATGGGGGGTGCCCTGGGGAAAGGGAGGCCTTGTGGCACCCCCACCCCAAAGCACCTTGTCCCCATGTTAATGAGGACAAGGGCCTCTTCCCGACAACCCTGGCCGTTGGTTGTCGGGGTCTGCGGGCGGGGGGCTTATCGGAATCCGGGAGCCCCCTTTAATAAGGGGGCCCCCAGATACTGGCCCCCCACCCTATGTGAATGAGTACCCCGGAAGACCCCCGAAGGCGGATCGAGACCCCCAGACGACGGCGGCGACGACGAAGAAGGTAGCCGGGCTACTCTGCTCGGTAAAAGATCTAGGTAAAATAGCGGAGGAGTCCGGCGAGAAGACCCCCCAAGACGGAAGAAGACCCCCGGAGCAGTGCAATAAAATATTTTTTAAAAATTGTGTGTTTTTTTTTTATTTACACTTTAGGTGAATGGGTAGGGGTACATCGTACCCCATACTCATTCACATAGGGTGGGGGGCCGGGATCTGGGGGCCCCCTTATTAAAGGGGGCTCCCGGATTTCCATAAGCCCCCCATCCGCAGACCCCGAAACCAACGGCCAGGGTTGTCGGGAAGAGGCCCTTGTCCTCATCAACATGGGGACAAGGTGCTTTGGGGTGGGGGGCCGCACGGTCCCCCTTTCCCCAGGGCACCCCCCATGTTGAGGGCATGTGGCCTGGTACGGCTCAGGAGGGGGGGGGGGGCGCTCGCTCATCCCCATCCCTTTCCTGGCCGGCCAGGCTGCGTGCTCGGATAAGGGTCTGAGATGGATTTGGGGGGGACCCCCACGCCGTTTTTTCCGCGTAGGGATTCCCTTTAAATCCATGCCAGGTGACGGGGCTAGCGCGGCGGCAGTCACTGCCTTCGCTAGTCCCGTCTACATGCAGTTACGTTCTAAATGAACGGACTTTGCTCCGTGTGGCAAGTCCGTTCATTTTCAAAAGTCCGGCGGACTTTTTCCCGCGGATTGTCCACCGGAGAAGTCCGGGCGCGTGTGGGCAAGTCACACGCTCGGAAAGTCCGGTGAAGCCCTGCTAGAAGGTCCATCGGTTTGTCCGCCGGACTAGGTCCGGCGGACATTCCCGCGACAAAGTCCGATCGTGTGTACGAAGCATAAGTATAGGCATGTTTTATTATTATATTTTTTTTAATCAAACCTTTACAACCCTTTTAAGTAAACTAGATGATTCATCAAAGATTTACATTTGCTGGGGCCTGTAATTATCTGCATTATTGAGCATAATGGTTTTAGTAAGATCATAAAAAGCCGCCCCTTTAATAAAAAAAATCATGAGTTTCTGTGGTTGCAGACTATTATTATAAGGGGTTCCTACCAGCCCTGTTGAACATTTTATTTATTTTGTATACTGGATAATGCATAAAGATGTGCTGTAAACACAATGTATGCTGGCACACTCAAAGCTCTTAGGTAGACAGGAACTAAGTCAATGACTAGGCAGGAAGATCTTGCTATTGGAGTATTCAAGATATAGGACTTAAACATCACCTTTGGTTGGACTGACATTTTAAATTTAATTATATTGCTACATAGGAACATAACACTACTGGCAGCAGGGTCAAGATGGATTACCAAGATTACATATACAGTTGAGCTCCCTTGTCCCTGACTCTTCACTCTTTAAATCTGAGAAAACTTTTAACCCTAGCCTGATAAAAATACAATATTATGGAAATCAATTATGGCACAAAATGTTTGCACTGAAATTACATAGTTGGTTTGGTTAAAAAAAGACACAAGTCTAGTTCAACTAACAAGATGGTTGAAATAGATGATCTTTACTAAGACTTGGTATAGTCTTAGTAGTTCAAGACAAATGTTACTTACAAATGGTTGGCAGTTACAGAGATGGTGGGAGTTCTCAGAATGATAGTATGGGTTAATAGACTAACAATATATGATTGGTATTTTTTGTAGCCTGTCATGCCATAAACATGCAATTTTGTTCTACAACCAGCAAAAGCCCTTCTATTTAGAGCAAAAAGTGCTGCAGAAAGCCCACAATATTAATTGGGACTGCTGTAAGAAAGGCCTGTCGATGCCAAGTCTCACTATGTCCGCAACACCACTCTGGTTATCTTGTCTGTTGCCCGGGCAAACAAGCACCCCATCTGTTACTTAGAAGATGATGACATCACTCAACATGGTGGACTCAACTGGAGCAGAATTGTAAGCCTTGTAGACATATTCTTTTATAAAGATTTGACATCCTCTGTAGTAATATCAGTCATGACTAGCTCTATGCATCTAAATGCAATCTAAACATTTAATCCTAAATTATTGCTTCAAAGTTTCCTGGGACTCACGCTTGGCCACAATTAGAGCAAGACTGCTGCACTAAATAGTACCTGAATACTGGGCCACATTTACTTGAAAAAATATTAAAAGTGCGCTGTCTCAAAAAGCAATGTGTGTTCTGCCCTCACTATACATGGCTGAGGTATAATTAGACAGACAGCTAACTCTCCTTCCTTACCAACTCATTGAGGCAGGCGCAAGGTCCTTTTTTCAACTTTAATTGCAGGGAAGTTAGAGTAAAACTAAAATAAAAGAGATAACATGCAATCAGTATACACAATATACAAAATATACAGTCCTAACACACTAGTCTAACTAGGGAAAGGGGTTATAAACATACTGGCGATGTTTCCGTTAGGCTGACATTAGAATTGCAGCTGAATATGTGTGGAGTCCTCTGGAGAAGATACATGGATGAAGATGGAAGATGGCTACTGGGTGCTGTCTCTTAGACCTCATGGACAAGCCCACAGGAATTATGGGAAGCTACGGTGGCTTTTAGGCAACAATCTGCCTATCTTCAGTAAATTATTTACAGATACTAAGTTTGTAAAAGAGCCACTAGATGGCGATATATACAAAAGAATATAAACACTTGCTGAAGGCATGACACTCCCTGTCTGGTATCCCATGGATACCAACTATGGTGGTCCCTCTGAGGAGAGTAGTATAATTAGTTAGGACACAGGTCTGAGGAAAAGTTTAGGCTCGTCTTGCCTAATGACCTTAACCTCAACTTTCCTGACTTTCCCATCTGCGTTTGGAAACACTTGGGTTTTCAGGCCCAAGGGCCATTGGTTCCTCTTCGACTGAGAGTGTTTCCCGAGAACAATGGTGCCAGGTTACAAGTTAGGTTTGCTGTCTTTAAAGAGATCGAGTTTCTTTAGAGGACAGTCTTTTGGAACATTCTTGTGTTTTTGAAGGCATTCTAGTGTTGGTGCATAAGTATCTTGTTGGACACAATGGATGATAAAAATGTTTGCCTGTGTGAGCTCATCCACTGTGTATGCCTTGCAACAATAGTGGCAACCTGTGCAATGTCTTGATCCTGTAGGCTTGGCTTTAAAATATCTGGATATGTGAATTAAGCAGGCTATAGCTTTGTGTAAATACTTCCAAGTGGAGAATCTATGAAAGCGCTTGGATCCCAACAATTTGTTAGCAACTGTTATGTGTAGTGCAAAAATCTGAGGGCGGATTTCTGCATCAGATTCAGGCTCCCTCAGTACATATGTGCCTTTTTCAGGAGTGCTAGGCGCTGGTTTGTACAGAAAGGGTGGTCCTGTGAGCCATGTACTGTCTCTAAGGCGGGATGCAGGCACAGCCCTTGTAGCCTGATCTGCTGGGTTATGATCAGTTGAGACATAATGCCACTAAGTAGGCTGTGTCGACTTCCTGATCCTCAGGACTCTGTGTACATAGACAAATAATCTCATGCTCTCCTTGTAAATGTAGTCCAGCACTACCTTGCTGTCTGTAAAAAAAACTGTGTCCTCAAGTTCTACATCTATATCAGATGTAATAAGTTCTGCTAGCTCCACTGCTAGAACAGCAGCACAAAGTTATAATCTTGGAATGGTGGTCTCAGGACATGGTGCTAGCTTGGCCTTATCCATTACAAATCCAATATGGACTTGACCTTTGATGTCCACTGACTTAAAGTGGGATGCCCCCTAAAAAAAAATATGTAAAAGTCAGAAGCTACAAATACTGCAGCTGCTGACTTTTAATAATCGGACACTTACCTGTCCCAGGGTCCAGCGATGCAGGGGATCGAAGCCCCCCCTTCCCCCGCTCCGCTCGGCGGCGCCGGCATTCTTACTGTGGGCACCCGGCTGTGGCTTCACAGGCGGGCACCCACTGCACATGCACGAGCAGCACCGCACGCCGTGATACGCCGCGCAGTCATCTGGGACGTGTGTCCCAGATGACTGACTGCGCAGAGGGGAAGCTATTTTTTTTTGGTGGAAACACCACTTTAAGGTAGGCTACCTCAGCTATTGCCTTTACTAAAGCATCACAGAATCAGAGCCGATCCGCCCTATACGCGGACTACGCAAGCTGCGTAGGGCCCCGCGGCGGATCGGCTCTGCTCGGGGGCCCCTGGGGCCGCTGCCGCCACTGTGAGGGCAGAGGCGCCTGAAAAAAGACGGGCGCGGGGCCGACATGCAACTGCGCATGCGCCCGCCTTTCCCGAAAATTGCCGAGCAGCGGCAACAGCGCTGGCGCATGCGCAGTTGCCCGACATGCAACTGCGCATGCGCCAGCGCTGTGGCCGCTGCTCGGCAATTTTCGGAAAGGCGGGCGCATGCGCAGTTGCATGTCGGCCCCGCGGCCATCTTTTTTTCAGGCGCCGCTGCCCTCACAACGGCGGCAGCGGTACCAGTGACACGATGGCGCCGAGTGGCGCCATTTTTAAAAATAAAACGTCCCCTCCGCAGCCTCTTACCTCCTGGCCCCCCCCCTCGCAGCCTCTGACCTCCTGTCCCCCCTCCCCCCTCCCCCCTCAAAGCCTCTGACCACCTGCCCCCCCCTTCGCAGCCTCTGACCACCTGCCCCCCCCTTCGCAGCCTCTGACCTCCTGCCCCCCCCTCGCAGCCTCTGACCTCCTGTCCCCCCCCCTGCAGCCTCTGACCTGCTGTCCCCCCCCCCTTCGCAGCCTCGGACCTCCTGCCCCACCCCCTTCGCAGCCTCGGACCTCCTGCCCCCCCCTCGCAGCCTCGGACCTCCTTCCCCCCCCTCGCAGCCTCAGACCTCCTGTCCCCCCCTTCGCAGCCTCTGACCTCCTGCCCCCCCCCCCCTTCGCAGCCTCTGACCTCCTGTCCCCCCCCTTCGCAGCCTCTGACCTCCTGCCCCCCCCCCCTTTCGCAGCCTCTGACCTCCTGTCCCCCCCTTCGCAGCCTCTGACCTCCTGCCCCCCCCTTCGCAGCCTCTGACCTCCTGTCCCCCCCCTTACAGTCTCTGACCTCCTGTCCCTCCCCCCTTGCCGCCTCTAACCTCCTGTCCCCCCCTTCGCAGCCTCTGACCTCTCCTGTTGCCCCCCCGCAGCCTCTGACCTCTCCTGTTGCCCTCCCCCACAGCCTCTGACCTCTCCTGTTGCCCTCCCCCACAGCCTCTGACCTCCCCTGTCCCATCCGCAGCCTCTGACCTCCCCTGTCCCATCCGCAGCCTCTGACCTCCCCTGTCCCATCCGCAGCCTCTGACCTCCCCTGAGTCGAGAGGGAGCGCAGCCAGGATGGGGGTCATGGGAGAAGTCAGACATGTATGGACTGCGGAGAGGAAACTATGGGATAAAACCAGAGCCACCAAGCTGGAGCCGACTGACTGAGCCCTGCATGATGCACCTGAGAGGAGGTCAGTGACAGCACCGCCAGGCCAGTCCAGGGGGGGTCAATACAATATTGTAAGGGGGCACTGATATAAAGGTTTCCCCCTTATCAGTAAACCCCCTTATCTTAGTGGTTTCTTTCTCTGGTCACCAGAGTCCTCCCCACATTCCCAGAGTTCCCCTTTACATCATAGTATGCAGGATTCCACCTTACAGTGCAAGGGGGAACTCTGATGTAAAGGGCAATGCTGCAGACCCTGATGTAAGTAGGGAGGCTCTCTGACGACACTGATGTATGGGGGGCTCTCTAGGGACCCCGATGTAAGGAGGGGCTTTATAGGGATGCTCTCTGGGGACCCTGATGTAAGGGGGGTGCTCTCTGGGGACCCTAATGTAAGGGGGTGCTCTCTGGGGACCCTGGTGTAAGGGGAGGCTCTCTGGGGACCCTAATGTAAGGGGGGTGCTCTCTGGGGACCCTGATGTAAGGGGGGTGCTCTCTGGGGACCCTAATGTAAGGGGGTGCTCTCTGGGGACCCTGGTGTAAGGGGAGGCTTTCTGGGGACCCTGGTGTAAGGGGAGGCTCTCTGGGGACCCTGGTGTAAGGGGGGGCTCTCTCTGGGGATCCTGATGTAAGGGGTGGCTCTCTGGGGACCCTGATGTAAGTGGGGGATCCACACTCAGATATGTAAAGATAAATATATAATGTCTGTTCTATATTGTTGTACTTATTCTTTGACTGTTTTGTTTAAAGGAGGGAGGATTGTATTGGGAGCGCTGAAGTGTCAGGTGTGACTGTGTGGCAATGGCAAATGGTTTACATAGCTCACGGCATCACGGGTCAGGTAGAGGGCCCCTCAGCAGAATTTTGCTTAGGGCCCCAGGGAGGTCAGGATCGGCACTGCACAGAATACACATATATATAGAGGAAAAAAACGCGCTAACAAATGTACATATATGGGGGCAGGCTGCTGCTCAATGTGGGATACACGCACAAGAATACATAGAATAAAAAAGGAGCTGCGCCAATAGCAAATAAAAATGCAATTACATAAAAATAACTATTATAAATGTTGAGGCTGAGTGTATCCCACTACATAGGATGACCCAATGGTGAGAACCTTAGCCACACTTAGTCACCCTCAACAGTGACAAGAGGTCCCAGTCTCTGTCCACACAGTATCCAGTCCCCACAATGAAAAATAGATGACTCAAAAAGTCCAAATAGCAATCATGGGATTCTTCAGGTTGAAGCAGTAATACAGGCAAGGTGATCCTGGCATCCGAATATAAGTAGAAGGAAAAAACACCTCAGTGACTTGTATCGTATATAGTGACGAACACAGTGCCCGACACCCTCTATACACATAGCTTTCTGTATTGAACTTCTGCAGGGGAAATGTGAGCATATATCCTATGTATGTGTAAGTTGAATAATGCCTTTAAGAGGTTTCTCCATGTTACCCATATTGTCTCTTTCTCAGGAGGAAGTGGAGAATCCCAATCACATGTGTCTGCAGTAAGCTCTTTGGACAGTCACTGGTGCTGCAAACCCGAGTGGGTCATACAGACTATTTATTGTAGACAAGACACCTCGCCGTATGAAAGGTTTTGGCTCCTGGTTGACCTGGAAGGTGAAGGTGTCAGACTTGAGAGTCTAGGACTTTCAACTCACTGGTGTGATCTTGAGAGGGGAAGGCCTCCATAACAGCCTTGCTGTTTGAAGCAATCTTATGCAACCTAAGGTTTGAACAGACAAATGTGGTTTGGGTCCTCTTAAGTAGACTGATTTCAGCCTCAGGCGATAGAAGTGACTTCAGGCCATCATCTACATAAAAGCCTCTCTCAATGAACTGTCTAACGTCTTGCTCATAGTTTTTTTTCACCTTCTTAAGCAGATAGCTTAAGTCCATCGATAGCAACAGCAGGGGATGCGCTATTGCCAAAAATTTGCACTTTCATGCGGTATTCTATAACGTCTTTTTTTTTTTATTGAAATAAGCCAACTTTATTTTTGATAAAGCACGTTTTACAGAGAAATTGTTTACATAACAAAATAAAAGTACATTGTACAAAACATGTTGTGTAAGTTTCATGGTACATATATTTTAAGGCAAAGGTTTATGTACATGTGACAATTATATACAAAACAGAAATGGAAAAAATAAAAGCTAACACCGCGCTCATCCCTAAATGTGACAAATAGTGAATACTGTATAAATATACCTATATAAAAATATATGTATATACCCAAATACAAACAAAATAATAATAGCAGCAGCTAATAAATGTGAGATATACACATAAACCAGAAATATACAGTGAAAAAAAGCCGCGCTAAAGTGATAATATGAATAAAATCACATGAAAACACTTAAATTAAAATTATTAAAATAAAAATTATTGAAAAAAATCTGTGTGAACAAATTATTCATACAATAAAGTCCAATTCAAACTAAAAGTGATGGTGACACAAAGAAAAATTTATGGTGACATGTAGTTTCCAAAAACGTGAATGTGAAAGGAACTCCACCAAGTGATCTTAATCCACCACCGCTCTAATGGTGTGCTTACCAGAAGGCAAGCTTTAATAAGCCTGTAACTCGAAAGCCGTCAGGGTATGACCAAACCACTAGGTATCGCCTCTAGAACTCGTGTTCGGCTGGTGATAGCGACCAAAAATCCTGGATCAGGCAAATCTTCCCTTATAGGGTGTAAATGGGATCGAACTCCTCCAAAAGTATCAGGCCAGGGAACCATGCACTCTCATCATGTGAATAGATAAAAATGAGGGATGCTCCCATAGTGTGAAACCATATATAAAATTTATTGTATCATATAAAAGTTCTACTTACATGTTCTACTCACAAGGCGATACCTAGTGGTTTGGTCATACCCTGACGGCTTTCGAGTTACAGGCTTATTAAAGCTTGCCTTCTGGTAAGCACACCATTAGAGCGGTGGTGGATTAAGATCACTTGGTGGAGTTCCTTTCACATTCACGTTTTTGGAAACTACATGTCACCATAAATTTTTCTTTGTGTCACCATCACTTTTAGTTTGAATTGGACTTTATTGTATGAATAATTTGTTCACACAGATTTTTTTCAATAATTTTTATTTTAATAATTTTCATTTAAGTGTTTTCATGTGATTTTATTCATATTATCACTTTAGCACGGCTTTTTTTCACTGTATATACAAAACAGGCTTCTCAATTCTCAGAAGCAAAAGAGAAAAAAAAAAATTCCTGGGTATGATTTCCAAGTTTTGTACCATCATAAAACATTAGTTCTCTACTACTGTTGAGGCCAGCCTTGCACCAAGGTTTAGGAAGTATGATGTACAAGTTTCCCCGTCCTCAAGCCATCTATCCCAGACTTTCGAAAACTTATGGGCACAGCCTCTATGAGCATAGACTATTTTTTTAAATGGTAGTGCATCATTGATGTCCTTCTTCAATTGACGTATCGTAGGAAGTGGGGTCTGCATCCATACCTTAGCAATTACCTTGCGTGCCATGAACAAAGTTTCATATATAAATGTAGCTTGGTATTTGTCAATCTCCTCGCCAGGAAGTAGTCCCAACAGGCATAATTTAGGGTCGAGGACTGCAGGGATCCCATCTTGTCATGCAGAAACCTGACAATCTGCATCCAATATGTCTGAACAATTAGGCAACTCCATATTAGATGGTAGAAAGTGCCCCGGGCTGCATGACACAAATGGCATGTTGGATCATACGTGCAGAGGAACTTTTCCTTTTTCACCAGGGTCAGGTAGGCTTTATGTATGATATATAGTTGTGTCAGTCTGTCTGAAAGCTTGGGGGATGCTGTTTTAATACCACCTAGTATTTTGTCTCCTATTTGGCTTGTGTCTTGCTCCCATTTTACTTTTGGCTTCTGTGCAATGGTTATCAACCTCTGTTTTCGGAGAGCATAATACAGGTTCGATATGAGTTTAGAAGGGTCTTCTCCCATTATTATACTTAACACAGGTAGAGAATCTGCCACCACCTCTAGACTAGGTAATTGTGTTCTTATTGCGTGTTGGAGTTGTAGATATTTGAAAGCTAGTTAATTAGGAAGTGCGTATTCCTCCTTAAGTGTATGGAATGGTTTAAGCCTGGAGTTAGACACCACCTGATGCAGGTATAATATACCATGTGAGGCCCAAACTGTTCAGTCTGGAATGTATTTCATTTCATGTAGGTGATTGTTATGGGCATAATGGGGTGTGGGAATGTGTATTCCCTGAGTTATGTTTTTTCAGCGCAATTTCCCACACTGTCTGGTGATGAAGTATCATACCCATATTGTATCTAGGGAGTTTATTAATTGTTTGTTTTGCTTGGAGAATAGCCTAAAGTGGGGTAAACGCTGGGTGGCCTGGTTTGTTACAAACTAATTATCTGTACCATTGAAATTCTACAGTATTGAAGTGGTAAAAATGGGAGAATTGAGCCGCCAAGTAGTAATCTTGTAAGTCAGGTAAAGATGCTCCCCCGCCCATATCCGTAGGGTTCTTTAAGACATTCCATGCCAGTTTGTGTCTGCCATTCCCCCATACAAATGAATTTAGGATGGCCTCTATTTGCTTGTAGATTTCTAAGGGGATATAGAGCGGATAATAAGATAATTTTTATTATGTTTATACGTCCCATTACCCCTAGCGGCAGTCTAGACCATGTCTGGATTTTGGACTTAATAAGCTCAAAGATGTGTGAGACATTCAGGGGGGTATAGTCTGCCAGGGTCCTAGTAAGCTCTACCCCCAAGTACTTAATTTGATTCTATAACTTCTTTAGTGGGGTTGTTATCCCTAAACCAGAAGAATCTCAGAAAGTTCCTGTGTTCTTGATTGACTTGAAAACTGTGAAACATTTGTTGTATGTCAGCAACTAGGGCAATGGCTTCCTTGCGGAATCTGATGAGAACGCTAAGAAGTGTGCTGTTGAGATCTGGTCCTTTTTAAAAGGACGTCGTTGAGAGAGATTCCTCCGTACTGGGAGCTGGAGTCAAATACTACGTGGATTTTCCCTGGCTTCTTGGGGTGGTAAACACCAAAGATAGGTAGGTACCAGCACTCTTTTTTCTCTTTTGAGTGGTGAGGGATATCTCTGCATGGCTGTCTTTAAACATCTTACTCATGAACAAGAAGAAATGCTCTTTCATTTCTGTTTTCCTTTGAAAATTGCGCCTGAGAGAAGGAAAGCTTTTTAGAGCCTGTAGTCTGTTAGAAAGACACAGTCTCTGTGTTTTGAAAGGCAGGGGTGTTACCCAGCTATTTGCATCATTTTTGTAGAATCCCTGTTCCATTATCTTCAAGAAGATATATGCTCTTCAATAGATAGACCAATTTTGTGGTCTTCTTTGGGAAAACTGAGCATCCAAACTGATCTTTGTCTTCATCGCAGGGAAAATTGCTAGTGTAAAGGTTGGAATGTATGACACTCACGGGTTTCTCTTTTATGATGAATCTGTTGGGGCAAGGTTGGAAATGGGATGGACGCCCATTCTCTAATGTTCTTGTAGAAAGAGAGTTCACACTGGTTGGTTTGTGAGCATTTCCTAGACAAACATCGCCTATAATGACCCATCCTAGGTCCAGCTTCTGAGCGTAAGGAGAGTTGTGGGGGCCATTGATTTGTCTTCTCACCTTGTGATATCTCTCCCAAGCAGGAGTGCTATCTGAGCCTGGGGATCAAGCCTAGGGATGAGATGTGCTATGCTCTTTAGATGTCTGTGATGGAACGCCTCTTCAGGTGTAGGGATCTCCCTTCTTTCAGTTGGGAACTGATTGGACTTGATTAAGGTTGGCAAAGGCAGGGATGTTTGGCCGTCAATGGATTTGATTTGTTAACCAATGGCCCTTCTTCCCGTTTCTTCGCTCACACCCGTACCGCTGGCTCCCTTAATTTTAAAGGTGTCGAAGAAGGCTGAGCTAGCAAGTGATCTGTTGCTTTGATCATCCAAGATTGCGTACAGCTTTACTGCTTTTTGTCTGTGACCTATGGGGTAAACTGTGACAAGACAAAATATTAGAGCAGGATTTGCCAACCTTCTCTGCAGACTTGGGTGCAGTGGGGTGTCACTACAGTAGGTACTGTGTTTTGCTGCTCCCCACCGTGTTCTTCAGCCTGGTTTGAGGGGGTAAGAGTCCATGGCGCTGACCCTGGATGTACAGCCATATTATGCACTGTGCTGTCATGCTCTGAACAGTTTATGCCCGCTTTGCAGTTCTTTGCAAGGTGCAAAGTTGATGCACAGCACCTGAAGCAAATTCTATTCTTTCAGGAAGGTTTTGCGATCTTGGAGAGGTTTTTCTCTGAAACCTCTGCACTTTAGCAATGGGTGAGGTTTCTTGTGAAGGGGACACTCTCTGCTTGGGTTCTTTGTTGGTGATATGCTTGTTTTGTGTACTGCAACAGATATGTCTTTGAAGTTGCGAGTTGAAGTAAGCTTACCTGTCCTAGGGTAAGTAGAGTCAGGTGATGAGAAGTCAAAACTGGGATCATTTTTAGTCTTTGCTTGTTGGTGAACAAAGTCCACAAAGAAAGAGAATGGTGGGAAAGGGACATTATGCTTTTGCTTGTAGTGGGAGTCTCGTGTAACCCACATTTCTTGAAGGCTGTAAGGCAGTTTTTGAACTATGGGGTTAACACCACAGGCTGTATCTAGAAAAGCAAAGCCTGGCAAATCTCCTTCTACATTGGCTAATTGAAGCTCTGTCACCAGGTCACTTAACTCTCTCAGCTTCTGGAAGCCTTTGTTAGGAATCTTAGGGAAGTATTCTTTTAATGAGTGAATTTTCTATGGCATCTGGGGAACCGTAACACTCCTCAATTCTCTTCCATATCATGCTCAGTCCTTTGCTTGGATAGTTAACATTGGTGTCCCTGATTCTTCTTGTATGCTCTGCTGACTTTGTCCCCAGCCATTTGACTAAGAGATCAGCCCCCTCACTTGATCAAGATCTTTTATTGCATTTCTTAAGGATGAACGCTATGCTCTATAGCTCTCAGGTTGGTCGTTAAACCTTGTGAGTCCTTTTGTCAACAGCTTACGCCGTGCAAAGAACTTGAGAAAATCCAACATACCTTGGTCTTTGTGTGAGTAGCCTGGAGGTGCTTTGCTGTGCGGGGGACTTGGTGGGTATTTGTGGTCATCAGAAATGCTGTCGCTGTGATTCCTAACATGTGATCTTTCCTTTCTGAAGTGGGTGACTGTATCATAGGGGTTTGATAGCTTGGATGCAGATTGCACTTAAGGCTGACCGAGTATGGGATTCTTTTCTTGTTTAATGTAGGGTGTGTGGACAGCAGGATTCGACTCTGCTTAGAGCTGAATGCATGTTGCAGCATCTGAAGTATGCTGCAAAATGTCATGATGATCCGATTTAATTTCAAATATGTTGCTGAGTCTCTCACTGGTGGGGTTGGCAAGTTCCTCTAAGATGTCTGCCTTAGCAACTGCTGCTGTTGCTTCCTTCTCTGCAGCCAATTTCTCTAACACAGCATCTCTTTTTCCGCAAAGGCAGCCTTTACTTTTGCAGCCTCTGCTTTTGCACGGGCGGTAGAGACCAATTCGCTGCTCATTGACCTCTTTGAGCTCCTGGAGCTAACCGAGACTTGAGACCTTGTCTCTAATGGCTAATTTTTTTTGACATGATGTCTTGCAATGTGGAAGCTTGTCAAAGGCTGCTATTTCACTGGGCTTCTGTGTGCAAGCCTGTTTGGAGCCACAGTTTTATTGGCTTTCTTGGTGCAAGCCTGTTTGGAGCCACCGTTTTACTGGCTTTCTTGGTGCAAGGCTGTTTGGAGCTGATGTTTCACTGTTCTGCCCTCACTATAAGTGGCTGAGGTATAATTAAACAGACAGCTAACTCTCCACCCTTAACAACTCATTGAGGCAGGCGCAAGGTCCTTTTTTCAACTTTTATTACAGGGAAGTTAGAGTAAAACTAAAATAAAAGAAATAACATACAATCAGTATACACAATATACAAAATATACAGTCTTAACCAGTGATGTAAGTAACTGAGTTAAAATAAACAGAGTTACTTAATGCAGTTACTTTAGAGGGTAACGAGTAATCTGATTACTTTTCCCCTCATGGTAACGCAGTTCCCATTACTTGGGCGGCGTTACCACAATTACATCTACCACCACTAGATGGCAGTAATGTAATTCCGGTATCCTGCCGAAAAAGTTCCCCCGCCGGATAAGGACACCCTGTACTGTGCAGGCGCAGCGCTTGTGCAGTACGAAGGTCTACAGAGCTTACGAAAAATTGCCGAACCTAAACAGCTCTGAGTGAACTCTACACCGTGCAGGCGCAGTTAACATGTAATTGTACGAGGCAATGCCGCACGTTCCCGATGCTTGTGCTACTCTGCAAGAGGCGTCTATCGTGTAACTAAGGAGCGGGTCTAGTATTACTGTAACCAAGGGGCGCATTTATTATTATTGCTATATATCGAGCTCTGCCCATTTATTTAACATTCACCTTCTTCTGTAGCCATCTGCCCCTTACACGATATAAAAATAATAGACCCGCCCCTTGCTTACACGCTATAACAGATCTGCCCCTTGGTTAGAGTAATAATAGAGCAGCCCCTTGGTTACACGATATATAACAATAATAATAAATGCACCCCTTGCTTACAGTAATACTAGACCCGCCCCTTAGTTACACGTATAGAATATTAAAAAAAAAAGTCACAGTTACTTTGCTGCGTAACTAATTACTTTTCCAATGTAGTAACTGAGTTACTAACGCAATTACTTTTTGGGAGAAGTAATTTGTAACTTAACTAATTACTTTTCTAAAGTAAGATGACCAACACTGGTCTTAACACACTAGTCTAACTAGGGAAAGGGGTTATAAACATACCAGCGATGTTTCCGTTAGGCTAACATTAGAATTGCATCTGAATAGGCGTGGAGTCCTCTGGAGAAGATACATGGATGAAGGTGGAAGATGGCTACTGGGGGCTATCTCTCAGACCTCATGGACAAGGCCACAGGAATTATGGGATGCTATGGTGGCTTTTAAGCAACAATCTGCCTATCTTCAATAAATTATTTATAGATACTAAGTATGTAAAAGAGCCACTAGATGTCGATATTACAGTTTACATACCATTAGCATATTCAACAATTAAACAAAAGAACATAAACACTTGCTAAAGGCATGACAATGTGTGAATTAAAAAAAAACACATAATACCCATCGATATCCTACTATATCAAAAATCCACTGCTACAGTATGTAAAAATGCAAACTATTAAAGTGCAAATGATGTGCAAAATTTATATAAACATTTCATATAAAGTGCAAAAAATCCACAAAATAAATGAACGTGATAAAACATCGGACAATTCATGCAAAAAGAACAAAAATCCAAACAAAGCCCATCCAAGTGCAAGAAAAGGGCTGTTGTGCTGAAAACAACTTTAAAGTGCTTCTGTGTCACCACTGCTCCTTAGGGCAAACAGGCTTCTTACCAGAATGGTGTGACATCAACACGCATGACCTGGTCTACAGCCATCGCGACCACGTTTTGCATATATACCAGTTTTACTCTGTAAGTGCAATACTTTCTTATTACATAAACCTTTTAGGCAGTACAGGCGGTCCCCGGGTTACAAACAAGATAGGGTCTGCAGGTTTGTTCTTAAGTTGAATTTGTAAGTCGTAACAGGTACATTTTTTAAGTGTAACTCCATAGGGAATGGTTAACACCCCTGTATAATTTTTGTTTTGCTGTCCATGCCCCTGTTCAGAAGATTTCACCTCACTTTCTTGTATTGTATTTTAAACATTTTGAGTTGTTGTAGAAATAAGGATTGGTGATAAAGCTTCATCGGAGACACCTTTTTCCCATGATAACTCTTACAGGAGTGAATTTCCCTTCCTAGGAGTAGACTTCCTCTCACTTCCTGTTGTCTCCCTCTGTTTGTAAGTAGGAGTCATTTGTAAGTCGGATGTTTGTAACCCGGGGACCGCCTGTATAGCACTAGGAGCTCACTTCCGTTTTTTTAAATGCATGTATATTCAAGAGTCGGATGATGGAATATACCATGAAATCCAGGAGCAAGTTGTGGTCCACCAGAGGGGAATATTCTAAAGTGCTTATGCAGGGGTCAAGTCCTGGGGAAAAAAGTGTGGGAACTCCCACCCAAGATCCACTCGCCCACCAAAAAAAATAAATGATACGCTCATATGCACGAACGCTTCAAAAGTGGTATTTTTCATCCAATTTTCGTATTGTGTGTATGAAGCTTAACTATTAGTACATAAAAAAACAATCCACAATAAACATAAATACGGTAATTCTCTGAATAATCAGCATTCATTCAATTGTGCTTCCATGCAAATGTGAACATCATGTTCTGATCTTTATTGGGGAATTTTATTTTGTATATATGTGGTGAGTTTACACTTTTCATTGAACAGAGTTTGGATAACACAGGGTTAAACGGAAAGGTCATAAATTAACTGCACATTATCTGGACAGAATGCTTGGGGACATAGTGATGTGTTCCTGCTTAGGAGATGTATGTTAGCTTGGGGGGCTGCAAACTCTGCAGGGCTCCAACACACACTCGCTGCTATTCCAACCCTTCACATATTTCCACATAAATTTCCCTCCTGGCATTAAACTTTGCCAGGTATTGTGCTCAGCTTACCACCCCAAACTGATGTTACTTCCTCAGCTCACCTCTCTCCCTGCATGTCCTGTGAGCAGAATAGCTATGCTCCTCCTCTGGGTTCTCTCATCATATGGCACTGAATATAGAGGAGGGGGGATTCAGCGGGACACACAGAGCAAGTATGCAGGAGACTGGGGGGGGGGGGGGATGAGGAGACAGAAAATCAGGAGGGGCCGGCGGGGTGGAGCGCATCACTGGAGGTCTGACTAAATACAATCTCTTAGCAGAAGGGACCTGATCTACCTGTCAGCTATCTGTGATTGACAGGTAAATCGAAGCGGAAGCTGTCATGGGGCCCCCTACTGGCAATACCTGAATGGTCAGGTGTGCGGCACTTACTATTGCGAGCTGTGTCGGCAGCTGCTGGTGTAGCACCTGCCACACAACTCGCATACTTCAAAGTCTTGCAGGACACGGCTGCTAATGGGAACTGAGTTCCTGTTTTGGAAAAAGTACAGGAACTCCGTTCCCATGCGTTCCTGCAGGACTTGAGCCCTGTGCTTATGATCTTCTTTGTGAGATCTTGTGGTCTGGTAAGCAGCCTGTTTGCCCTAAGGACCACAATGGTGACAAAGAAGCACTTTTATTTAAAGTTGTTTTCGGCACAAGAACTCTTTTCTTGCACATCATTTATTTTGTGGATTTTTTGCACTTTGCACTTTATTTGAAATGTTTATATAAATGTTGCATGTCATTTGCACTTTAATGGTTTGTATTTTCACATAGCAGAGGCTATTTAATATAGTAGGATATTAATGAGTGTAAAGTGATTTTTTTACATTCACGCATTGCTTTTTGAGACAGCGCACTATTAATATTATTTTTAAAGATTCCTAAATTATCAAAATGTGTCAGGCGTTCAAATTGGTCCTCTCTAATATCCCCATAACTCAGACACATTTAACACATCCTGAAGATCAGATAATTGTTTTATCATTTAATGCTTATGATAATTTGCCTAGAGGCTCTTAAGTTATTTCCCCAAAACATCACCTGCCCATTAGCTGGCCATATCAGTGTAGAATAAATGTAAATACTTTATTCATCTCATTTTAGGATTTTCCAGACATTCTATCCTTGCAGGACAACTGTACTGGAACAGGTTTGTGTGATTCCTAACACTACCCTTTGACAATACCATGTCCTTCTACCCCTCTCAGATATTTGTCAGAAGGGAACAATTTAATCCTTTACAGTTACAAGAGAAAGTTGAACTGGCCCACAGCTTCCTCTTTTGATTTCTGCAACTATGCACAATTTAGAGACCATAATAAGCCCACCTCAAACTACCCAATGACACAAATTTATAAATAACAAGATCCCAAAGCGTTTCATCTTCATTCTATTTTCCCATTTACTACATTTTATGCTGGGTAAAACCCTACTTGCATTTAAAGTGTAAGTTCACCTTTACAGAAAAGCTGTAAGGCCCCTTTCACAGGCGTCGGCGGTAAAGCACTGCTATTTTTAGCGGTGCTTTGCCGTCATTTTTGCTGAGGTTTTTGGCCAGCGGGGTTTAAAAGCGCTAGCAGCCGAAAAAGGGTTAAAACAACCCGCAAAGCCCCACTGTAGCATTCATTTCAATGGGCAGGGGCACTTTAGGAGCATACACCGCTCCTTCACCGCTCCAAAGATGCTGCTTGCAGGAGTTTTTTAACGTCCTGCCAGCACATCGCCTCAGTGTGAAAGCACTCGGCTTTCACACTGAGACTGCAGGGGAGCCATTTTTCAGTAATTTTACAGGCGCTATTTTTAGCCCAAAAGCGCCTGAAAAACACCTCAGTGTGAAAGGGGTCATAGGTGAACTTACACTGGACCCCCTTCCTCATCCTCCCCAGTGCCGCTGAACTGGAGTCCCGCGATCACCCGCTGTGAGACATCTGATTACCGATTTACCATTCCAGGGATTTGAAATCCCCACGGCTTTCTCTCCTCTTCTCCATTGCTGACAGGATGGGCTAGGCAGGTTCTGATTGGTCAGCGTCGTCCATGTGACGGCGCCGATCAATTAGAATGCCTCCTATCCGTACATGCAGAGAGGTACGGATAGGAGATTAGGCCACAGAGATTTCAAGTCCCCGGACCGATACATCGGCGACCAGATGTCTCACAGCAGTTGATCGTGGGACTCCAGGTCAGCGGGACCGGGGGGATGAGGAAGGGGGTCCAGTGTAAGTTCACCTTAAATATTTTCTGTAAAGGTGAACTTACCCTTTAAGGTTAAATAGCAAACTTTAGTGCAAACTATGTCCACAGAAGACCAGGTTCATATCCACTCTTGCCATTAGTTAGTCTCACCTGCAGTTAATAATAGGTTGATTCAGTTGTTTATTATTCATCAAATGTATTTAACCCATCTTCGATGCCATAAAAATGATAAACATAAAAACATGAACATTTCTCAGTGCAATCAGCAAAAAATTTGCTTTGTGGTTTTCAGTTGTCTTTTTTCATTTTCTTATCTGGAAATGGGATGTTGGAAATGATAAAATGCACTTAAATATCTCACTAATGTCTTACTTACATAGGTGTATTATAATCATTTGCAATATATCTATTTGTACATAGCTGGTCTTTCTCTGTCAGTGACTTAATAGCATAACTGACTGTATTTTCTGTTTTTGTAGCGGCCTTAGGACTACCTTTTAAGCATCAACTTAAATTGGCACTTTTGACATGTCATGCAGTGCTTCTTCTAGTCCTCTGATTCCTTTCCCATGTGTTGTTTGGCTTCTGTAGCAAGGAGGTAGTCCTTGTTTTTATTTTGTGGACCTTCTACTTGGTGTTCATTCTTTTTTTCCCCCCCTGTGACGGTTTCCTGATGCCTCCCCACAAACTGGGAAAGTGTGTAATGCTTATGGAGCGCTGTGATAAGGGGTGAGCTAAAATGCCTGTGGGTGATATCCATTGGTGTTAGCAACCTGGAGCTGACTGCCTGGACTCTCAATGTAATGCGAAATCACAAATAACAAATCATGCAAAATTATCTCTTTCAAGTAAGAGACTGTGCATGGGGGAGCAGCACCTGGACACTGGAAGCAATTTATATGCTGTGACATGTCATGAAAAGCGCTTTAATTAACTTGGTGGACTTTTAAATACATTTTTTGGACGTGTTATACACATATATCATTTATTTCCAATATGACATTTTTGGCATATTTTTATTATTATGTGCACATTAGCTTGGTTTTTAATGTAGATATTTCTCGTTGATGTACTTTTAATGTGATGGATTTAAGATTTGTTTTTATTTATTTTTAATGGGTTTATAGAGATATGTCCACTTATTATTTTGTAGAAGATTTTTACATCCTGTATTCAGACATTTGGAAGTGCGTCAATCTCATGCTGCACTTAGCGTGAGTTTACCTTTATGTTTTTTTTTCAATTCAGAAAATAGCCTACTGACATTTGAGATCTATTACAAAGACATTCTCAAAGCTAATTTTTATAAATAGACTTCTAAGACTCTATTCACATAACAGGCTATCCCACTGAGTCCTGCCTATTTCATTTAAAGCATAGTTTGTGCAGATAAAGTGTTAAAGAGTTTGTAGGTTAAAAGCATTGTTCACCTTTACCAAAAGACTGCCTTTGCAGAGTAAGGTGTGTCTATAAATAAAAACAAACTGTGAAGCTTTGACCAAACTTGAATAATGCCCTTGCTATAGGCCATTTATGTAGCTCCTGACTGAAAAACTGCCAGAGGTAGCATCATCCCATCCTTCCTTCTTGCTAGAATGTTGCTAAGAGACTCTTAGCTCACATTTACTATTACAGAAATCAGGGGAGAGAAAAAGCATGTGATGGGGGTTAAATCACAGAAAGATCTTGCTGCATTATTTTGTACCAGAGACCTTCCTGATTACATCTTTCAGCATGCTACATAGAATGGGGCTTTCATTGTGATATGCGAGGTCCGTTCCGTGCAGAATTCTCCTTTGTGACCACACTGAATAATGATAAAAAGAGATGCTATCATGGCGGTACTACACACGGTAGTAAGTGGTAAGAGTCTCCTATTACTGATAGGTGGTGCAAATGTCGTGGGCCAGTCCAGAGACTTTTAATCAAAATGGCAGCCAATAGTGTTAGTGCGTGCATGGAACAATGTGTTATCATGAAGTTTCTTGTGAATGAAGGCATAAAACCCGTGGATATCCTGGCCGTGGTGGTTCCCAGCCCACAGCAGTCGACGCATAACCTATCCTGAAATTGCACAAGAGACAAATCTTTCTGTGGGAACGGTGAATACAATCATTTGCGAACATATGTATTTACATGTGACAAAACTTGGGCACATCATTTCACTCCAGAATCAAAATGAGCACCAAAGCAGTGGAAGCATACAGATTCACCACCACCAAAAAAAATTTGAATCCATTGCGTCTGCAGGTAAAGTGATGGCAAGTGGTTTTTGGGATAAACGTGGTGTTATTCCTGTGGATTTTCTACCTTGTAGTGTCACTATCTACAGTGAATATTACTGTGGTGTTCTGAGTGATGCGCTTATTCGACTGCGGAAAAAAATTACCTGGTTTGATCAGCAAGGGCGTCCTGTTTCTCCAGAACAGCGCACAAGATCATACTGCTCACCCACACTACGTACATGTTACAGCAACTCGGCTGGGAGGTATTGCCACATCCCCTTATAGCCTAGACCTCGCTCGGAGTGATTTCCACCCGTTTGGACCCCTAAAAGTGTTCCTCAGAGGTCAGCATTTCAGCACTGATGACTAAGTGAAGCAGGCTGTCCTAGGATGGTTCAGGAGTACTGACAAATCTTTCTACGCAGAAGCTTTCCAGGCATTAGTTAAATGCTGGGATAAGTGTATAAATGCAGAAAGCGAGTATGTTGAAAAATAAATGCAGTTTCCACTCCCTGAAATTTGTTCTTTCCTTATATAAACTCAAAGTCAGAGTTTGACTTGAAAGTGTTAGGTTTTAAGAAAACACATAATTTTTGTTTATATTCAATTTATCATGTTCAGGGCTAAAAATAAGTTTTAAACATTTTAATTTATGTAAATATCAGATAGGAAGATTTTATGTTGCTGAGTGGAAAATAAAGGAGTGAAGAACTTATCATTACAGTGGAAGAGTTTTTCATAGCAAACAACTGGTTAGGTTCCATGTGTCATTCTTTAAGTTTTACCATTTTGTTTAGACTGATTTAAGCTGGCCATGGATGCAGTGGAGGTGCCTTCATTAAGGGTGCATGCGCACAGCCCCCTCTCTCCAGCCACCCCTCTATGTTAAATGGATAGATTCATGCATTGCAAATTAATATTAAGGAAGAACGGGAGAACAGAGAGCCATGGAGGACACAGCTCGCTGCTGTCACCCACCACCAGGATAGGTTAAGTGTGTGCCGGTCAGATGGCGAGCAGGGGGGGTCACAGGCTGCTTATGATGGGCACAGAGGCTACATATGATGGGCACAGAGGCTGCATATGATGGACACAAGCTGCATATGATGGGCACAGGCTGCATGTGATGGGCACAGTGGCTACATTTGATGGACACAGAGGCTACATATGATGGGCACAGGCTGCAAATGATGGGCACAGAGGCTGCATATGATGGGCACAGAGGCTGCATATGATGGGCACAGAGGCTGCATATGATGGGCACAGGCTGCATATGATGGGCACAGAGGCTGCATATGATGGGCACAGGCTGCATATTATGGGCACAGAGGCTACATGTGATGGGCACAGTGGCTGAAATTGATGGCACAGTGAGGCTGCAATTGATGTTTTTTTCTCAGAATTTTTCAGTTTTTTGAGCACCAGCTGCCACTGCATGGATGGATCATTTTTGATCAGTCAGCCAGCTTTCCCCATCCACAGAAATTAGACAGATGAAGAAATCCTCCCTGCTGTGCTATTGTGTTGTGACAGCAGGGACCCCTCCACTGTCAGAATACACTTATTAGTGCTGCACTTGGTTGGCTACATGCACTAATTTAAATGTTTCCAACATTCCCATCCGAGAGAAGCTGAGTCTTCCCATTTTTTTTTTTACTTTTTTGTCTGAGTATACATTTTGACTTCTGTTTGAAGGGCATGGTCATAGATAGATTGAAATTCATCTGGCCCTTGTTGAACCAGACAATTTTTGATCCATCTATGGCCAGCTTTAGTTTAAAATTCAGTTAATTCACTCAAATTAAATTAGTAGTTCACCCCAAAAAAGATGATTGAAGCGGAGGTAAATTTAAGCAAATTTAGGTAAAGTGAAAGTAAATGAGTTTACTCCTACTTGGCAAATATGGCTCCATCAAAGTTCCATAACTTGATTCCCAAACAGCTGAGCCTAACTAAATCATTATTTGACATCAATGACATCACAACTGCAGCCAGTCTTCGTTAATATTTTAATACTTCTTAGGTGTTCAGGAGAGCTCAGGGATAGAATGTCAGAGTAATAATGAGTAATATGAATCCCTTTGCTCCAACAAGCCCCAGCCTCCTACCTGAGAAGGAATAAAACCAGAAGCAATTCAGCAGGTAAGCCTCTTCCCATTATATTTTCTTATTTTGCAAAATTGCTGTTATGGGGTTGTTTAAATTAGGGGGTTATACATGTGGTTCTTGCCATACAAATAGTTATGCAGTTACATATGAGATGTATGTAAGTTTTACTTTGTGACTGTGAGATAAAAGGGTTATTCAATAATAGCTTTTAAACATCATTTGAAACATATATTGTATGCAATCATATGGTCAATTCCAATTATTTTTTCCGAGCTACTGATATTTCCATGTTCCTTTTTGACCCCTTCAATAACCTACATTTCTAAATTCATACATTTTCAGTGGGCTTCTTTGTATTATTCAGTATACTTAGTGCTAAATAATTTATTTGCTATTTGTTTCTGTAATAGACTGGAATGTTTACTGTAAAAAAGGATAAAATAAATGAAATGGGCAAATTATATTTGACTGTGGAAAGTTTACACATTTGTACGTAGTTTATTGGCTGTTTGTAGTGTCCGTTGTCATTTTTAACAGTGAGCCAACACAGAAAGTATTATTTAACATTATAGATGCCTTTATCAGCCCTTCCTAATTAAGTTGTTCTATTTATTTTTCAAACTTATTTTTTTTTTTTCTTCTTTGCTGAGTCAATGGTCACAAGGTCTCTTCCAATGCAAAGTCTCTTGTGGGACTGTTAACAGGAGATTGTTCATAAACAGCAATTTCGAAACTGTACCTTAAAAGTCTACAGACATTAGTCTATGTATATTTTGCAGTATGAATCTCATGGACAAATGGGCAAGGGCAGAGGTCTGTGGTATGGGGTTGGGACTGTGTTAAGGTGTAAACATCTTGCTGTTCCCACAGAAAAAAATAATGCATTTCTAATTGTGGCCCTTTCTACATGCCTCAAAGAATCATGATTATACTGTATATCATTTGTATATATATATATAAAAAAAAAAAGATATATATATATTTTCATAAATAATTTCAGAATATTTTTTGATTATTCATTCTTCTGTAAAGGAGATATTTACTTAATAGCAGCTGATTTTTATTTTATTTTTCATTCCTGTTGCCATTGGTAATCCTGGAGTAGGTTGATGCTGAACTCTGGGCAAAAAGTTTTGTAATATTAGTGTAAAGGTGCCAATTACCTTTAAACATTTTTTTTATTGCTTTTATATATAGTTATCCAGGCAATGATAATCTACTAGTTGATTTACTCTTCAAAAGGCTTCTGTCTTCTAAATTCTCTTTTATTAAGATTGGTGGCCTCTATGCTCTACTTTTTCATAAACCGTGGTCTTAAATGTTTTTCTTTTAATGAGTAGCAGGGCCTGACTTTCAACATTTTTAACTATCCCAGAGTTAAGCTTTAAAAGAGCTGATACCATAAATGGTAGTCTTCCCAGCAAAGTGAAATATGAATAATTAAAAAAATAGAGGTATAACTGTAGATTATAAAAACTGTATAGTTAATGGAGCCTCTGGGTTGTTATTAATTGAATTCATTGTGTGCCTTTGCAAACCCAGTTATTACCTTGTAAAAGTATCAGTTACATCATCATAGCTGTACATAGCCTTTCAGAGGGGTCCAACAGGCTCCACCCACTGCAGAAAACGACAGCAGGGGGTGGAGACAATACCAGTCACCCTGCACAAGGAGAGAGAGCAGCAGTGAGCGGTCTTTATTACAGGAAGAAATAATGAATTTAGACAAGGCGGCCATTGTGGGGTGTGGGAGGGGGAAACACGGGTGCGACTTACAGGTATGTGATTGTGCCTGGCTTACAGGTATGTGATTGTGCCAACCTGCCACAGACTATGTACTGTGGCAGGTCGGCAGGTGGTTAAAGTAGAATTCCAGCTTTCATTTAACATTAATGGTGAGTTTGGGCCAAGCTAGTCCAAATGAACTATTTACTTTAAATTTCTATGAAACCGCTGTATGCGCTGCATCATACTGTTGTAGCATTAGCTACATACAGTATGCAGCTAATTAGGGGGTTATACATGTGGTTCTTGCCATACAAATAGTTATGCAGTTACATATGAGATGTATGTAAGTTTTACTTTGTGACTGTGAGATAAAAGGGTTATTCAATAATAGCTTTTAAACATCATTTGAAACATATATTGTATGCAATCATATGGTCAATTCCAATTATTTTTTCCGAGCTACTGATATTTCCATGTTCCTTTTTGACCCCTTCAATAACCTACATTTCTAAATTCATACATTTTCAGTGGGCTTCTTTGTATTATTCAGTATACTTAGTGCTAAATAATTTATTTGCTATTTGTTTCTGTAATAGACTGGAATGTTTACTGTAAAAAAGGATAAAATAAATGAAATGGGCAAATTATATTTGACTGTGGAAAGTTTACACATTTGTACGTAGTTTATTGGCTGTTTGTAGTGTCCGTTGACATTTTTAACAGTGAGCCAACACAGAAAGTATTATTTAACATTATAGATGCCTTTATCAGCCCTTCCTAATTAAGTTGTTCTATTTATTTTTCAAACTTATTTTTTTTTTTCTTCTTTGCTGAGTCAATGGTCACAAGGTCTCTTCCAATGCAAAGTCTCTTGTGGGACTGTTAACAGGAGATTGTTCATAAACAGCAATTTCGAAACTGTACCTTAAAAGTCTACAGACATTAGTCTATGTATATTTTGCAGTATGAATCTCATGGACAAATGGGCAAGGGCAGAGGTCTGTGGTATGGGGTTGGGACTGTGTTAAGGTGTAAACATCTTGCTGTTCCCACAGAAAAAAATAATGCATTTCTAATTGTGGCCCTTTCTGCATGCCTCAAAGAATCATGATTATACTGTATATCATTTGTATATATATATATAAAAAAAAAAGATATATATATATTTTCATAAATAATTTCAGAATATTTTTTGATTATTCATTCTTCTGTAAAGGAGATATTTACTTAATAGCAGCTGATTTTTATTTTATTTTTCATTCCTGTTGCCATTGGTAATCCTGGAGTAGGTTGATGCTGAACTCTGGGCAAAAAGTTTTGTAATATTAGTGTAAAGGTGCCAATTACCTTTAAACATTTTTTTTATTGCTTTTATATATAGTTATCCAGGCAATGATAATCTACTAGTTGATTTACTCTTCAAAAGGCTTCTGTCTTCTAAATTCTCTTTTATTAAGATTGGTGGCCTCTATGCTCTACTTTTTCATAAACCGTGGTCTTAAATGTTTTTCTTTTAATGAGTAGCAGGGCCTGACTTTCAACATTTTTAACTATCCCAGAGTTAAGCTTTAAAAGAGCTGATACCATAAATGGTAGTCTTCCCAGCAAAGTGAAATATGAATAATTAAAAAAATAGAGGTATAACTGTAGATTATAAAAACTGTATAGTTAATGGAGCCTCTGGGTTGTTATTAATTGAATTCATTGTGTGCCTTTGCAAACCCAGTTATTACCTTGTAAAAGTATCAGTTACATCATCATAGCTGTACATAGCCTTTCAGAGGGGTCCAACAGGCTCCACCCACTGCAGAAAACGACAGCAGGGGGTGGAGACAATACCAGTCACCCTGCACAAGGAGAGAGAGCAGCAGTGAGCGGTCTTTATTACAGGAAGAAATAATGAATTTAGACAAGGCGGCCATTGTGGGGTGTGGGAGGGGGAAACACGGGTGCGACTTACAGGTATGTGATTGTGCCTGGCTTACAGGTATGTGATTGTGCCAACCTGCCACAGACTATGTACTGTGGCAGGTCGGCAGGTGGTTAAAGTAGAATTCCAGCTTTCATTTAACATTAATGGTGAGTTTGGGCCAAGCTAGTCCAAATTAACTATTTACTTTAAATTTCTATGAAACCGCTGTATGTGCTGCATCATACTGTTGTAGCATTAGCTACATACAGTATGCAGCACTATGTTCCACAAAAGTAGAGGCAACTTCTCTTCTGTTGCCAGAACAAAATCGAGTTGGCCTGAACGCTTCTCTGCCATTCAGGAGTAGTCTTGCATGTTTATCAATGAATACAAGATGACTTCTGATTGGCCAATGTGGAGAGAAGGGCAGATAACCTCATGATTTCCACTTTAGCCAATCTGAGAAAGCCTTGCATTCATTGATAAAAAATACCAGCCTTCTGAATAGCAGAAACACACTCGGGCTGCCTCGATTTTGTTCCAGCAATAGATGGGAAATTGCTCATACTGCTGTGGAATGCAGCACCACTTACGGCAGGGGTAGGCAACACCGGCCTTCCAGCTGTTTCGAAACTACAAATCCCATCATCCTTTTGCCTCTTGGAGTCATGCCTGTGATTGTCAGGGTCTTGCAATATCTCATGGGACTTGTAGTTTCAAAACAGCTGGAGGGCCGAGGTTGCCTACCCCTGGCTTACTGTATGTAGCAAAATGCTACAACAATATGATACAGCGCACAGTAGCTGTATAGTAAAGAAGTGGAAATAGTTTGTTTGGGCCAAACTAAATATTTAACTAAAATAAGTGAAAACTGGTGTAGCCAAGTCCCGGGCCTCTCAAGGCCTAATGGTGACCTCCAGAGCTAGGGACAGCTGACATCCTTCTCTGTAGAGTGGGTTAGGAGGCATGGTGGGTGCAATGTAATGTAGATTAATGGACGCCAGACACTTCTTGAATGCAAAGAGATTTATTTTCTCCTGAACAGAACTGTGGGAGAGAGGGTTAGGGCCAGGACACCCTTACGTTGTAATGTTAATTAGTAGATTCCTAGACTTCTATATGTAGACAGACATGCAGGGAAAGGCACCCAGCTGGATACCACATCTCATTGTGTAAATACGCTGTCTTAGGCTCTCCCAGCAGGCCAAGGGACCTAAGGAAATCCCTGACCATTGGCTGAGACACCATCTATTCCTAATCTGTCCTTGCAATGCCCTTGTCCTATCTAATGTCATCAGATACCCGGCCACCTAGCGACAGAAGAGAAAAGTGCAGCAATTCCATTAAGGGTGAGGTAGTGTCTGGTAGTGTCTGACACTATGTTAATGTCTGATGCATACAGATTTCATATTCAAGTTTGTAGCAAGTGTTGCAGTTCCTTGATTGACCTCAATAGTTAACAGTGTAGGCAGAGAGTTACTTAGCTAAGCAGGCTGGTTATAAAATACCATAGAAAAACTACTGGCTAAAACATAGTTCACACCATGAGTTTTTTTTATCAACCCCCTGGGTTGAACAAAAAAATGGACAGCTCTGGTCAGAGCCACTGTACTAACAATTCAATGTTAGTACAGTGATCTCCCCTGCTGTTCTATTGTGTTCTGACAGGAGGACGCCCCCCCACCTCCCGCCTGAACACTCCGGTCAGTGCTTGCAGTCATTAGCTGAGATTGCGAGGCGGTCAACTGCTGGTTTTTCAGCATGCTCATCCGACAGAAGCTGGCCGCCATACACATGGACCGAATGTCTGATGATTTTTATTGAACTAACCCGACAATCGGCCAGTGTGTACTAGGCTTAATTGTCAGCCATGCACACATACATTATTCTATTGCTAAAAAAACATAAACCATGAGCAGGTGGATTGTGTTCCCAAAATACACCTCAGTGCCATAATTTGAAATTTGATTGGAATCTACCTTAAATAAAAACAACATATCTATTCTAGCATCAACTTCAGTTACAGTCCTATATAAACACAGACATTTTACAGTTAGGGAACTGATTAACAGCATTGATTAATTATAAATGAACAATGGATTAGGTTTCTTGAAGTAGAAAGCTAAAACTAGAAGAGACTAGGTAATACCCCAAATTTATTGGAAGGTAAAGTATAATGTGTTGCAATCTATTATTTAGTTCAGTTTTTTAATATTTCATATTTCTTTTTGGTGAGATTTACAGATCTCTACACACTCAAGAGCAGAGAGCCATGGGAGACTTCCATCATTGGAGCAATATATGAGCCATAAAAAACAAAACAAAAAAAAACAAAAAACAATAGAATACATTGAATTGATGCTAAATCGTTTAAGCTGTAAGCCAGTTAATAAAACATGAAACAGAGAGGAAATGAACAATGAACTTTACCACCTATAATTACGATTAGATTTCCCTAAGGTCTGTAAGTTTTGGCTGGTGGCATTGGTTTACTGCACAGCAGTGCAATTCCCTATTGTAAGATACACTATGCAGAACCAGAACTTCAATGTTCACAGTGGCCAATCGATGTGAGAGCCAGATTTGTTGCAGTATATTTTATGCTGGCGTCCTAAGTGTATCTGTGTTTGCCTAATAAGAAATGCAGATGTTTTACTACTTTAATCTATATATATTTTTACAAATTTTAATGTTACATGTGGATTTTTATACAGTTTATACTGTTGTATAAAGTAAAACATAACCAAATAAAATATTTTACAAGAAACTCATTATTAGAGAAAACCCGTCAAATAAGTGATATTGGATTGTCATGACTGAAATTTGTAGATAGTTGCTTGGCTGTCTATGGCTGCTGCCTATGATTTTCTGTGTAAATGAAGAAGATCAGCATTGACAGCCCCTTTATCTATCTCAAGATAGTTTTTCTTAAATGCTATTTTCAAGTTTCTAAAAAAATAAAAAAACATATTAGACTTAAAGCCAACCTGACAGCAGCTGGGCATATACATTGTATGTGCAGATTTTTGTATCTACAAGAGGGCTTCAAAAAGTTCTGCACTTTTTTAAACTCTATTTATAACAAATTGCAGTTTTCTACATAGTCACCTTACTTTGTGATGAATTTTTTTCCAGTGTAATACTAACTTTTTATACCATCAGCAAAAAATGTTTTTGATTGAGCCAGGGGCGTACCTAGAGCATTTGGCACCCGGGGCGGATCCTATATCTGGCACCCCCCCATTAAAATGTAAAAATACCCCACTGTGCCCCCTGCATACCTCTGCATCCTTCAATATCTCTTTGTCACTACTGTGTACCCCCTCTCCACAACTGCACCTCTGGACCCCTTTACATTACACAGCACCCTGAACCTCTGGACCCCTTTACATTACACAGCCACTGTACCCCTTTACATTACACAGCACCCTGCACCTCTGGGCCCCTTTACATTACACAACACCCTGATCCTCTGGACCCCTTTACATTACACAACACCCTGATCCTCTGGACCCCTTTACATTACACAACACCCTGCAGATCTGGACCCCCTGCATGTTACACAGACCCCCCCTTCAGTGCAGACCCCCTCTTCAGTGTAGCCCCCGTTCAGTGCAGACTCCCCTTCAGTGTAGCCCCCGTTCAGTGCAGACCCCCTCTTCAGTGTAGCCCCCGTTTAGTGCAGACCCCCTCTTCAGTGTAGCCCCGTTCAGTGCAGACCCCCTCTTCAGTGTAGCCCCCGTTCAGTGCAGACCCCCTCTTCAGTGTAGCCCCCGTTCAGTGCAGACCCCCCTTCAGTGTAGCCCTCATTCAGTGAAGACCACCCCTTCAGTGCAGACCCCCTCTTCAGTGTAGCCCCTGTGTGGTGCAGACCCCCCTCTTCAGTGCAGCCCCCCTTCAGTGTAGCCCCCCCTCTTCAGTCTAGCCCCCCTCTTCTGTGAAGCCCCCCTCTTCAGTCTAACCCCCCTCTTCAGTCTAGCCCCCCCATTCAGTGCAGCCCCCCCCTCTTCAGTCTACCCCCCTTCAGTGCAGCCCCCCCTCTTCAGTGTAACCCCCCCTCTTTAGTCTAGTCTAGCCCCCGTTCAGTGCAGACCCCCCCATTCAGTACCTCAGATCAGCGTGGCGGCAAATGCTCAGCAGATCCCCTCCTCCTGTTTACACATAAACAGTGAGGAGGGGGAGGCGGCTGCTCGGCTCTGCCTGTGTGACATCCGGGATCGCACAGGCAGACAGCCCACAGCCGCAAGAGGAGGGAATGGTAGGTGCAGCGGTGTGCACCCCCCTGCACACCCCCCTTGCATCACGATAGCTCGCTCGCCTCTCCCTGCCTGTCACTTGCGCTGCTGCCTAATCCAGCGGCGCAGTGCCACTGCTTCAATCGCAGAGGGGTGCCAGCCTGACACCCCCCCAGTGTGTGGTACCTGGGGCGGCCTGCACCCCCCGCCCCCTACTTAGTACGCCTCTGGGTTGAGCGTGTAGCCACTTAGGCACCGCTGCTTTCACATCATCATCACATGTAAATCTTATTGCCTTTAAAGCTTCTTTGAGCGGTCAAAAAAAAGTGGAAATCAAATGGGGCTAAACCCGGGCTATAAGCTGGGTGGTCCATAACCTTCCACTCATAAACGACTCTACGAGAGAGAAATTTATCCTCATACTGAGCACACATGTGGAGATGAATTTGTGCTCCTGGCACACCTTCTACCCACAAAAAGCATATGACAGGACGCTTTTCCTTTTTGGTGCAATTTATAAGTTTTGCAGCCATCTTCACCACAGCGTGACAACTCTTACTAAACTGCAAGGTCAGCTGGCTTCCCAGACAGACTAGTCACGTAACACTCTCAGACATGACCAATCACTATTTCTCCCACTCTCAGCGTTTCCAATGAAAATATAAAAGTGCATAAACTTTTTGAAGACCCCTCATAATAAAAAAAATCAATTCAGATATGTAATATATACATATTTTTGTGTTGTACAACGCGTTACAGATACAGCGGTCTATTGATACCTATGGAAGTTTGCTGTATACATTACTATTAATGCCAACAAAACATTATGGCACATTCTATCTTCTATCCATTTAATCATTATAAGGCATTACATTTCCTGTTCTTCTTGCTAGACTCAGCCACTCTGAGTACTTGGCAAATAGCAAATAGCAAATAATCAGCCCCTCCTAGTTGCTCACAGCACATGGTAATTCTCAGCCCCGACCAACTGATCCCAGAACCTGTAAGTATAAAACATTGTAAATTTCCTTTCACTGATGGAGAATTCTGCCATCATGAATTAATGTACCAGGAGAGCAAATGCTCCTCCTCTCAGATATGACCCCTTCTGAATGCCAATAGCTGTACGGCACACAGATTGTTCACTCTGTAGTGCTCATGCCCTGGTCAAGACATTTTTTATTAGAACAGTAAGATAAAAGGAATACCATTTAAATTGAAGCTATTAGATGCTGCCCCCACTGAAAATAATCACAATCAGTAAGAAAAAAGACATTTAGGGACTCAGAACAAAAAAGTAACAAACAGCAAGGAAATTATATTGAAAAAAAAATCTATTAAAAAAAATCTATTAGGACCAGTTCACACCAGACGCAGTTACGTGTGCTTTTTTTCTGCACAAAATGCATCCACAGTATTTTCCATGTATTCCAATAGGTGTAGTTCACACCATGCAGTCAGTTTCCGGTCAGTTTTCGGTCAGTTTCTGCACCGGAAACTGACCGGAAACAGACTACATGGTGTGAACTAGAGCCATTGGAATACATGGAAAACATTGTGCATGCATTTTTAGTGCAGAAAAAAAACACACGGAACTGAACAGAACTGCGTCTGGTGTGAACTAGCACTTAAAAGGGCCTAAAATGTACAACATTCTCGGGAGAATTAATTAGACACCCTTTACAGTTCCATCAGGGCACTGACCCGAAATTGTCTGTGCCTGTACCTAATGGTGGGTGCTGAAGTTGGAGTGACAATACTGGAAACGCCTTGCTCAGTGCTCCCTTCCTCTATCACAATGGCAATGGCACATGGTCGGGGAGTTTTGTAGTTTGAGTGGGCGGAACCTGATGAGGAGCTTAGAAACTAGTCTCTCATCAGGTCCACCTGGCTGTTGATTGACAGCACATGTCAGTGGGCAAATCCATAGCTGCCATTTAGTCCATTAGCGACTTTCAGGGATACTTTAGCAGAGATGCCCAACCTTTTGAAGAGCGAGGACCACTTAAGTGACTTGGTAACTGGTCGTGGGCCACAATGATTGGAGCCAGGTCTGTGTCCACTCAGCATATGGAGAGCAGACACAAACACAGCCCACTTTACTCTATGGACCCTTTGATCCGATCTACCCAGGCGGAAGGGGATGGATCCCCTTCTGTTTTTTTTTGTGGATTGGATTGGAGGTAAGCGGTGCACCTGCGGATCAGTTTGAAAGAAGCCCAGTACCCACTGCAGAACAGATATGGCCATATTTGGTATCACTCCGTCTGTGACAAGAGCCATGCTATAAAAGAAACATCAGCTTATGCGGCTCTGCTCCGCAGCCGCTTGCTTTCTCCACTGCCGGCTTCATTCACAACACTGATGCTCTAGGATGATGTATCGGTGATCCGGGCTTGCCAACCAGCCATCCCAGAGCAGGAGGTCGCGGGCCACATCAGAGGGCTCCGCGGGCAACATGTGGCACCCCCACTGGTTGGGCACCCCTGCTTTAAAGGAACAGGATCAGGTTTTTTTTTTTGTTGGGTTAACAAACGCTTTAATGTTTAATCCAGCCCTGTCTGTACCTCCTGGAATAAGGGATATACAATTACTATTTTCCATGTTAATGTAAACAATAGAATGAGGGATTAAAGGAGAATTTTGGAGTTTAAAAAACAAAAAAAAAACAAACATAAATAATCACCTCTATGCTGCAGCTGTCCCACACAGTGTGATGCTGCAGCTGTCCCTTGCCGGCTCTAAGCTTGAGAACTGAACGATCACACGACCGCTGATCACTCAGTTCTCAAACAGCTCTGAGCAGAGAACTGTGACTGTCACTGTCTCACTATAGTGCCAAGCTGGTGAGGGGGGCAGGTGCAGCTGTCTTCGGCTGAAGCCAGCTGTCAATCAAGCAGCTGGATGGATCCCGAAAATATGTCCGGGATCCTCCCAGAGTCTGGAACAGCTCTGTGACATCAACTGACATCAGGCTTTAGCCCGTTAGCTGACTCTGGGTCACAGGAGAGGAAAAGTAAATGCACTCTTGTTAACCAGAAGAAAAGTATGGCCAAAAAGCTTTGCCTTTTGAACAGAATAAAATTCTGATACTGTAAGTATGTTCTTGCCAATGTTTTTTCATGTTTTCAAAATTTTTATGTGTCACTCTTTTGGTGACTTGTCTGTACATTTATTCCTACTAAGTACAGGGCCTAATTTTTTCCATCTCGCATTCCAGGATGTCCGAACAAAGACAGCGTTCTTTGTCAACTTCAGGAGAGGCCTTGTATCAGGTTCTTGGTTTAGAGAAAGGTGCTACTCATGACGATATCAAGAAATCTTACAGGTACATTCTTGGCTATTTATAGTTGACAAATTGCAGCAAAACCTAATGACAAATTGTAATCCTGCATACAAAATTTGACATTTTAGTTATGCATAGTTGCTCGCAAGTTGAAGTACATGCTGGCTTTTGAGATGTTTTGAAGGGTCCATTGGCATGAATTTATCCTAAATGCTTGCTATTATAAAGCTAAGTGGTGTAACGCTCCATCCCTGTATTTTCTCAGATATAGAAAAAACTGATACTTAGGGATAAAGTTGTGAGAGAATGGCACTTTGATTACTGCCTTGTGGGAGGGAATTGAAACAATAACTTCTCCAGGAAAATATCAGAAGGAAATTCAAACCACTAGGGCTTACGTCAAACTAAAATCTCTTTTTTTTTTTGTAAAGTTTGTCTTCAAAGGGGCAATCCTGTATCGACCTTATGTGTATCACAGAAAATCATGGATGTGGTTTTCGCCTAGGTTCACTTTGATTGCGATTTGCCGGCAATGGCACCATCCGAATTTGTGTGACGTTGACTTTGCGGCGCTGCACCGATTCCCAAAAGTAGTTTCTGTACTACTTTTGGCGGCTTCGCGGTGCGATTTGTATAGACATCTGTGCAGGAACCTGCACAGATATCTCTGAAATCGCTCCCGAAGTCGGACTGACATGCGACTATGAAATCCTGCGAGTTCGGCTGAACTTGCACGATTTCAATCCCGCTGTCAGTGTGAACTTAGGCTTCTAGTTCTTTAGGTCTCAGTGATATTTCTGTCAAGAAGTGGTGTGCAGCCAGTTAAGAGCCAGAAAGATTTCACTGAAAGGATACAAAATTAACAGCTAATTTAGCACCATCAAAGCAATGGTAATGCTGGTGGCTCATAGAAGCCTTTTAATGGAAGCAAGGTCTAAACAGGAACTTCTATTGTCACAACAAGGTTTGGAAAGGCTGTCAACGAGTCATTCTTTGTTATGCTGCTTGCCAAATGAATACCTGGGGTTTACAAGAGGCCTTTAAAAACATTGTGCATATGAAATTCTGAAACTCTGATTGCATATAGTACATTCTAGATCTATGAAAATAAACTTGAAAGCAGTCCTCCCTAATTTATGAGCCCACCACCCCATACCAGTATTTTTTGCTCTGAAATCCACATTCAGACTTTTGCAGTAAGACAGAACAAAAATCAAACCACAATCTAATAAAACATAATTCTGAATACTTTCTGCGTGTTTTACATAAGTTTAGTTGGGCCACTATATTTGTGTAAATTTTAAATTCTCCTACTAAATCATATGCTTCAGATGTCCATAAACATAAGATAATTATTGGTTCATGTTCATAAATGAGATGACTGGTGAGCAAGCTTTTTTCAGACCAGCATTTAAACATGAGCAATAAAGTCCTACAAGCGTATACTGTATGTAAGAAAAAAGCAGACCTTCACCTGATTTCACAGCGCCTCCCATCACTCACATGACTCCCGCCTCTCTCCTCTCTCCATCTGACAGCTCCAGCGGGCGGGGCCGAGAACTCCTGCTGACATCAGTTGGGGAGGCAAGGGGGAGAGAGCCGAGGACTCACGTGAGTGCCGGAAGGCACTGTGAAATCAGTAGAAATCTGCTTTTTTTTAATAAAGCACAGACATTAGGACACATGTTCTTATCTAACGAGGGGATGGTATAAACATTGCATAGTTTTGTAGCAGCGGGGAGGGGAGCAGAGCGGCGCTAGTAAGAGCTGACAGGCAGGGAGGGGAGGGGGATGGAGGACAGAGGGAGACAGAGGATAGCAGATAGCAGCGGATTACGGAGGCACGTAAACTGACCACAGTGTCAGGGCTCAGCAACCATGATAAACCGTGGTCAGTTTACGGTTTACGGCACAAGCACTGTGCTGTGTAACATGCTTTAAGGGATCACTGTCTGATCCTACTGGAATTTCCAGGATAAAACAAACTTCTGGTTTATTGGTTCATTTAGAAGGCAATAAGCTATCTATGGTTTTACCTCACTCCTTAGCAGGTAGCCAATTTGATGGCGATTCTTATTTGTATTTGTCTCTTGTCTACGTGTTTAATTTAGTAACTTGAGAGCTAGGGCATGTTAGCATGCTGTTAATACAGACATACAGTATCTCACAAAAGTAAGTACACCCCTCACATTTTTGTAAATATATTATATCTTTTCATGTGACAACACTGAAGAAATTACACTTTTCTACAATGTAAAGTAGTGAGTGTACAGCTTGTACAACAGTGTAAATTTGCTGTCCCCTCAAAATAACTCAACACACAGCCATTAATGTCTAAACAGCTGGCAACAAAAGTGAGTACACCCTAAGTCAAAATTACAGGGCTGGTGCAAGGATTTTTGACACCCTAGGCGAAACCTAATTTTGCCGCCCCCCTTGACTCCACCCCTGCCCTGCCTTTTCCCTGCCCATGTAAACCCCACCTTTTTAACGAAGCACCCATAAAATGCAGCCCACCAGCGCCCATCAATGCAACCTACCAGCACCCATCAAATGCAGCCTACCAGCGCCCTTCAATGCAGCCTACCAGCACCCATCAATGCAGCCTACCAGCACCCATCAATGCAGCCTACCAGCGCCCATCAATGCAGCCTACCAGCGCCCATCAAATGCAGCCCACCAGCGCCCATCAAATGCAGCCTACCAGCGCCCATCAAATGCAGCCTCACCAGCGCACATCAATGCAGCCTCACCAGTGCACATCAATGCAGCCTCACCAGCGCCCATCACATTTAGCCTCACCAGGACCCATCAATGAATGTTTGCTTGCTTCCATTTTTTCAGGAGTCGGGATACAGACACAGTCCTTCACCACCGCTGTGCCTCTGACACTATCTGTGAACAGAGGGGTGGCTGCCTGCTGATGCTGAGACTTAGTTGCTTGCTGCAGAGAGAAGAGAGTAGGAAAACCGGTGGCCGGGCGCCCCCTAGACAGCAAGGCGCCCTAGGCGGCTGCCTAGTTTGCCTAGTGGTAGCACCGGCCCTGGGTCATTATCATGTTGAAATACTGCCCTGTGGCCCAGTCTCTGAAGGGAGGGGATCATGCTCTGCTTCAGTATGTCACAGTACATGTTGGCCTTTTATGGTTCGCTCAATGAACTGTAGCTCCCCAGTGCTGACAGAACTCCTGCAGCCCCAGACAATGACACTCCCACCACCATGCTTGACTGTAGGCAAGACACACTTGTCTTTGTACTCCTCACCTGGTTGCCACCACACATGCTTGACACCATCTGAACCAAATACGTTTATCTTGGTTTCATCAGACCACAGGACATGGTTCCAGTAATCCATATCCTTAGTCTGCTTGTTTTCAGTACACTGTTTGCGGACATTCTTGTGCATCATCTTTAGAAGAGGCTTCCTTCTGGGATGACAGCCATGCAGACCAATTTGATGGAGTGTGCGGCGTATGGTCTGAGGACTGACAGGCTGACCCCCTCACCCCTTCAACCTCTGCAGCAATGCTGGCAGCACTCATATGTCTATTTCCCAAAGACAACCTCTGAATGTGATGCTGATGAACGTGCACTCAACTTCTTTGGTCGACCATGGTGAGGCCTGTTCTGAGTGGAACCTGTCCTGTTAACTGAATGGTCTTGGCCACTGTGCTGCAGCTCAGTTTCAGGGTCTTGGCAATCTTCCTACAGCCTAGGCCATCTTTATGTAGAGCAACAATAATTTTTTTTAGATCCTCAGAGAGTTCTTTGCCATGAGGTGAATGTTGAACTTCCAGTGACCAGTATGAGAGAGTGAGAGCAATAACACAAAATTTAACACACCTGCTCCCCATTCACACCATTGACATTGTAACACTAATGAGTCACATGACACTGGGGAGGGAAAATGGCTAATTGGACCTAATTTGGACGTTTTCACTTAGGGGTGTATTCACTTTTGTTGCCAGCGGTTTAGACATTAATGGCTGTGTGTTGAGTTATTTTGAGGGGACAGCAAATGTACACTGTTATACAAGCTGTACACTCACTACTTTACATTGTAGAAAAGTGTCATTTCTTTAGTGTTGTCACATTAAAAGTTATGATAAAATATTTACAAAAATGTGAAGGGTGTACTCACTTTTGTGAGATACAGTAGGTGTAAAAACCATTCTCATATAATATACTGTAATTACTGGTTCTGCTACTAGGTGGAGGTGTTGTGTTTGATGACATATAATGTACTGTTATCTCTAATAGAGCTACATGGTTATGATGTAATTTCCTGTCTCTGTATTCCTGTTTTATCCATAAGTCCAGAACCATCTGACTAGTAATAGTCATATCTATAATAGCTTATCAGCAGGGAAGAAGGACTCTAGTATGTATGCCTATATAGTGAAGCTCCCAGTGATGTTCCAGTCCTGCAAAATGCAATTTCAATCCTTCTTTGTAGAAATATTTTGCTACTGTATATAACATAGCTATTACCAGTACTCCATTTACATTAATAATGTTAGCAATATATATAAATAAGAACATATGAATTACCCCTGATTAGTATTTGTGCATGCTAAAACAGGTTTTCACATAAATCTAATTGACAAATTTGTATTCTTTAGTTGCTTAAACACCAAGATTTGTAAGGAAATCCTATGAGAACAGAAGTGACACAAGCAGACAGACCCTGTTTAGATTAAACATTGTTAGATGACAAATCCATTGAGTATAAAAAGCACTTTTACATAATTTGCCTTATTTTTTTCCTTTCTGCTTTAATATCGAGAGAGTAATTGGCTGAGACTGGGCTGGTATCTAAAACAGTCCTACTAACAAGTGTTCCATACTAGACTACAACAGATGGCATAGCGCAAACTAGCCTGAGCTGAATTCATACATTAAGTTATTGGTTATGTTAATATTTAGAAATTAGATTTGTATTTATTAGCAGCAAAGCATATTTTGACAAATGTATCAAACAAACAATATGCATAAATCCAATGCTATTACAACATAAGTGCAAAAAAAAAAAAAAAAAAAGTGACAAATGTACAATATATTGAAAACAACAGAAAATGTAATCTGAGAATTAAAATAAGACCCCTTTCACACCACACTGCCCATAGCGTCGGCGGTAAAACGCCGCCATTTTTAGCGGCGTTTTACCATCGAATTTGCAGCGCATTTCGGCCCCTAGCGGGGGTGCTTTTACCCCCGCTAGCGGCCGAGAAAGGGTTTAAACCCCCGGCAAAACGATGCAGCTCCAAAGAAGCTGCTGGCAGGACTTTTTGTGACGCCCTGCCAGCGCACCGCTGCAGTGGGAAAGCCCTCTGGCTTTCACACTGCAGACAATGGAGCAGCAGTTTGAGGGCGGATTGCAGGCGCTATTTCTAACGCTATAGCGCCTGCAAATGCCCTCGGTGTGAAAGGGGTCTAAGAGTTCATATGGAGGTGCATAATCCCAAAACGGTAAAAAGGAAAAGAAAGTCACACAGGCAGTGATGAAAAGATAGGAAGGACTTCTCAAGCCGTCACCATCAAATGCTTAAAGGTCTCCCAGGTGTCTGTGGTCACACGCAAGGCTTACCAGATTTTCTGACCCTCATAATAGTGGTCAAAAGTGCATAATGGGAATTCCCCCAAGGTAAGAGGCACTTTCCAACCTACCATCCTTCACAGGAAATGCCAGGAATTTAGCTGGTTAGCTATCATCAAATACATCTGCAGCATGCAAGGAACCGCTAACCCACTGGAATTACACTCAGCAGGGCTGCTGTGCATATAATAGAAAATATGCTCCACATAGTGTAAAACCACACAGAAAAGGAAAATTATTAAAGTTTAAAAACGTACAAATGCTACGGAGTAACACAACATGTCTCTGAACACAGTGGTAGGGGATTCCGGCAACAAAGATGTTCACCGCTCCCTCGCACATGCACAGTAGCGTGTAACTGGCTCAGCCTTACCGGTTTCGTCACAGATGACGTCGTCATCCCCCTGACAATGTCATGCCCCCGGCGATATCATCTGTGACAAAAAAATTATTATTATTATACAGGACTTGTATAGCGCCAACAGTTTGCACAGCGCTTTACAAAATAAAGTCAGACAGTACAGTTATGATACAAATTAGTACTTTAGTGGTTCAGTAGCAGGATAGGCTTCTTTAAAGAGAATGGTTTTCAGGGATTGTCTAAAGCCAGATAGATTAGGAGATAGTCAAACAGATTTGGGTAGAGAGTTCCAAAGGAAGGGAAAAGCTTGGGAGAAGTCCTGGAGGTGAGCATGGGAGGAGGTGACAAGGGAGCTAGAGAGCAGGAGATCTTGGGAGTCCCAAAGAGAGTGTTTTGGTTGATATTTTGAGACCAGGTTAGTGAAGTAGCTGGGGGTAGAGTTGTGGATGGCTTTGTAAGATGTTAGTATTTTGTATTTTATTTGTTGGGTGAGCGGAAGCCAGTGGAGGGATTGGCAGAGAGGGCTGGCAGACACTGAGCGGTTGGTAAGGATGAGTCTTGCAGCAGCGTTCATGATGGACTGCAGGGGGGATAGCCTATGTAATGGTAATCCAATGAGGAGGGAGTTGCAGTAGTCAAGAGAGATGACCAGGGAGTGAATTAGAAGCTTTGTGGTGTCATTGGATAAAAAGGGGCATATTCTGGAGATGTTGTGGAGGTTGAGGTGACATTATTTGGACAGGGATTGGATGTGAGTCTGAAAGGCCAGTTCAGAGTCCAGGATTACCCCTGGCATGTGGGGACGGACTGATAGTTGTGCCATTGATCTTGACAGAGAAGTCAGGGGAAGAGGCACATGGGGGGGGGGGGGGATATTATGAGCTCGGTTTTGAATAGATTGAGTTTGAGGAAGTTGTGTGACATCCAGGCCTATTTGTCTGTTAGTAAATCAGTGATACGAAAAGAAACTGAAGGGGTAAACTGAGGTTTTCGAGAGATGGATTTGGGTGTCATCGGCGTAGAAATTATATTGAAAGCCATGGGAAGCTGACTCAGGGAGGAGTTGTAGATCGGTAATAGGAGAGGTCAAGGACAGAACCTTGGGGGACCCCAACGGTAAGAGGAATAGGAGAGGAGGAAGTAGAGTTGTAAGTGACACTGAAGGTGCTGTGAGATTTGAACCATGTTTTTCTACATGACAAAGTGATAACATCCAAATATCTCTTGTTTTAAAGATTTAGGCTGACCAAAGACAGAGATAATTTCTTTCCTGCAACCACTGGACATGTGTCAACTTCTTTATCATTTATTCAAACACAATTACCAAGGATGTGCAGAGCTACCAACAGGATGGTAATAGGCCCTTGCCAAGGTGTAGACTTGTTGGTGGGTGCTAAGAACCTGCACATTGGGAAATCCTACAAAGGTGGCCCAAAGATTGTCTCACTGACAGTAATCAGCAGCTAAAGAGTCTAATGCAGAGTACTGGGTGTCACACAAGTCAGTGGTTAGTAAGGATGAGCCCGATGTTCGAGTCTAACGTAAGGGTGTTCGCCTGTTCGCCGAATAGTGAACAATTTGGGGTGTTCGCGGCAAATTTGAAAGCCGCGGAACACCCTTTTAAAGTCTATGGGATAAATCAAAAGTGCTAATTTTAAAGGCTTATATGCATGGTATTGTCATAAAAAGTGTTTGGGGACCTGAGTCCTGCCCCAGGGGACAAAAAAAGTTTTAAAAACTGCCCTTTTTTCTTAAAGTGAAACAATAAAAGTGAAATATTCCTTTAAATTTCGTACATGGGGGGTGTCTATAGTATGCCTGTAAAGTGGCGCATGTTTCCTGTGTTTAGAACAGTCCAAGAGCAAAATTACATTTCTAAAGGAAAAAAAGTAATTTAAAACTACTCGCGGCTATAATGAATTGTCAGTCCTGGCAATACACATAAAAGTCATTGAAAAAAACGACCTAACATGGCTCAAGATCAAACATATGAAATGGCTTCCTCTGGTGGTACACGGAGAAGGGGGTGAGCCCAGAGCACCAGAGGAGGACCCCAGAACAGGAGGATTAGGGTCACACTATACAAAACCATTGCACAGATCAGGTAAATATAACATGTTTTTTTATATAAAAACAAACAAAAGTCAGCACAAGGGACATTGCCCATCCTCTATTCATAGATCACATTTCATTTATAGAAGTTGTAGCAAAACTGGATGGAAAGGGTGGGCATAGTTGGGCACTCTTGATGAGTGCCTTATTTGATAATAAAACACAGTGAATACACAAGTGTTGAAATTCCTCTGATATTCTGTGCAAATAGCAATGTAAACAGTGACTTTTCTTCTGTGCAAATATAGCAAACTAAACGGTGAATAATCTTCAGTGCAAATATAGTATTATAAACAGTGACTTTTCTTCCATGCAAGTGTAGCAAACTAAACAGTGGATAATCTTCAGTGCAAATATAGCAATGTAAACAGTGATTTTTCTTCAGTGTAATAACACCTCAATGACAGATGGCTCCTTACCTTACCGCTGTAAGGTAACAGCGTATATATAAAGCAAATGCAGATCCCCGATCCCACAGTGGATCCCTCTGCTGGCTTCCCATCAATGGCGTAACGTGGGGCCCATCTAAACAGCTTTATGTCCTGGTCAGTGTTTTAGGATGATGTATATGCGTCTCTCAAGGGGTGCGAATAAATGACGTAGAAACTTCTCCCAGATAGGTACATATATGGAGAAAGAAAAGGAGGTCTCAGATAGTGTAGTATGTAAAATATACGTTTTTTAATTTAATAGATCCAACCGCAGTACTCACATTTAAAAACAAGATAAAATGCAAAAACACGACAAGCAGCGAGCTTGCACACTGACGTCACTTCCGGTGCCTGTCTGTTCCGACGCATAGCAGCACGATCACGTGACTTCATCAGCAAATAAAGGCAGGCAGTGTAAGTGTCTTTAAATAACCTTAGTATGTGATTCAATCAGCAGCCATTTTCTAGTAGTCCAATGCTAATTCGTATGGTGGCCATTTTCCTATAGATATTACATAGCGTCCATTTTCTTGTAGTTTAATGTTAAATGAATGGAGACATGGCCATTTTCCTGTGAATATTACTTAGTATCAAATCGTATGGCCGAACTTGTAAAGTCTACCATTTCTAACATATTGGTGGACATGAGATAAATGATCTAGGGCAAAAGCTAGCTAAGGGTAAATGATCTTAAGGCTAAATAGATTTAAAAAATAAATATATATAGCAAAGCAATCTGTGAACACAGACCACTAGGGGTATGAAACCCATAATTAAAAGAAGTGTATATAGATCGCTCAAGATAATATTAAATACCCAACAAAGGAATACACTGGGGCACCGGAAGTAATGGCAGTGACATATTGAAGGCATAAAAATCAAATAGAAATAAAAATACAAAAAAAAGGGCATATCGGAGTAGGTAAATAAACCCAACAAGTAAAACTATATGTATCAGATCAGTAAAGAATAGAAGAGAGAGGAGTTCCATCAATGTAAATAGATAAAAGAGCAGGGGAAAAAAACAAAGGGTGAGTGCTCCCCATGTTAAAAATCACTGATAAAGCAATTAAGGTCAAACTCGATATTTAACCCCCGAGGTGCAGACGTGTCCAAAATAAAAATCCATTTGGATTCCAATAGGGTCTTCACTTTATGGTTACCTCGCCAGTGTCTTTTGTATGGTTCAATCCCCCAATACTTCAGGTGGGTGGGGGTCCTTATTGTGACATACAGCAAAGTGTTTTGAGACACTATGTTTATCGAATCCCTTCAGGATATTCTGTACATGTTCTTTAATTCATACTTTAAGAGGTCTTTTTGTACGTCCAATATACTGCAGTCCACAACTACATTCCAAGGCGTAGACTGCCCCCTCAGTATTGCAACCTATGTAATCGTTCACCTCATATGTATTTCCTGTACTAGTGGATGTAAAATTATATCTTCATTAGGCCATTTAGCTTTTGTACAGGCAAAGCAGCGTTTACATGGAAAAAACCTTTACCCGTGAAAAACATCTGACTCCTTGACGGGGGATCTGGTATATTCTTGACAATCTTATCACGGATCGTAGGGGCTCTTTTGTATATAAATTTTGGATTACCCGGTAGTACATCTTGAAGGTGTCTGTCTGTTAAAAGTATAATCAACTTTTTTATACCGTGTATTGTAGTCAAGGATAATGGGTACTGTATCTATCCTGGATATCTGTTTACTCTTATCCTTAACCAGTTCCGGACCAGCCACCGCAGTTTTACTGCGGCAGGTTGGCTCGGCTGGGCAAATCGATGTTACCTTACGTCGGGCCCTGGGCGACCATGCCAATCGGATTTGCATCAGAACCGATCAGTCTCCAGGCCCAGGCCAATGATTTCTGGCCTGGATCTGCTGATCGGTCCTGGCGAATGAAATCCTCCCCTGCCTGTGTAAGTGTAAACACAGACAGGGGAAGTGATGTCATCTCTTCTCGTGGAAGTATTTTCGTTCCAGAGAGAGAGGAGAGAAGAGTAAGTGCACCAACACAACACTGACACCAGTATAAGTAGGTACACTTGTCACCCCCCATCGCACCCCCCCAGTTAACCCCTTCACCCCCTGTCACTGTGTCACCAGTCCAGTGTTCATATTTTTCTTTGATCACTGTACTGGTGTCATTTGTGACAATAAGCAGTGTTAGGGTACATGGTGGTAGGCCCAGATAGGTCTAGGGACCCTGCTAACCCCCTAATAAAGGTTTAACCCCTTGATCACCCCCTGTCGCCAGTGATCACCGTATTAGTGTCACAGGTGATGTTGGTTAACTAGTTATTTTTTATAGCGTCAGGGCACCCGCTGTATATTACCTTATAAAAGGTTTAACCCCCTGATCACCCAGCGGGTGATATCAGTTAGGTTCTAGCGTCAGGGTCTGCATCGCACCAAGCAGCGTCAGACTAATGCCAGTAGCGATAACGCCCAAGCACGCACCATACACCTCCCTTAGTAGTATAGTATCTGAACGGATCAATATCTGATCTGATCAGATCTATACTCGCGTCCCCAATAGTTTAGGGTTCCCAAAAAACACATTGTTAGCAGGATCAGCCCAGATACCTGCTAGCACCTGCGTTTAGCCCCTCCGCCAAGCCCAGCCCAGCCCACCGAAGTGCAGTATCAATCGATCACTGTCACTTACAAAACAATAAGCACATAACTGCAGCGTTCGCAGAGTCAGGCCTGATCCCTGCGAACGCTAACAGTTTTTTGGTAGCTTTTGAATCAGTCGCTGACAGTCAGGTGCTTTTTTTTCTGTGAGTTTCACTACTGTATCAGTAAATTTAGAGGTCAAAATGTCAAATCAAAGGTACAGTAGTGAAGAAGCCTACACGCTTCTGAGCATGACGGATAGTGACGAGGAAGTCACCCATCTGTCAGATTCAGGCTCAGAATATGAACCTGTAGACAGCAGCAGCAGCAGCCTGACAGATAGCTCTGACGACAGAATAGTAGTCCCTTCCAAGGTCAGGCGTACCGACCCTGTTCTTCTGCTGTCATTGAGGTGCAAGAACTGCAGGGCTCTCGTATGGAGCAGAATGCCAGTACTAGCCAGTTCATCCTTCTGGTGAACTGGCAAGCACCAGCGGCCTAGTACATCCTGGTCGTACATCCAGCACTGCAGTAACACTTGATGACGTGACGAGTCCCATAAGTGCAGTTCAAGCTGGTGACTAGCACGAGTAGTGTCCTGCAGCCACCAAGAAGAAGACAAACACAGGCCCGTTGAGCCCATAGTGCCCTTCCTGCTGCATTTGCCAATCCGAATTGGGAGCCCACCACTTCTGCAGCACCCGTATTTCCCCCATTCACTGGCCAACACAGAATTCAGGTGGAAACAGTTGATTTTACGTCACTTGACTTTTATGCACTGTTTTTCACTATAGATCTGTTGTGGACCAAAGCAATTTGTATGCTGGTCAATTCATTGCCGCTAATCCCCAGTTGCACCTTGACAGAGATTGGAGACCTATTACGGTCTCTGAATTTAAGACCTTCCTGGGCCTTCCCTCCTCATGGGCATAGTTTTAAAAAGTGAGTTGTGGTCATATTGGTCCACTGACCCAATTCACCATATGCCCGTGTTCTCTGCCTCCATGACCAGGATGCGATACGAGCATTTCTTGCAGGTCATGCATTTCAATGATAATGAACTCTGTCGTTCTCCGGTCGACTCTGAATACAATTGGCTCCACAAAATTTGGCCCCTCGTAAACCACAACCAGCAGTTTGAAGCCTTGTTTACTCCCGATCAAGTTGTCTGCGTTGATGAGTCCCTGATTAAGTTTTCTGGCTGCTTGTCTACCAAACAGTATCTTCCCAGCAAGCGTGGCAAATATGGGGTCAAGAAGTATAAGCTCTGTGACAGGGCAACAGGCTATACATATAGTTTAATGGTTTACAAGGGAAAAGATAGTTTCATGGAGCCGAAGAACTGCCCAGACTACATAGGGAGCACTGGTAAGATTGTGTGGGACTTGGTGTCACCCTTATTCGGAAAGGGGTACCACTTGTACGTGGACAATTATTACATAAGCGTGCCACTTTTTAGTCACCTTTTTGATTGTGGAATTGGCGCATTTGGCACGTGTGATCTAATCGCCAGGGCTTCCCCCAACGGCTTGTAGAATCCCGACTTAGACGGGGGGTGAGAGCCTGCTTGAAATGTAATAATTTGTTAGCAGTGAAGTGGAGGGATACACTGAATGTTTTAGTTCTGTCCTCCCTTCATGCAGATACGACTGTCCAAATTTCTACGGCGACTGGTGTTGGGGAGAAACCCCTCTGTGTCCACAAATACAACCTTAACATGGGAGGGATGGACCACAATGACCAGTTGTTGGCGCTGTACCTAATTGCCGTAAGGCCAGACACTGGTAAAAAAAAGTGTCTGTATACTTATTCCAATTGGCTCTGCTGAAAGCTTCAGGATGAACTGGATCCTTCCTTAAATTCCATTCCTTGGGTACAGCATTGCATGACCGCGCAATTACCAGTTAAAGCAGTGCAGTGTTAAATTGTAAAAAGTGCTCTGGTCAGGAAGGGGGTAAATACTTCTGGGACTTAAGTGGTTAATCAGTCCCTTGCGATCCATTTCAGCTACCTCTGTTATTTTTTTTATTTTTTTTTACATATTGGCTATCATATTGACAAATCTATACCCGATTTTGTCAGCTTGAATCAGGAAGTTGTTTTTTTGGGTGCAGTTTTCTCTTAGGCGCATTAGTTGACCTTTCGGATATTTCATAGCCAATTTCTATGGTGGCAGCTCTCCACTGGGAAATAGCTATTCTTGTCTAGATTCTTAAAGTGTGGTTTTGAAGTGAGTGTGCATCCTTTTTGGATCATTTCCAGATCTAGAAAGGCTATAGTTTTCTTGCTGATATCCCAGGTCAGACTGATGTTTCTGACGTTATCGTTCATTCTTTCCAAAAAATACACCAGATTATTTTGTTTGCCTTTCCATAAAATGAAGATGTCGTCGATATACCGTTTAAAGATGACCAGTTCTGTGGGTGTATTTGTGAAAACAGATTCTTCTTCCCATTGGGCCATAAAAGGTCCAGCTACACTGGGTGCAAATTTTGCTCTCATGGCAACTCCTGTTTTTTGGTGGTAGTATTCACGATCATACCAAAAATAGCTGTTCTTCAAGCAAAAATCAAGACGCTTGACTAGATACTTTCTCTGGGTACAGGGTAATGTAGTATGTGTTCTTAAGCCCCATTTGATAGCTTCACATGCCTGATGGGGAAATATTATGGTGTACAGCGAGGAGACATCTGCTGTAGCCATAATCCAGGGGCCTTCTTCGTTTGGTAGTTTGGTATCCCATCTAGAATTTGTATCAATTGTTAAAATTAGTGTCCCTTAGATGTCCCTTAGATAGGCTCTTATGTTCTGTATGGCTGGCTGTAGGTAGTGATCTATATATTGACCTATTCTAACTGTAAGGAAATCTATCCCATTAACTATTGGTCTAGGGGGTGGATTGGCATAAGGAACTTAGCCTCTTTTTTATTCCGTATGTTCTTTTTAAGTCCTAGATGTACGACTTGTTCTAGTGCCTTCCTGTATTTGAACATGGGATTGTATGTGCTTTCATCTTTAAGTAGTTTAATCATATCAGCATTGTACTGTTCCTTAGAGAGGATCACTATCCCCCCTCCCTTGTCCGCTGGACGGATTACGACATCTTTCCTTTTTGTAAGTTTCCAGATTCCACTTTTAATATAGTTTGGCTCTTCCTTCTTCTTGATTTTTAGATCTTTTAGATCTTGTAAAACTACTTTCTTGAACACAGATCACTACCTACATCCAGCCATACAGAACACAAGAGCCTATCTAAGGGACACCAAACGAAGAAGCCCCTGGATTATGGCTACAGCAGATGTCTCCTCGCTGTACACCATAATATTTCACCATCAGGCATGTGAAGCTATCAAACGGGGCTTAAGGACACATACTACATTACCCTGTACCCTGAGAAAGTATATAGTCAAGTGTTTTGATTTTTGCTTGAAGAACAGCTATTTTTGGTATGATCGTGAATACTATCACCAAAAAACATAAGTCACCATGGGAGCAAAATTTGCACCCAGTGTAGCTGGCCTTTATATGGCCCAATGGGAAGAAGAATCTTTTTTCACAAATACACCCACAGAACTGGTCATCTTTAAAAGGTATATCGACGACATCTTCATTTTACGGAAAGGCAAACAAAATAATCTGGTGTATTTTTTGGAAAAATTGAACGATAATGACAGAAACATCAGACTGAACTGGGATATCAGCAAGAAAACTATAGCCTTTCTAGACCTGGAATTATCCAAGAAGGATGCACACTCACTTCAAAAACACACTTTAAGAATGTAGACAAGAATAGCTATCTCCCAGTGAAGAGCTGCCACCATAGAAATTGGTTATGCAATATCACGAAAGGGCAACTAATGCGCCTAAAACGAAACTGCACCCAAAAAAATGACTTTCTGAATCAAGCTGATAAAATTGGTCATAGATTTGTCAATAAAGGCTATTATAGCCAATATTTAAAACAAAAAATAACAGAGGTAGCTAAAATGTATTGCAAGGAACTGATTAAGGTTAAGAGTAAACAGATATCCAGGATAGGTACAGTACCCATTATCCTTAACTACAATACTGTCAGGGCTGGGCTCAGCCCTTCCTTCTCAAAGCTGGCCACTTAGCTGTCAGCTAATTGCCAGTTCCTATCACTCCACAGTGACTCACCTCGTAATTTCTTGTCTCTGGTCAAGCCTCTGACTGATATGACCAGAAAGGACTGCCTTTGTTTCTGCTCCTGTGTTGGCACATCCTGATCCTACATTACTTTTTATCCTTGAGGTTGATGCTTCTGAGACTGGAATTGGCGCCCTTCTGTCTCAACGTCATACCTCTGAAGCCCCATACACACGGTCGGACAATCCGCAGACCAGGTCGGTCGGATCCTGTCCGTCATACTTTGTCTGATGTTGCGTACACACGGTCGGACAAAGTTGTCGGAAAATCCGATCATTCTGAACGTGGTGACGTTTGTTGCCTACGACGGGACTACGTAGAGGCTAGTAGCCAATAGCTTTGGTCTTGTAATGTGATCTGAGCATGCGTAGCACTTTGTCCGGTCGGACAACCGTACACACGATCGGATTTGGTGTGATCGGACCGTGTTGTCGGCAAATCTTTCCAGCAGGAGATAAGACTTTGTCCGTCGGACAATCCGACGTACACTGTCCGATGGTGCATACACACGGTCTGATTTTTCAACAACATTGTCCGATCGGACAGAATCCATGAAAAAGTCCGACCGTGTGTATGGGGCTTGAGAGTGCTATGCATCCTTGTGGCTACTTTTCCAAGAAATTGTCACCTGCGGAGTGCAATTACGAGATTGGTGACAGAGAGCTGTTAGTGATCATTTTAGCCCTGAAACAATGGAGACAGCTCTTCGAAGGTACCACTGTGCCAGTTCTAATTCTTACTGACCATGAGAATCTCACATTCTTGTCTGAAGCTAAACGCCTCTCTCCCAGAAGGGCGCGATGGGCTCTTTTCTTGTCTAGTTTCAATTACATTGTATCATCTCATTTTTACTGTTACCAATAATGTAAGGGCTGGTGCTTTTGTCACAACTATTTTTCTCCACTTCCAAGATGAGTCGGTTCCGGTTCCTGTGATTCCTCCTGATCATATTCTGGCTACGGTTCGCACCAGTCTCACTTCTCCTTTGGGTGACAAAATTCTTGCTGCTCGGGTCCATGCTCTTCCTGTGAAACCTTGTGACCGCTGCTTTGTCCCAGAGAGTCTCCGTACTGCCTTGCTCCAGATTTACAATTCTCCCAAGGCTGCTGGCCACCCTGGGCAGAATCAACTCCTTTGGCCATTTCCCAACAATTCTGGTGGCCTAGTCTACGTGCTGATGTAACCGCCTTCGTAGCTCCCTATTCGGTGTGTGTGCTCAGAGTAAGACTACACAACACCTTCCAGTGGGCCTCCTACAACCCATACCCACCTGGACCCACCTGTCTATGGATTTCATTGTGGAGTTATCCAACTCCCAGGGCAGCACAGTTATCCTTATAGTGGTTGATCGGTTCTCGAAAATGTCCCATTTTATTCCACTTAAGAAGTTGCCCACTTCTAAGGAACTGGCTTACATTTTTGCTGGGGAGAACTTTCGCTACAGACTCCATACTGACCACAGATGCCTGCCTGCGCCTTCCTACCAGGTTGGGGACAGGGTCTGGCTGTCATTTCGCAACCTATGACTTCTTGTTCCCTCTCTGACATTCGCACCTTGGTTTATTGGGCCTTTCCATATTCTTTGCAGGATTAACTCAGTGGCTTACGCATTAGACCTTCCTTCTAATATGCATATTTCAAATGTATTTCATGTCTCATTATTAAAACCTTTGGTCTGCAACCGCTTTACCACCTTGGTGCCTCGTCCTCACCTTGTACAGGTTGAGAACCATGAGGAGTATGAAGTACAGTCCATTGTTGACTCCCGTAGGTTCCGTGGGCGCATACAGTACCTGGTGCATTGGAAAGGGTACGGTCCGGAGGAACGCTCTTGGGTCTCATACTCAGACGTACATGCCCCTGTCCTCCTCCATTATTTCCATAGACCTTTTCCCCTCAAGCTTGGTGGTCCTCTGAGGGGGAGGGGTCTTTGAGGAGGAGATACTGTTAGGGCTGGGCTCAGCCCTTCCTTCTCAAAGCTGCCAGCTCAGCTGTCGGCTAATTGCCAGCTCCTATCTCTCCACAATGACTCACCTGTTGATGATATCAACAGAAGAGAGAAGATCGCCTGTGTTCCTGTTAAAGACTTGCTTGGCTGACATTTCTTCTGGCTCCAGATCATGCTTGCTGTTCTACTATGCTCATCTCTGGCTGCCTGACGTTTTGGCTTGTCCTACTATCCGTTCCGGTTCCTGAACTCTGGCTGTGTTTCGACTATGTTTTCTCTGTTTACCATTTTTTATAATTATTAAACAAGTGTGATTTAACTGTACTTCTGTCTCAGTCTGATTTATGGTTTCTTACAAATACCCAGTATAAAAAAGTTGAAAAAAATCATAAAATGAAACTGGCATATACTTTTAACAGACAGACACCTTCAAGGTGTACTACCGGGGTAATACAAAATGTATATACGAAAGAGCCCCTATGATCCGTGATAAGATTGTCAAGAATCCATCGTCGAAGAGTCAGATTTTTTCAATGGTAAAGGTTTTTTCCGTGTAAACGCTGTTTTGCATATACAAAAGCTAAACGGCCTAATGAAAAGACAGTTCATTTTACATCCACTAGTACAGGAAATACATATGAGGTGAAAGATTTCATAGGTTGCAATACTGAGGGGGCAGTCTACGCCTTGTAATGTAGTTGTGGACTACAGTATATTGGACGTACGAAAAGACCTCTTAACCGCTTCCCGACCGCCTCCTGCACATATACGTCAGCAGAATGGCACGGCCAGGCAAAACCACGTACAGGTACGTGGCCCTTTAATTGACTGGCCGTGGGTCACGCGCGCACCGCCAGCGGCACGCTCGCGACCCGGTCGGGAGCTCTGTGACCCCGGCCATGGGACCAGCGGACTCGATCGCCGCTGGTGTCCCGCGATCGTGTCACAGAGCTGAAGAACGCGCTTCCTACTCTGCCTGTCATTGATCGGCTGTTCCCTGTCATCGGGAAAGCCGATCAATGACGTCAGCCCCGCCCCCTAATGTAAAAAAACACACACACGTCACAGCCCATAACCCCTCCCCCTAGTGGTTAACTCTTTCACTGCCAGTGTCATTTATACAGGAATCAATGCATTTAAATAGAATTGATTGCTGTATAAATGACAATGGTCCCAAAAATGTGTCAAATATGTCCGATGTGTCCGCCATAATGTCGCAATCACAATAAAAATCGCTGATCGCCGCCATTACTAGTAAAAAAAAAAAAATATTAATAAAGATGCTATAAAACGATCCCCTATTTTGTAAACGCTATAACTTTTGCGCAAACCAATCAATAATCGCTAATTGCGATTTTTTTTACCAAAAATATGTAGAAGAATACGTATCGGCCTAAACTGAGGAAAAAAAATTTTTTTATATATTTTTTGGGGATATTTATTATAGCAAAAAGCAAAAAATATTGCATTTTTTTCAAAATTGTCGCTCTATTTTTGTTTATAGTGCAAAAAATAAAAACCGCAGGGGTGATCAAATACCACCAAAAGAACGCTCTATTTGTGGGAAAAAAAGACGCCAATTTTGTTTGGGAGCCATGTCGCACGACCGCGCAATTGTCAGTTAAATCGACACAGTGCCGAATCGCAAAAAGAGGCCTAGTCCTTTGGCTACCAATTGGTCCGGGGCTGAAGTGGTTAGAGTACGAAATAAAGAACATGTACAGAATATCCTGAAAGGATTCGATAAACATAGTGTGTCAAAACATTTTGCTGTATGTCACAATACAGACCCCACCCACCTGAAGTTTTGGGGGATTGAACCATACAAAAGACACTGGCGAGGTAGCCATAAAGTGAGGACCTTCAGCCAATTGAAATCCAAATGGATTTTTATTTTGGACACGTTTGCACCTCAGGAGTTAAATATCGAGGTCGATCTTAATTGCTTTATCGATGGTTTTTAACATGGGGAGCACTCACCCTAACCCCCCTTTTTTTTTTTCCCCTGCTCTTTTATCCATTTACATTGACAGAACTCCTCTCTCGTCTATTCTTTACTGATCTGATACATATAGTTTTACTTAAATTTAAAGGGTTATAACGCGCTAGAGCGTGCAATAAATATATACAGCAGCATCAAACTATCAGATATCTCCACAGTGCAAAAGTTGTATATAAATAAATTGCGCTCATATACAGCGTGAATGATCACAAAAATTATTATATAAATTAAATAAAGTGCAAGTGCAACACAAATATACATCTAAGTAAACACTGCATAAAAAGAAATGAAAAAAACATATATTGAGTCCACACATAAAGGATTCCACAGTGTGAAAGGGGGTGATTCAAATGAGGTGATAAACTTCAGGTCACTTCCATCGTCACCAAGGAGATGGGGGTATCCTGAATAGAAAAGACCCACTGTATACGTGAGGACTCTTACCAAAACTGGTGGACCCCCTAAAGAGCAAGGTCATATACGCCAGCAGACTTAACCCTCTGCAGGGTCTATAGGTCCTCCTTGTCACATCAAGCTCTTCGACAGTGGCTGGAAGTCCTCCTCAGTATCCAACTTGAAAATGGGAAAACACGTCTAAAAAAAAAGGGGTGGCGCACTCACAGGCACATTCATGTCCTCTCCATCCGCTCACACTGGCCCGCTCTAACACACAAGCGAGTGTGTGTCAGTGTTCTTTTGGTATTTCCTTTTATTTATATTTTGTGGATTTTGTCATGTTTATATGAAATAACTATTGAGGTTTCCACTATAAGCACGTGGCACGTTACATATTTATTGTTTTTTTCTCTATTGTAGCACCCATCAATTAAATTTTGCACATTGTTTGTGTTTTCACTTAGAGCGCAGCACCATCATTTACTGTGGTTTATGGATTTACCATTATGGTGCTTGCAGTAACTAGTGTCTCGTCCTACTCTCTTTTCTTTCCTTTGGTAGCGTGGGAATACCTTTTCATTTTCTTGATGAGTGCCTGTCACAGCTTCCTCAGTTTTCCTAACCCCATCCACACTGGAAAATTACAGCTGCAGGGGCAGGGAGTTGTAGGAGAAAGATTTGAAAAAAATGCAGGAGCCACAAGGGACACATTAAGTAATGCTTCTTGTGCTGATTTTTTTTTTATTTTGACTAATCTTAGGCTTTAATTTTATCTTTAGTCATGTACAATAACAAAATGAAATAGTGGTATGTACAAACCAAAATACGTTCCCTTTAAACCTGTTTCTGTGAGTGTAATTGTCCAACAGGCTTTTGTCGCTACTGTAGGCATGTATTGCTGCCCAGTCTGCTTGAAAACGGCTGGATCAGGTGAAATGTAGACATGTGCATTTCGTTATGTTCCGAATCGAAATACGGACAATTTTTTCATTATTCGGATGCATCCGAATTACCGAATTACAATACTAACGAATTTAACCGAATCCGAATTTTTTCGAATCTAAAAATCGCGGACGAAATTCAAAATATCTCAGGGACACTTAGTGATATAAATTTGGATATGTTGTAGTGCTAGTTCTACTGTGTTTGCATACCAAATGTGGGTTTTCTAGCTACAAGTGGCCCCGAGATATGTGGCCCCAAAGTCGGGTCGAAAAATGTCATTCTCTGCTGCAGAAAAGTGCTTGACATTTTGCGACCCGACTTTGGGGCCCCATATCTCGGGGTCACTTAGTGATAGAAACCCCAAATTTGGTATGCAAACACAGTAGAACTAGCACTACAACATCTATGGGGTTTCTATCACCAAGTAACCCCGAAATACGTGGACCCAAAGTCGGGTCGCAAAATATTTTCGAATCCGGTTGAAATAGTTTCAAATGCGGTTGAAATAGTTTCAAATGCAGTTGAAATCATTTCGAATCATGTTGATACTATTTCAAGCGGATTCGAAAATATTTTGCGACCCGACTTTAAAAAAAAAAGGAAATTGATTCTAACAGTCTGCAGGAGATCTGCAAAAAAAAAAAAGAAGTGAAATGGCTGTTAATAGTCTACAGGAGATCTGCAAAAAAAATGAAATAGATGCTAATAGTCTGCAGGAGATCTTATGGAAACAAATAGTAATCTTCCAAAAAAATTAAAAATGAAATAGATAGTATCTATATTCTATTCTGTTCTATTGTTTTTCTAGTCTATGCTCTATTTCTATTCTAATCTTTTCTATTCAAATTCGAATTCATTCTATACAAAATTCGAATGTGGGAAAAAAAAATATATATAACCATCTTCCAAAATTCGAATTTAGTATATAATGATTTCGATTTTAATAGAAAAGATTTTAATAGAATATAAAAGAATAGACTAGAAAAACAATAGAACAGAATAGAATAAAATATAATATATTCTATTCTGTTCTATTGTTTTTCTAGTCTATTTTCTATTTTATTATAATCTTTTCTATCCAAAGTTAAAATTAATTAATTAAACAATTTTAATTCATACTATTCAAAATTCAAATTTATTCTATTCGAAATTCGAATCTCAGAAGATGGTTGTATATTCTTTCTATTTTATTCTATTCTATTAAATTATATATTTTTTCTATTCTGTTCTAATCTTTTCTTTTTGAATTATACATTTTGGAAGATGGTTTTTTTGTCCACTTGCCACGTCTCCTGCCACAAGTTATGGGGTTCCTAGCACCTAGTGACCCCCAGATATGGGCGATATGTCAAGTACTTTTCTGCAGCAGAGAATGACATTTTGTGACCCGACTTTGGGGCCACGTATCTCGGGGCCACTTAATTGAATTAAATTATATTTTTTTTCTATTCTGTTCTAATCTTTTCTATTTGAATTATAAATTTTGGAAGATGGTTATTTACTTATATACATCTGTCACATAAAAAAAAAGACGTGAAATGGCTGTCACGGATGTCGATCGCAAGGCAAGTACATATGCTGTATGTCATTGTCCACTTGCCACAACACCTGCCACAAGTGCCACGACACCTGCCACGAGTGCCACGTGACCGGCCACAAGTGCCACATGACCTGCCACAAGTGCCATGTGACCTGCCACCTGACCAAGTTGTGGATTGTCCACTTGCCATGTCACCTGCCACAAGTTATGGGGTTCCTAGCACCAAGTGACCCCCAGATATGGGGGATATGTCAAGTACTTTTCTACAGCAGAGAATGACATTTTGTGACCCCAATTTGGGGCCACGTATCTCGGGGCCACTTATAGCTAGAATCCCCTAAATTTGGTATGCAAACACAGTAGAACTAGCACTACAACATCTCTAAATTTGGGGTTTCTATCACCAAGTAATCCCAAGATACGTGGACCCAAAGTCAGGTCGCAAAATATTTTCGAATCCGGTTGAATTAGTAGCAACATGATTCGAAATTATTTCAACCGCATTTGAAACTATTTCAACCAGATTCGAAAATATTTTGCGACCCGACTTTGGGTCCACGTATCTCAGGGTCACTTAGTGATAGAAACCCCAAATTTGCAGATGTTGTAGTGCTGGTGACCCCGAGATACGTGGCCCCAAAGTCGGGTCGCAAAATGTCAAGCACTTTTCTGCAGCAGAGAATGACATTTTGCAACCCGACTTTGGGGCCACATATCTCGGGGCGACTTGTAGCTAGAAACCCCAAATTTGGTATGCAAACACAGTAGAACTAGCACTACAACATCTCCAAATGGGGTTTCTATCACCAAGTAATCGAATCCGGTTGAAATAGTTTCAAATGTGGTTGAAATAATTTCGAATCATGTTGAAATAATTTCGAATCTGGTAGAAATATTTTCGAATTCGGTTGAAATATTTTCGAATTCGAAAATCGGTCGAAAACGAAACTTAAAAACGAATTTAACGAATTTAACGAATCTAACTAAACAAAATTAATTAATTAACGAATTAAAACGAAACGAAACGAAACAAATTTTTTCCTTTTGCACATGTCTAGTGAAATCTCATTTCATTTCTATAACTAGCTCAGAGACACATATTTTTTTATGATAAGAAAATGTGCATTTGGCACCATGAAGCGATTTGCTAATAAAATATAGCTCTGTGTTTGCAGGTCATGCAGTTATGCAAGTCAGATAATGGTATAGATATCCCAGCCGAGCAGAAAAGGACAAACTCATAGACTTCTGATTAAAAAACAAATTGAAGCCCTCTTAAGCCCCATACACACGCTCGGATTATCCGAGGACCAGGTCCGTCGGATCATGTCCGTCGTACTTTGTCCGATGTTGGTTTTGCGTACACACGGTCGGACAAAGTTGTCGGAAAATCCGATCATTCTGAACGTGGTGACGTTTGTTGCCTACGACGGGACTACGTAGAGGCTAGTATCCAATAGCTTTGGTCTTGTAATGTGATCTGAGCATGCGTAGCACTTTGTCCGTCGGAATTCGCTACACACGATCGGATTTGGTGTGATCGGACTTTGTTGTCAAAAAATCTATCCAGCAGGAGATAGGACTTTGTCCGTCGGACAATCCGATGGAAACTGTCCGATGGTGCCTACACACGGTCGGAATTTCCGACAACATTGTCTGATAGGACAGAATCCATCGGAAAATCCGACCGTGTGTATGGGGCTTTAGACAGGATTTAGACAGGATTTCCTATGTCATTATAAATTCAGTTACTACTATAGGATAATAAATGGATACTATTAGAATAAAAGTGTTATGGATAGAATGTCAGAGTGTCTTCATTTGTCACTAATTATTCTGGCTAGTTCACAGTTCCTTGTCAATTAGGACCAAAAGTGTGAAAGGGTCATCTAGAATTCAGTAATATTTATGGACTTAATAAATAAGGCAGCACAAAATGCAGCAGTGTTATGTAAAAAGTATTTAGGCTGAAAACATATTGTTACTGTTTTGTTACACTTCTACCAATGTACTTTGAAATCAATAGAAATGCATCGTATTATTTGGTGTGTGTTTTTTTTTTTTCATAAATAATTTATTGAGGTCGCATCACAAGCATGAACAAGGACCACAAAAAAATATATTTTCATACAAGATCCTTATCATGATACAGGGTGGGTGAAGAAAAGAAAAGTACTACAATGTACATACAACATTCAGTAGCAATGAAGTTGTGGCAGTAGAATAAAGGTATTATAAGAGTGACCCTGCCGCCATATGGTGTCAGGATAGTCAGGAAGAAGATTGTGGGGGGTATGTTAAGGAAAAAGAGAAGAAGAGAAAAAAAAGGAGGGACGGAAAGGGGTGGGGGATAAGGATAAGGAGAAGGTAAGGGTAAGCGTTCGAAGTCTGCATTGCCCCTCCAGCTGATTACAGTTACATCTCCACTGCTGAGTGGAGGTGGATGCTCATTCATCGTTATCTGATTGCTTCCTTTTCCTCAATTTTATTCAACATAGCCAACCATTCCCCTATCGTTGGAACACGAACGGAATGCCAGTGTACCAGAATGGCAGAGTATACAATGCACATTGTTACTGTATTGGGCGGGTGTATTGGGGGGGGGGGGGGGGGGGAGTGTGTGAAGTCCAAAGTGTAAATAGATATTTAAGAAATTAGGTGATGAACCTCTTTCCAGATTGGCTGGAGTTTATCGCATTGGCCACCAAATGTGCAACATTGTGCCTTCCTCCTGGCCACAGTATAAACATGTAGGGAGAGAATTTATGTAGCAGGAATGGAGTGCGATACCACCTAGTTCGGATCTTGTAGCAATGTTTCTCAATTGCAACATTCAGTGAGCCCTTATGGGCATACTCATTTATAGTGACCCAGTCTTCCTCCGAGAGGGTCATTTGCAGATCTCTTTCCCATGTTGCACTCGCTGGGTCTGAGGAGGACCCAAATTCCCTGAACAGCAGCAAGTAGATCTTAAAGATCATGTCGCACTGGGGGACCTGTGAGTTATATAGTCATTCGAAGAAAGCCCCAGATCTCTCCATAAAGATGCAATAAAATAAAAATAATGCAAAGATACAGTGAAACTTTTTTTAGGTCATGCATGCTTATGTAAACGGTGTTCACACCACACATGTGAGGTATTGCCTCAAACATTATAGTGAATGCAATAATTCTAGCAGCAGACCTCCTGTGTAACTCTAGACTGGTCACCTGTGAATGCTTATAAAGAAAATTAAAACAGTACTGCATTACAGTAACCAAAATGATAAGAAATTATAATATTTGCAACATTTAAAATATATCCGTAAATCAAAAAAATGTATAAATATACGATTATGTAATGCTCAAAGTGCTCCATACACCAAAATATACATATAGAATTCCAATATCAGTGCACAAAAAGTATATGCAAATCAAATCGGTGCAAAAAATAAATAGTCCATGCACAAAAAAAAAAAAAATGTAAATGGAATTATAGTGTAGAAATTAAGATGCAGCCTCCTGCTGACAGCTGCAAAGTCACACAGAGTGCTTCTTACTCCCTTACTGAACTGGTGCTCAGAAAACTCAAACAAGTTCTCCACTTCTCATTGGTGCTCAAAGCTCAGTCAACATGTCAGTGCCAAGTGCTCCCCCTTCCAGGAATAATCTCATCTGAGGAGATGTGATCTCTACAATTAAGGGAGATCACTACAAGCCTTTTAGCCTCACTGGGCTGTGAAATTCCTTGCTGTTATCCTCTCAGATATGGCTCATGGTGACTTGTGGTATCCAATATATGCATATATAAAGAAAAACAGCTAATAGTGCTTATATCCTCCATAAGACTTACATTTAATAAATAAGTACAGGCTACTCACAATGCTCAGGCGCTTCCAGCGCACCAGGCTATGACATGCATAAAAAATCCATATTTTGAACACACTGCTCTCTCCACACAAACCTTGCTGACAACAATCCGGATAGCAGCTCCATGCTGGTTACAGATCTAGTAGCTTGCAGGATTTTCACAATTTAAAAAGGCTTATAAAGCGTTGCCAATGGAGATTTTTAAGTGCTGTAGTTTGGCCCCATGCAACGGCTGTGCCCAATTTCGTGACATGTTTGGTAACTATTTTTTCTGTGTAACATCATCTTTTATATTTTACTAAACAAGTGTGTATTATATTGTGTTTTTTTCGTGCATTAAAATTCACTAAAGTGTATTTTATCCCAAAAAAATGCTTCTCAAATACCGTGTGACGTAAAAAAAATTGCAATACCACCCATTTTATTCTCTAGGGCCTTTGTTTACAAAAAATATATAATGCTTGGGAGTTCTAAGTAATTTCCTAGCAATTTTTTTTTTGATTTTTACATACATGTGGGAAATGTCAGAATTGGCCGGGTGTTGAAGAGGTCAAATACCCAGTAGTGTAACACATTTGCAATTGAAGTAATTTTACTGCTTATTAAATGATGGGCATCAGCTTGGGAGAAGAGAAATGTGATCACCAATGTAGAGAACTGGAACAGGTGCATCTGAGATACTACCTCCTGTGCAATGCCTGGTGAGCCTCAAGAACATAGTACTGAAGTCTCTGTAATCCTCTATGTAATTCATGCAAAAAAGGAAGAAAGGCTGGTACCATGGAAGTCTGCTAAAACATGATTTTACCGCCAAAAAAGCCAATGTGTTTCAAAACTAAACATATTGCATCTGTTTATTTGACAATAACTATACAACAAATGTTTCTGCTTGACTGTGGGTCTAAGAACTAGGAACACACTCAGAGTGTACATTTTTAGTTCTCTGTTGCCAGGTTATTTATCATTCTCAAAATAAGGGGCATTTTTCATTTGGACTTAAAAAGGGATTAAAGCTGAAGATATGGTAGCTTTTACATGGCTACATTGATCATCTTGGACCAATGTCAGGATATATGTTCCATACCTATGGGATTCCTGTGTAAGCCAGAAATCACTTTAGTAGGTACCGCTACTAGACTGATTGCTGCTAGCTTCTAGGTCCCATGCCGAGTGTCTGCCCTGCTGCTAATTGAACACCATTTCTTATGTCAACACCCTACCTCACCACCTCATCCAGTCAGAGAATGCATTGCATTCATTGAGAAAATGAACCCCTCTGAGATTTACTTAGCTTTTTTTCTCTGGTGCTAGACTTTCTTTAAGCCCTCTCAGACTGTTGAGGCCCGTGTGCCCCTAAAACAAACTCTTGGCTGCTTGAGCCCCATCATGCACCTTTCCCCTCATTTAACAACGGAGAGGTTGAGATAGGCTCTCTTTTTTTTTTAGAACACCCACCATGTCAGCATTGCACTTTCTCTACCTCCCCTTTTACTGCTGCAATGATAAAACTCCTCCACACAGCCAGAACCTGTATCCACTTGTGGCCCAAGGAGGATACCATAGAATTTACCTTGCAAGGGGCCCTAATCTGTCAAATAGGATTCTTCATTGTGATGCAACCATACTACAAAAAAACAGACTCTCTCTCTTGCAGGTCCTGCTATTCAACTGGTGGTCCTGCCCCCACCAAACCTTGGTGCCAGGTTTATGTCCTCTTCCCCTTTCAGATGCTGCCCACTGGTTGGACGTCCATTGCCACCTCGGAAACCACACTGCTCACAGCTGTGGGTGCCTTGTACACAAGTGGCTTCCACTGCCATGGGAATAGGCACACTGTCAGGGGCCCTCGTCATTAACAGGTATTGCCCTGAGCCTTCCGGTGGCACTCAGTCGGCCTATTACAGTCACAAAAGAAGTAATATAAAAAAGTTGCATGTTAACATGCAATGCTGCAGTGTAGCTTGCTAATTTGGCTTCTAAGAATTTATTTTTATTATTTTATAATTCCTTTATTTAGCAAAGATAGTCAACCTACAAAGGCATATAAGACACAGCATCAGGCATACAAAACATGTTTCCCGGTAAGAAAACTGATAACAATGCCCAAGATAGCAGAACAATTTAAATATTGTAGATGTATCCAACAATGCAGCCTGGCAGGCCATGTTGATCGGGACAAGGGCCTCTTCACCTCAACCCTGGGCTGTGGTTGTGGGGGTCTGCAGGCAAGGGGGTTTTCAAAATCTGCAACCCCCCTTTAAAAAGTGGACCCCCAGATCCTGCCCCCCCTATGTAAATGAGTATGGGTTACATTGTACCCCTACCCATTCACCAAAAAAAGTGTCAAAAAGAATAAAAACACAGACACATTTTTTGACAATTCCTTTATTAAAAATAAAAAAACAATGTCCCCGATGTAGATCCATTGCCATTTTGTGACACCCGCTGCCACCGCCAGACCCGGAAAAAAAAGTTCTACCGCTGACTGCAGGCTCCGCCGTTTCTTATATAGGTAAGGGGCGGGTCACCTGGCAAAGTCACTAGGTGGAACCATCCCTTTGTGATGTCATGTCCCAGCATGCATCCGTCTGTGATATTACATGGGCGTTGTGATTGACGATGGATCTACATTAGGGGGGACATTGTTTTTTTTAAATAAAGGAATTCTTAAAAACTGTGTGTTTTTTTATTTCCTTTTGACACTTTTTTGGTAAATGGGTAGGGGTACTATGTACCTCATACTCATTCACATGGGGGGGGGCGGGATATGGGGGCCCCCTTGTCAAAGGGGGCTTCCTGATTCTGATAAGCCCCCTGACCGTAGACCTGCCAAAACAATGGCCCAGAGTTGACAGGAAGAGGCCCTTGTCCCCATCAACATGGGGACAAGGTGCTTTGGGGAACCCCCCACCCCCAAAGCACCCCTCATGTTGAGGGCATGTGGCCTGGTATGGTTTAGGATGGGGGTGGTGCTTGCTCATCCCCCCTTTCCTGGCCTGCCAGGTTGCATGCTCGGATAAGGGTCTGAAATGGATTCTGTGGGGGAGCCCACACCGTTTTTTTTCTTTATAAATGTCAGTTTTGCTGCAGCAAGTTCTATACATGGTACAGATGCACCACTTTACATGCATACTAAAAGGGACCACCCAGGCACTATATTTAAAGGAATTTTTCATTTTAATTGTTTCACTTTAAGCATCATTAAAATCACTGCTCCTGTAAAAAAAATATCTTTTTTTTTTTTAAATGTTGCATTGATACATGTCCCCCAGAGCGAGCAGTACCCAGTCTCTCATACCCTTTTTTATGGCCAATAACTTGCATATAAGCATTCAATAAGCATTCAGTAAGCATATAAGGGGACTTTTCAAGCTCGGGTCCCATAGACTTTAATAGAGTTCGTAGTTTGAGTCCGAACTTTTTAAATGTTCAGGAGTTCTGATGCAAACCGAACCAGGGGTATGTTCGGCCCAACTCAAATGCTGCCGTTAAGTCAGAAACAGTAAGCTATTTAATAATGTGGGTTACCTCTGGCCAGAAAAGCACAATTTTCGGGCATTCCCAAAAGATGTGGATCATGGAACCACTTTCTGCTCCACATCTCCAGCATTAGTTGGAACTTAAAGGGAGATACGGTGAAGAGTAGGGGGAGCCTTGTACCATCTGGTGAGGATCGTGTAACTGGTCTCTTGAACCCTGGTGGCGATGCAGGATTTTGAGCAAAGTGGAGAATTTTCTCTCTCTGCTTGACTGTGAATTAAATACCCATGTCAGATTCCCAATGCAAAACAAAGGAATGGCATATATTCCTATGCCAGGTGGACTAGGGAGGCATATATCAGAGAGGGACAATGGAAACCAGGCTCCCCTTCATGGCACAAGGTCTCCGATTCAGTAAGCTGAAGGGAAATGCCTGGGGATTTGGATAGCTTAAGAAGAAAGTGGCCAAATTGGAGGCCACCCCAGAAGTCCAAGGGAGGGTCCACCAAGCAGGTTTGTCTGCAGAGATCAAAGCACCATCAGATGTTGGAAAGTCTGTCAAGTGGGTAAGGCTATTAGATTTAGCATTGAAACTGCATATTGTAGAGTCCTGGGGTAAATTCGGGGTTGCCAAGAATGATAACCAAGGGCGAGGTGGGGGAGCATTGGAAAGGCTTCTCGAGAGACCAGGAGAGTACTGCCTAGGGTAGGATGCAGACAGAGTTCTTTAGGTAGGGGGGGAAACGGTCCATGGCCAACTCATGGCTGTGCCTTGGGAATCCTCCAATTCAATGGCCATCCAGTGTTTCGCCGCCCCATGACAAGGCCAATTGACCAACCTGGTAAGATGTGCTGCCCGATAGTAAGTGCGAATATCGGTAAGGCCTACTCCTCCATAAATCTTAGGTAAGGATAGGCTCTACAGTTTAAGGCACGGTTTCCTGTGGGACCAAATATAACATGAAATATAGTACTGACTTTAATGAAAAAGAGAGGAGGGATCCGTATGGTAGAGTAGAGCACTCGGGGGGCGCATAGTAATTTTTAGTGTGCGGCATCTTCCAAACCAATTAAGGTTAGCAAGTGCAGTGATTTTGAGTAAAGCAGAATAATCTTTTTTAAGTCTACAACCCTACACTGGAAACAAACTTTGCAAGTACAAAATATATTTTTTTATTGGAAACAGTAAAACATCTTAATTTTAGTATTGACAACTTAGATATAATCTATTAACATATAACATTTCTTGCTTACGATGTGTGTAACAAGCTGGAATTTCCTCCCTCTGCACTGAATGTATACCCCATCAATGTAAACCATTAACCACATAAATATGCTCATTATTCATCCAGTGACTACACATATCCTTCTTATGTCATTGCCTTATGTGATCTATTAACTGAAATCAACAGAATAATTTACATTATATTGAAATATGTGATGGATTCAACCAATAGACATTGTTCAGAAACCTTCTCAAATTAATCTTCTCTTGCAAGGAATGCTTGAGCCTAGTAGCATCTAGTAGCGATATCATCTTGAAGATGTGGAAATATTAATATATCTTAATGCTGTCAAATTCCATTAAATGTTAAAGGAAAAATTCAATGTACTTATCATTATAGTTAACCACTTCAATACCAGACACTTTCACCCCCTTCCTGCCAAGGCCAATTTTCAGATTTCAGCGTCGTCACACTTTAAATGCCAATTACTCAGCCATACAACACAGTACCCAAATACAATTTTTTATAATTTATTGAGAATGATAGAGCTTTCTTTTGGTGGTATTTAATCACCACTGAGTTTAAAAAAAACAACAATTTTTTTGCTATATAAACAAAAAAAAATACAGAAAATGAAAAAAATTATTTTTTTTTACTTAGTTTGTTGTAAAATATTGCAAATAAATAATCTTCATAAATTTAGGCCTAAATATTTTCTGCTACATTTCTTTGGTAAAAATACCCCACAAAACTATGGTATACATATTTGAAAATTGATCAATCCTGATGTACTGCCTCATTTCCTGAGGCCCTAAAATGTCAGGACAGTACAAATACACCCCTTTTTGGAAAGTAGACAGTCCAGGTATTTAGTAAGAGAAATGGTGAGTTTTTTAAGTTGTAATTTTTGTCACAAAGTTTTGAATAATCAAGAAACAAAATATATTTTTTTAACAATTTTATTTTTACATACCAGCATCACTATACAACTGGTGTGTCAGTGATCAAGGACACTGACTGGTGACAATATTTAAAAAAAAATGTAATCATTTAAAAAAGAAAAAATTTAACTTTTTTATTTTTTACAATATTGTTTTTTTTTTACATACTGTGGCCAGGGCAGTACAGTGTCACCACTACACTGATTGCTTATTACAGTGATGATCACTATATAGTAATAATTTCTCTGAATGGCATCTATTCATGTGCCATTGTGTAATACTGTGATTGGTCACAGCTATTACATGGTACAGGCCTGTGTGATTGGCCTCAGTACCATGTGATCATTGTGACCACTCACAGAGATCACAATAGTACACACAATGACTATGAATGAAAGCCATCGTTGACAACTGACATGTGATCGCTGTGATTGGTCACAGTGATTACATGGTACCAGGGCCATACACAACGGCCAGGTACAATGATTTGTACATCACATCTGTGATGGTGAACAGTAATAGTTTTCAGGTCAGGCTACATGAGGTACGTAAATGGCCCACACCTATAGCAAGGGCATCCAATACTGGTCAAAGCTACACAGCTTGTATTAATCTACCGACACTTCTTATATGCATAGGCTGTTTTTTGGTAAAGATGAACTAACCCTTTAAAATTAACCATTAGGCAAACAAGACTCCTCCAGCCCCCATATCTTCCCTGCTGCCTTAAAATCATAAACAGAAAGTAGTGACTTCCCTTGTGATTTTATTGCAGCATGGTCACATGATCAGAAACCTAAACATTGGTCATGTAAGCTCCACTGAGGGGGGGTCAGAGTTTAGATATGATTCCACCATGGCATCAGTGGTGTAGGCAGGAAGCAGTGGAGTAGGCAGGATAGGAGAACAAATGTTATACAACTGTTCCTGATCTGCATATAGGACAGAAATGTAACACAGCACTATCAATACAAAATGCAGTATCAAGATTGACATAAATTGTAACAAAATTGCTCAATTAATAGAGTGAGCCTATTTAAGAAATTACTGTTGAGTTGCAGTCTATTGACAAGTGAGGAACCACCATCAGTTTAAGCCTTGCAAGGACAGAAAGGGGCCCTTTTCAAATGGGAAAATATTAAATATAGGCATTGGGGTTGATTTACTAGCATTGGAGAGTGTAAAATCTGGTGCAGCTCTGCATACAAACCAATCAGCGTCCAGTTTTTTTTGGCAAAGCTTAAAGTGTTACTAAACCAACAACAGTAAAATCATTCTGTATATGCAGTAAAGCATGCTTGTAATAAGCTAATTATACTCACTGTGGAACCTAAGGGATTAATCCTCTGTATTGTATGAAAAGGCTGTTTGATCCGGTCTTCTCTGATCCTCCCTTTCTTCCACTGTCCCCAATCCATCTTCTGATAAGACAGAGCTTTTGGAGTCACTCTGCAGATGCTCAGTTTTGTGTGTATTGCACAAGCGAGTTTTCTTTTTCCTTGGGGGGTGCATGTGATCAGCACGGGGCCAATAAGCACTGTCCAGACAGAGGTTTGGGGGTCATGTAGCCTCATAGGACAGTCAGAGTAGAATGAAAACTCCTCCTACAAGCTTAACCAGGCACTGATAGAAGTCACAAGACTGCTATATACTGCTGATGAGAAAAGGTATTTAGCAGTTTGTATTTAGTAAAATAATTGCACTTCGATGTTCTCTGTACTGTGGGGGGGCAGATATAGCAAATGCAGGGTCCTGGGTTTAGTAACACTTTAATTAAACAAGCTGAAGTTAGAAGCTGATTGGCTACCATACACAGCTGCACCAGATTTTGCACTCTTCAGTTTTAGTAAATCAACCCCATAGTGTAGCAATTCTTCTTTATTACAAAAAAATGAAAAATAAAAAGTGATTCACTCAAAAATATGATGCATGTAGAAAGCCAGGAACCACTGATAGTAACACCAGAGTGAGGAATGCTCATCAATGTTGGAGTGCATACTCCTCTCTCCCTGATTTTGGTGGTTTCTGTCACAGCAAATTCAGGACTGTTGTGTGGATCAAGTTTCAAGGGCTGAATAAACCTCTTCATCAACCTAACAGGATAGGAGGTAGGTCCTATTCCGCTTTCCTATAATTGAAAAATGATCATGTAACTTTTACAAAAAAATACATAGGTGAACTCTAGTGTGTTTTTAAATATTAAACTTATTGTAAAGCTTCAATTAAAAAAAAAAAAAAAAAACCCAAACATTCTTACCTCCACTGTGCAGTTTGTTTTGCAGTGTTGCCCCGATCCTCGACTTCTTGGGTCCCTCTGTGGCTCTCACGGCTCCTCCCTGCATCGTATAACCCCCTAGGAGAAGCGCTTTCCAGGGGGGTTACCTTGCGGGTGCGCTCCCGAGTACAGCATTCGGCATCCATAGACTCTGAATGTAGGACTTGGCCCCACCCCGTTGCCCGCGTCATTGGATTTGATTGACAGCAGCAGAAGCCAAGGGCTCAGGTAAGTAAAACGGGGGGGCCGGTCACTGCCAGGTGTTTTTTCACCTTAATGCATTGGATGCATTAAGGTGAAAAAAACACGAGGGTTTACCTTTTAACTCGCTGTTTTTTAAAGTAATTGTAAAGTCTCATTTGAAAAACAAACAAAAAAAACCCCAAACATGTTATACTTACCTGCCCTGTTGCAGTGGTTTTGCACAGAGCATCCCGGATCCTCCTCTTCTCAGGTCCCTCTTCACTGCTCCTGGCCCTTCCCTCCTGTCAAGTACCCCCACAGCAAGCAGCTTGCTATGGGGGCACCCAAGCCGAGCTGTAGCTCTGTGTGTCTATTCAGACACAGAGCTGCCGTTCTGCCCTACCCCCTCTCTCCCCTGATTGGCTTACTGACTTTGATTGACAGCCGCAGGAGCCAATGGCACCACTGCTGTGTCTCAGCCAATCAGGGTGGAGAGTCCTGGAATGCCCGAGGGACTCGTGGACATCGCTGGACAGAGATGGGGTGCTGGACAGAATATTAGGGGGTGCTGGGGCAGCTGCTACACACAGAAGGCTTTTTATTTTAATGCATAGAATACATTAAGATAAAAAACCTTCTGCCTTTACAACTCCTTTAAGTTTATTATCCCTTGCAGAGAATATAAAGTTCACACATAGTTCTTTTAGTTCACAATGATTCACATTTTTAAATATACGTTATTGGATAATATAAATGCTATACCTCCATACCTCAATGTTTTAAAAAGAAATAGTTCTATAATGAGTACAGCAGAAATGGTATTTCTATTTTCTACATAGTCCTTAAGTAAAACTGCTGCTTTCAACATATTCTGTAATTCCGAGGTTTTATTAGAAAGACAGATGGTTTGATAAGTGTAACCACCAACGTGAATATGCAGAAGACATACATTGCCTATAGTGCCAAGAACTGCAAGGTTTTTTTTGTCCTCTAAATAGTATACCATGATTTGTTAGAAATATTACAATAGTTCAGTAGGAACCTAGGCTGTATAACTTTTGTATTATAAGTAGAAATTAAAACTTTAAATCTCTCAAGATTTTATTTTGGAAAAGCAATCATTCCATCTTTAAGCTAATAAACAGAAATCTGTAGATAAAAGGTTTGATAGGTTTGTGAAGATAATATTACATCCACTGTCATAAGTCCTCCTAAAGTTGGGCAGTCGCCTACATAGTGTGAAGGCAGCCATTTTGCAGGTTGAATCATTTTCTATAAGAAAAAAGACAATAAATATTGTATAAGCATAAGCATATAGGCCCCTTCAGCAGTTAAAGTGTAGCCAAAAACATTTCTCTTTAGTTTTGGATAAAACAAACAACAGCTAAAACCCCTGTCAATTTTGTTTTTTGTTGTGTTCCACTAGGGAGTTTCCTCCATTTACTGTTTTGGAGATGCAATAGAGCCCCCATTCACATCGGTGCGATTTGACAGGTCAAATTGCAGGTCAAATCACAGCCTATTGCAAGCAACGGCATTGTCCCAATCAGTGCAAGCCGACTTTGCGGTGCCGCACGGATTTCCAAAAGTGGTTCCTGCACTTCTTTTGGTGACTTCAATAGAAAGCTGTGCATGAACCCACACAGATGTCTTTTAAGTTGCCCCCAAAGTCAGACTAAAATGCGGCGATTTCAAAGCCGTGTTCAGTGTGAACGAGGGCAGAATCTGTGAAGAAATCTCTCAAGTGTGGGCAGAAAATGTCAGTATGTCTACATTATTTGAAATGTTGTACAATGCCCACTGAAGAGAAAGTTGGAGTGATCATTGGTGGCAGTGGCTGCAATAAAACCTTCCAGCATTGATGATAGTAGATGCAATATAAAACCCCAGCATTGGTGTCAGGGGAAAAAATAATTTCCTCTCAGCATTGGTGTCAATGACTACAATAATAACTGCCGGCAATGATGCCAGTGGATGCAATAATAAACCCCAGCATTGGTGTCAGTGACTAGGGATGAGCCGAACACCCCCAGTTCAGTTCGCACCAGAAAATGCAAACAGACAAAAAATTTGTGCAAACATGTGAACACCGTTAAAGTCTATGGGATACGAATGTAAAAAATCAAAAGTGTTCATTTTAAAGGCTTATATGCAAGTTATTGCCATAAAAAGTGTATGGGGACCCAGGTACTGCCCCAGGGGACATGTATCAATGCAAAAAAAAAAAAAAATTATTTTTTCAGGAGCAGTGATTTTTATAATGCCTTAAGTGAAACAATAAAAATTAAATATTCCTTTAAATATCGTGCCTGGGGGGTCCCCTTTGTCTGCCTGTAAAGTAGCGCCTCTTTCCTATGTTTATAACAGTACCGCAAAAAAAATTACATTTCTAAAGGAAAACATTTCATTTAAAATTGCTTTCGGCTGTATTGCTGGATCCCAGAAATATACATAAAAAAATCATTGAAAAAAAACGGCATGCCCCCCCTCCCAGTAAGGGGAACTCCACGCCAAAATAAAAAAGGGAGTGGCCGGACCAGATACCGGAAGTACTGTGAGACTGGCGTCAGTTCGCCATTTTATGCTGTAATACATCGTTTTTATGTAAGAGTTTTTAATCTACTTTATTAAATTGGTTGTTGAAGACATACTTCACTATTGGGTCTCCTCTATTCCATTCTTATCCCCACTCTTTGGAGAGCTTTTCCGGTTGGAAGGCGGCCGCCATTTTGGTGTAGGATTTCGGGTGAAAGTGTCCCCCATTTGAAGCATCCAGTGAGTGGAGCCATTAAAGGAGCATAGTGAAGGTTAAGTGATCCCATACCTTGGAATCTGGTGGATACGGAGCCATTGGAGGAGTATAGTGGAGACAGAGTATACCCCCATGTTTGTTGGATGCTTATGAATGCTGATCTTCAGGTGAGAGGCTAGAGAGCACGTTTGAGGATTAAACTCCTACATATCCACCGCCCCCCACTTTGGAGTCTAAACACCAACACCAACATTGCTTCTTTATTACCACCCTCCTAGAGTTTGAGAGACTGTTTAGGGTCAATGGTCATCACCATTCACCATTGGGACTTGGCATTTCTATGTGGTGACACATAATTTTTTTGTGGTTATTAACACACCGAGCACTTTATTATATTATATTATATATTTATTCACTATATATTTATATTTAACACTGGATTTTTTACACTCTTACACACTTTTAGCACTTGGTGCACTATAGGTATTTATATATATTTATACACATTCTGAGTGTTTTTTAATATTGTATTTTTGGTGTATATTAGCGCGAAATCATTCTAGTATTTTAGAACATTTGTGGTATTTCTAGACATACTGGTATTTTGGGCAGCTTTAAATTGCTTAAACTCAAAATGAAAGTAAATAGGTACCAGGTGTGTACTTTTTTTTTTTAACTGTCTAGCCTGTGTGAACAGATCTAGCAAGTACTCAAATTACTCCTTATGCCTGTTAGCATGTGTAATTTGTACAGGTGATTTTCCTACATAGCCTTGACTGCTAAGATCAAGCAAAGGCATAACAGTAGTTTACTCATCTTTTGAAATTAGCTGTACTTTCTTGCAATGGCTGGCGTATATCCTTCAAACTTTGGTCCCAAAAACCCTTTAAGATGTTCTTTTACTAGGACCCAATCACCTGGCTGTAAATCATGTGTTCCAGTTACTTGATCTGGATCTGGAATTGAATCAAAAACAAACTTGTGCATCGCAGTTAGTTGCTTGTATTAGATAATTACATAACAAAACATAATCATTATACATTACAGCAGTCTGATGTGGAAAATACAACCCTGTCTTAGGTGGACCCCCAAACAAAATCTCATAAGGGTTCAAGTTCTCTGACCTATAAGTAGGGGTAACAGAGGCAACAGTTCTGGCCACTGTTTCTTTAAGGCCCTTCCTCCCATTCCTGCATTCATTTAGCTAGCCTTTCTTTAATGATTCCACTATATTTTTCTACCTTCCCTGAACTCTGAGGATGATAGGGGTAAGGAAGGCCTGCTCAATTGCCAAGTCCTTGCATATAATTCACATGATCTGTCTAGTGAAATGTTTTCCTCTGTCACTCTCTATGGTTTCAGGGACTCGAAAGCGACATATTAATTCGGAAAGGAGCTTCTTTGCTGTTGTCTTGGCACCTGCTTTAGCCACCAGGCAGACTTCTTTTCAGCTTGAAAACATGTCTACGCACAAAAAAACATATTGATATTGGCCTGATTTGGGCAATTGGATGTAATCAATCTGAAGTCTTTGGAAAAGGAAAAGTGACTTGGCCAAATGTCTTTGTGTTACTCTGGTCTGTTTTCCTGGGTTATTTTTAGCACAGATTATGCATCCCTCAACAAAGTCTTGACATGAATTTCTGGAGTATCGACTAAGCCATCCAGCCTTGCTTATGTTTCTGTCCATTGCCTTAGGGTCTACGTGACTCGAGCAATAGGCTAGTTGCATGATCATCTTCTCCGTTTGAGGTGGGACACATATTACATTTTCCTTGCACAAGAGTCCTTCTTGGTTCTTCTTTGCTCTGTTCCTTTCTATGATTTCATTCCAATCATCAGGTGCAGATTCTTGCAATTTCTTAATCAGTTCTTTTACTTTGAGTATTTGTTCTCTTCTTTTTCTTCAATCTGTAACGGGCTTCTTATTCCTTTGCAAAATCAGTAATTAGGGTCATGATTGATTCCATTGGTGTTTCAGCAGTCTTCCTGGCAGTAGGATCAGCCAACTGGTTTCCTTTTTCTTCCATGGGTTGTCCTCCAGTATGTGCCTTGACCTTCGGGGTGGCTACTTCCTTTGGGAGGGTGACTGCTTCAAAAAGTTCTTGAACATATTTCCAGTTTTGAATTGGTTCTCTTACAGCAGTTGTTAATCTTCTGTTCTTCCTTATGGGTCCATAATCATGGACTACTTCGAGAGCATACTTGCTATCAGTGAAGATGTTGGCTGTTTGATACTTTGCGGCCTTGCAGACTCTGGTGAGTGCTACCACTTTGGCAACCTGTGCTGAAAGTGATGAAGGGAGTAGTTGGGTCTCAATCACTTCCTTCAATGTTATCACCGCATATGCCATTCTTGGGTACTCCATCTTTGTACAGGCGTGAACCCTCTGCAAACAGGATCAGATCAGAATTTTCAAGAGGAGTGTCCTTTATTGGAGAGATTTGCTGCATTTCTTTTATTTTTTTTGTTTCATGCTGCATTTCTTCTTCCATGCGTTTTAAGCATATGTGGTTACCTTCCTCTTCAAGGTCTTCTCTCTCTAGGATAAAAAAAGCTTGCAGTGGCAGGATTGATTGTAGTACATCTTTTCACTTCTATTTCTCCTAATTCAAGCAGGATTGCTTCATACTTGCTCAGCCTTGCTGATGACAAATGTTTTGTCCTTGCTCTTTTCAAGATTTAATTAGAAAATTTCTCCATAACATCCGTTCTAAAGCATGTCTTCCCTTTTGTACAGCACCACTGGCACAGTGCCAACAGGCATACACTTTCCTTTTTTATCCGATATAAACTGAATATATTCTTTAAATACTTCAGTTGAATATGGCGGAGGAATATATATATTTCCTATCACATATGAGTGACCTAATAATGTACAGTGCAAAAAAATTCATCGGCCTTTACTATCCTTCTTAATTTGTGTACATGTATGTAGCGGCCATAACCCCTTGAGGGGCGGCCTTGATTTCTTGGGCTTACCAGTTACCTCCTCATGGCTCCCAGGGTTAGTACCCAACGACTTCAGATGCTGACACATAAAAGTCCTTTTTCAAGGTTTTTATTTTGCAGTGGTAACATCCAACATAACACAGTCTCTGATGGGAATAGAAGGCACGGGTGATAAACTCAGGCACTTTGAACTTCTGACATCCACTGAATGTCTCTAATCAACCCAGAGAGTAGCCACTCGCAGCTGGGTGCTTCACTGCCAGATAAATCTCTAGCCAGAGATCTAGCAGCCAACATGTGATCTGGAAACTTTGCAAAAGTCTCTGCCACAGACTAAATTGTAACTGAAGATGAATAGGAACCTTTCTCACAGTACCTGGAACTTTCTCTGTCTCCTTGGCAGTACTGTGGAAGTGTGGATTCACTAGTGTCCATACAACTCAGCTCCCAGGCTCTTACCGAGCAGCCAGCTTGTTGGCCCTCCTCTGAAGAGTCCTCCCCTGGTCACTTGTACGAGTTGCCGTGTCCCTCCAATACCGAGAGCACACCTGGACGTCTTTGAATTCTCCTTAAGTTACTGGGCCTCGGACTAGCCAGCTCCGAGACTCGGGAACAGACGGATCCCCTCCCCAGACCCTGAGGGCCTCTGGGGCTGGTTGGATTGACCATGCTGACAGGACGGCACCTGGACCAGAGGCCCGGGACCCCTCGGGGGGTTGCCCCAGGCAAGCTCAGAAAACTTTAGAGTCAAAGCATTCATATGTAAATCATTAAGCGTAAGCATCAATACATCACCGGATATTGTAGCATCACTCGATTTCGACTCATTTCGATTGGGGGACTTCAATCAATCACAAAGGGGAGTTGGGAGTTTACTGCAAGACACGTCTGTCGCCTTTTATTTGAGTCCCAACTCCTCATGAAAACCCCTTTTCTTATATATCTAAAAAGTATCAAATCGTTCTTCTCACACATGCGTAGTGTATCCTGTTATAACACTATCATGCAGACGCATGCGTAGTCAGATAGATTCTGCACATGGACACCTCATATGTTCATGCGCAGTATGTTACTTTCAATGTATCAATATATGTTCGAAGACTGTACTTTACATATCGTTCCTTCTAAAGTATTCTCACAGAAAGAAAGATCATGTGTTCTATTAAGTATGTCCATGTGGGTACCATATATTTCTGGGCTCCAATAATGCTGAGCACCAGGTTCCCCAATAATCAAAGGCATAACCACAAATTTACACATTACTGTACTTTTCGAGACATTGAATATAGTCAAAGTCCCTAAACATAGTGTGTCATTGCAGATCATCTTCTGAGCTTCCAAATGTATCCAGTTACTGGGGAACACAGTGTTATTAAACACGGTCCACCATATTTGTTCATTGCCCATTATTAACATGGCCTGAAAATTTGACTTTTGTTGCCCCAGACAGATAGCCTGCAATGTACACACTGTCCAATTGACAAATTGTGTTATTTTAGAATCAAACTTTAAATTAGAAGCATTTTCTAGATTTAGCATAACTTCATCTACTCCTGCAGCCACAGATACTGGCTTAAAAATAGTAGACATCTATTTAGCTTGATAAGTCAAAGCATTATTGACATTACTTCCTGCATTATGTAATCTATTAGCTAATGTTTCTATGTCAAAGCCATTAAGGCTGGATTCACACCTATGCAGTTTTAGTGCTTTTTGCATTTTGCAGATTTGCACTACAGTCCATTTAACATGGTTTCCTATGGAACACGATCTGTAGTGCAAATCTGCAAAATGCAAAAAGCACAAAAAATGCATAGGTGTGAATCCAGCCTAAGAGTTCCAGTAAGAGATCCATACCCCGCGAGCACTGTATCGTACCATGCATGTTTATGACAGTTTCTACAGTGCCTGGAGGGAGGGAATCCCCTGTGCATGTACTACAGTTTTCTGAGTTTGCTGTCCAATTCTTTCACAGGTAGAAGGAAGTCTCTTTATGTGTTTATCTATCTTTGAAGCTCGAATATTTAAAAAAACTAAATTTTGCGCCCACCAAGTCCGATTTTTAATTTCCGTGCTGTTGGCACAAGTAATGACATCTGTCTCATTTAGCAGAAAAACAAAAGTGTAACCACTATTAGTACATATAAGTTCTGGGTACTAATATTTAAATATGGAAAGTCACTCGGTCTTTGACAGCAGGAAACCTTCACCGAAGAAGTTAAATTGATTTGTCCTTGTTCATTGTGCACTACATATGTGGGCTGATATCCTCCTCGGGAAGCTACCGGGGCTCCCGCCCACATAGTTCCTTCAAAAGTAATGTTTGCAATAATACAACGCTTGTTGGCTGAGCAGGTGAAGTTATCCTGGCTCTGTATTTTTGAGTAATTTTTCCATGACCAGAAGACCTGATTAACCCCGGTATTATTCACTTTAACACCAGGTGTCCAGACATCACTTCCAGATATAACCAATAACACAATACCAAGGATTCCAAGGCTTGTATAAAACAGGGGCTTGTTCTGTAAATACAAAACAGAAATCTTTGAGTATTATTCCCTCAAATAGCATTTCTCCTGAGGGGCATACTCCCACTTTTCCACCCCTGTTTCATGATAAGTAAGGTTCAGTCCTTGCCTGCCGCTATTACTTCTGCTGGCTCAGGGGGCCCACACTGTTTTTGGACCCATATTTTGTCTCCCATACCTGTTGTCCAGTAAAATGTGTTCCATTGTCTGTATTTGAAGAGGCAACCAATAATACTGAGTAATTAAATCCAAAGTTCTTAAAGTACTCCACTGTGTAGCAGACTGACAAGGGAACCTGATCATTAGTCCTGAATAAGTGTCTACTGCTGTGCAGACATACTTACATCTTCTGCTCTCTGGAAGAGGACCTATGAAATCCATCTGCCAAATTTGTCCAGGCAATTGACCCCTACCAATATGTCCTATGACAGTATGTGATACCTCCTTTTTCTGACTATGTTGACATAAGGGGCACTTTAAGATGGCTGACTTTATTATGTCAAGGGTCAAAGGTATCCCTCTGGCCTGCGCCCACCTGTAAGTGTCTTTTTCTCCAAGATGTCCACTTTTCTGGTGAGCCCAAACAGCTGTACCTTGAAGCCATGTTTCCTTTTCCTCTGTGGCAGTGGGGTCATTAGATGTTTGGAATATGGCTGCTGCCACATCTGCTTATGAATTAAATAAGCATTCCAATGAGTCAAGAGGCATATGGGCAACTACATGAAAAACTGAAGTCTTAGTAGTTTTTATAAATTCCTCAATGTCTTGCCACAATTCTTTTCCCCAAATTTCTTTTCCATGAATATGCCAATCATGTTTCTTCCAACCCATAATCCATGTAGCCAATCCATTGGCTACAGACCATGAGTCAGTATAAACATGACACTCCCTTTCCTGTTCCTGTCTTATGCCCCATACACAAGGTCGGATTTTCCGACGGAAAATGTCCTGTCGGACCATGTTGTCGGAAATTCCGACCGTGTGTGGGCTCCATCGGACTTTTTCCGTCGGATTTTCAGACGGAAAAAGTTTGATATCCTGCTCTCAAATTTTCCGACAACAAAGTCCGATCACGAAAATTCCGATCGTGTGTAGCCTAGTCCGACGGACAAAGTGCCACGCATGCTCAGAAGAAATTCTGTGACGGAAGCGCTCGGTCAGGTAAAACTACCGTTCCTAATCGACACAGCACATTCGTCACGCTGCAATGTTAAAATGTGTTTAATGCAGCGCATTCTCTTTTTCTTTACAATGCAAGAAGAATTACGTTTTTTAGCTGCTCATATTCACACTGACTTCTCCCAAACATCTTTCTTTATTCTTTTTCCTGATTTATTGGCTTGAATTTTTTTATTCGTCAGATTTTAAGAATGTTTATTTATTTTTTTTTTTTTTTGCATTTATAGTGTTTTGTTTTTTAACCGCTTCCCGACTGCCTCCTGCACATATAGGTCGCTCGTGACCCGGTCGGGAGCTCCGTGACCACGGCCGTGGGACCAGCGGACCCGATCGCCGCTGGTGTCCCGCGATCGGGTCTGTGTAAAACAAACCTCTCCCCACGCTTCCTATACTGCCTGTCATTGATCGGCTGTTCCCTCTCATCGGGAAAGCCGATCAATGACGTCAGACGTCAGCCCCGCCCCCTAATGTAAAAAAAAACACACACGTCACAGACCATAACCCCTCCCCGCCCCCTAGTGGTTAACTCTTTCACTACCAGTGTCATTTATACAGGAATCAATGCATTTAAATAGCATTGATTGCTGTATAAATGACAATGGTCCCAAAAATGTGTCAAAAATGTCTGATGTGTCCACCATAATGTCACAGTCACAATAAAAATTGCTGATCGTGGCCATTACTAGTAAAAAATAAATATTAATAAAAATGCTATAAAACTATCCCCTATTTTGTAAACGCTCTAACTTTTGCGCAAACCAATCAATAATCGCTAATTGTGATTTTTTTTTACCAAAAATATGTAGAAGAATACGTATCAGCCTAAACTGAGAAAAAAAATGTTTTTTTATATATTTTTTTGGGGATATTTATTATAGCAAAAAGTAAAAAATATTGCATTTTTTTCAAAATTGTCGCTCTAGTTTTGTTTATAGAGCAAAAAATAAAAACCGCAGGGGCGATCAAATACCACCAAAAGAAAGCTCTATTTGTGGGAAAAAAAAGGACGCCAATTTTGTTTGGAAGCCACGTCGCACGACTGCGCAATTGTCAGTTAAAGCGATGCAGTGCCGAATCGCAAAAAGGGGCCTGGTCCTTTGGCTGCAAATTGGTCCGGGGCTGAAGTGGTGAATCCAGATTTCCTTTATCTGTCTTTTTTTTTTTTTTGTGGGGGGGGGGGGTGGTTTGTGTGTCTCAACTTATCCCAACACCATTATTATCATTTGTATTTTTTGGCTAAATTCACTAGGAGGTTGTTTGTTGTTGGTGCCCCTTGTTAATTTGACTTTATGATTTGTGAAATGTACCTGCCTACTCACAAATAAACTGTCCTTTTTGAAGTAAAACACATAGGCAAGGATTTATTGAAATCAAAAATACCTTTATTAGGTGTCAGCAACAAAATAAAGAGAAAGGCAGCGATGGAGAAACTGGGGAAATTTGCAAAGCCTTTGACCCCCACGGCAGACATAAATTTTTTCAGTTCAAAAATTGGTGGCCTGAGGAGTAAGTATCTTAAGGGAGTTCAATCTGGTCCTGAAGTCCAATAGATCCGGAACTGCAGCAGATGCCATCTATGTCCCCAGGCTATGGTCATACGAGAGGCTCCATCTTCTCTCAGACCAGACTGAATCCAGGTCATCACACTCTGGTCTTCCTTCCATGCTTCCTTCCAGGCTGTGGCTGTGGTGCTGGAGGTGTGGCAGAAGGAGGAGGAGCACGAGGAGCATGGTCCATCTCGCAAACATGTGTCCTTGGGGTCATTTCTCCAGACACCCCCTTATTTAATACTTTGAGGATTACCTCCTCACACATGCTGCGTTGCCCCGCCTCCATCTCGTTCAGCTTTGTGGCAGCCAAGGCGGCAAAGGCCTCTTCATAGGGGGGTGTGGCTTGTAGTGCCACTGAAGCCTCCCGGATCAGCCGGAGCGCTGACTCCCTCACACCCCCCCCTTTCTGGGCCTTTTGTAGGGAAGGCGGAGGGGAGGGACTTGGGATCGAGTCAGGCTCCTAGGCTTGCCCACCTCTTGGCTGCCACTTACCCCTGCCTTTTCCTGGCTGCCACATTCCACATCCACCTCCTGGCTCCCGCATTCCACAGCCACCTCCTGGCTGAGGTCTTCCTGTGTATGAAAAAGGGACATAGTTTGAGTTATTGGTTCATCAAACACACACAATTTTCAGCTATTGACTGTTGCAAATTGTTAACAAATTGAAAACCATAGAATTCTCAGCCCAGCAGTATATATTCTTGCCCAAAATTTCTCCAACACTACTGTCTATTGATATGTAAAACATTTTAGCAAATAAGCAATTTTTGATCCTAAATTAAGTGAACATCATTCATTTTTCCACGAAAAAAGTGTAGAAAAATACTATACCTGGCTCAAGCTGGGCTCCTCCACATCTTCCTGACTGGAAGGCCCAGGTTGGTCGTCGAAAGCCTCATTAGGGGTGGAATGCATGGAAGGAAGCGTGGAAGGAAGAGTCGAGAGTGATTCCCTGACATCAGTCTGGTCTTTGAGAAAATGGAGCCTCTCGTAGTACCACAGCCTGGGGACATATACTTCATCTGCTGCAGCTCCAGATGCTTGGGACTTCAGGACCTTATTGCGCTCCCTGAAATACGTACTCCTCAGGCTGCCAATTTTGGTTCTTAACTTCTCAACGGTTGCTGTGGGGATCACCGGCGTTACAAATTCCAGCAGTTTCTTCATCGCTGCCCGCCTCTTTATTTTGTTGCTGTAGAGTGGGTGCTTGGCCTGCCACAAAAGGGGTATCGAATGGAACTTATCAATGAACAGGGGGAGGAAGCTGACATCATTGAAGCACTCCATATTCTCTGCAAGACACAACACCAGACAAAACACTAAATAATGTCAGACTAAACTCTCCTAATCTTCTCCATAAATAAGCCTCAATGTATAAGCAGTCTAGGCTAGTGATGTACAAAGTTCAAATTGTACCTTCGTTATAGCGATCGTCTCGTGCGTCAGCTCTCTCTCCCCTCTGCTCACAGATCGTCGGTACGACACACGCGTGTGACGTTTTATATACAGTGCGCATGCGTGAAACTCCACCCGCCCCTGACGATCTTTCTTGTCTATTCCCCACCCCTTCTCTTTACGGCGCAGTGGGGAGAGCACATGGCGGGGACACAGCAGGTGCGCCCTAACTATTCCAGCAACGAGGAGGAGGACGAGGAAAGCCCGGAGGCAGAAACGTCCCGATCCCGGTGGCTAAAATTTTTAAGGCGTCAAATATGTCTTTTAGAGAAATGTTGGAGATGGTGGACATATTGAAGAGGAGCGACTATGATGGGAAGTATGGGCCTTACCCCAACCCAAATGGCAGAAAGGCCAAGATCATGGCTAAAGTTGTGAAGAGGCTGCAAAAGAATTTTGGGTTACAACGATCCAAGGATCAACTGAGGAAACGCTGGTCAGACCTGAAACTGAGGGAGCACGATCAATACAGAAAGATCAAGCGAGTTCTTCAAAAAAGTAAGTAGTTGTCGTGTGTTCATCCTTTTTTTCTAGCTTGCCTACTGCTCCATGTGCTTTGTTTTTCAATGTTGGACATTTGAAAATGGCCACTTTCATGTTCGTGTGTCCTTTCAATCGTACTAAACCTCGATCGTTCGGCCACTTATAATACGCTGTTTGGTGAAGTTGGAGTTAACTACATTGTTTCAGGCCTGTTTTTAGTCAAAGGAAGTTTGTTGTCTATAGAGGTTTTTTCCAGAATGAAATGCAAACTTCTTCAGTGTAAAGGAGAGGTGACTCAGTAGCTGTTTACACATCTGGACTCTAGAGCACTAGTGCTGGGACACCCAAACACCCTTTTTATTAGGGTGTCCCACACATGTGCTCCAGTGAATAGTGTCTCCATCTGACAAACTTGCACCAAACAGGTAATAAGTATTGCACCTTTACAAAGTGTCAAAATTAATGTTGTTGGCCTTTGAACCTGGCCACAAACCACTATTGTACGTCACTTCCAAGCGATGCTTCATATTTCCGATTTCTGCCCTCATAGATTGGTGTGCTAAGTATTCCTTTTGTACATTCTCATAGGGGAGAGAAGACTCGGGGCGTCTGAGGACACCAGGAACCCCACACCTCCCAAAGAAGGGGAATTACCAACACCAGAAGCAGAGGAGGAGGAGGAAGGAGAGATTGTAGAAGTTGGATAACTTGTCACCACAACAGCTGAGGTGAGCTAATCAATGTATGCCTGCATCTTAAAAATACCCCGTTTTTTTTTTTTAGGTGATGTGGATGTTGTGGAAGAAGAATCGCATTTTACCAGTGAAAGTTAGTAAAGAATGTTCTAAAGACAAAAGATCTTTGGAGTTTTCAAAAGCCTTTTTGAAAGGCACTTGTGAATGAGTTTGAAGTAAAATTTTACCATAGGAACAATGTGTGGCTTCCTTATTCCAAACCCCAAAAGCATTATTTGCGTCAAAAGTAGATGAATTTGGTGACAATGGGTGTTATTTACTAAAGGCTATTCCACTTTGCACTCCAAGTGCAGTTTCCGGTGCACTTTTGCAGTGCACTTGTAGTGCACAGGGAATTTGTCTTTTGGAAATTACACCCACAGTGCTTTGTAATAAACCACCTATCACGCCCTTTTCAGGAATACACACATTTCTGTCATGGTGATGAAAAGGAGTATTTTTTGGGTCAGTTATGCACTACATACCTTACCTAGAAAAACTATTATGTATCAGACCCACAACATGAGAAGATTATTTTTAGAAAGAAGAGACTGTAACCTCCTCTCGCCAAGAAAGTGCATTCCCACTGTTGAAGATAAAGGCCCAAAAAGAAAACAAAAAATAAGCTAGAATACACCTACAAGAAACACAAGCAGTAAATGACAAGAAATCTTAGTTCAGTTTCCAAAATAAATTTATTAAAAAATGCCTCTCACACATTGTCTGGCATATCAATGGCCCCCCTACCCACAAAGTACTCCATATACCTCTCGCTGACTTTGCGGGCATTTAGGGGGGGCAAGCCAGGACGTGCAGCTTGAAGGGCTGTGAGGTTGTCATTTTGTGGCATGTCTGCATCAGGGCCAACAGACACAACATAGTTGGTGCTATGTCGTTTTAAGAAATTGTGCAATATGCAGCAGGAAAGCACAATGTGGTTCAGTTTATATTCCGCCATGTGGATAGGTGTCAAAAAGAGGCGGAAGTGGCTGGCCATGATCCCAAAGGCCTTCTCCACCACTCTGCGGGCTCTGGACAGCCGGTATTTAAAGACCCTCTGGTCCGGGGTGAGGGTCCTCATCGGGAAGGGCCGCATCAGATGGCTTGACAACGCAAACGCTTCATCCGTGACAAAGACGAAGGGGAGTCCTTCCGCATTCTCCTCTGGAGGTGGCAAGCACGGACTGCCACTCTGGAGACGCCAGTTGAACTCCGTGTGCGCAATGGCACCACCATCCGAGATCCAGCTATTCTTCCCCACGTCCACATACAAAAACTTGTATGTCATCGACACCACCGCCAACATCACTATACTATTAAACCCCTTGTAATTATAATAGTACGACCCCGAGTTGGGGGGTGGGACGATGCGGACGTGTTTCCCATCAATTGCACCTCCGCAGTTAGGAAAGTCCCAACGGCTGGCAAAGTGGGAGGCCACAGTGGCGTTGAAGGAAACTGTGGAGTCAAACCAGAAAAATAAATTAGTCAGTTTGCACATGAACATTGCAAGCAGATTAGACAAACATTTTGGAACAAGATCAGACTAAAATTTAACCAAGAAAAATGGGCACAAGATATGGGTCGTACATTTGACAACAATGACTGGTCTAACATTTGGTTAGCTACTAAATCATCATCTCCTAATTGTTACACCTTAGAAACCAACTTCAAAGTTGTGGCACGTTGGTATTTAGTACCAGCGAGAATAGCAAAATTCTCTCCTTCCTATCCCAATAATTGTTTTAGAGGATGCTCTTCCCCTGGTACTCATCTACACATATGGTGGGATTGTCCAGTGGCGCAAGAATTTTGGAATAATATTTTCGCAATAGCCTCCAAAGCATTAGATACCTATGTTGCGCCGGATCCAGCTATTGCGCTCTTAAATCTTAAACCAGACGTACTCACCCGTGTACAATTCAAATTGCTTATACATATTTGCACGGTGGCCAAACAAACCATAGCCAAGGCTTGGAAAACAAAAACTTTAATAGTGGCAGAGGCCAAACACAGATTAAATAATTTTTGCTAAAATGACAGCTATTGAAGACAATACCATTAACAAATTTCGTATGATTTGGCAACCCTGGGTTACTCATTTCTTTCCTTCTGACTTTGACCAGTCACGGTTGTTACCATATTAAAATCCTTGTGTCTTATTTCTTTTTCTGTAACATTTTCATATGATAAGTACCGGGTCACCACCTCGAGAGACTCTGCTTCTTTTCTTCTCTCTTTTTCCTTTCTTCCTTTTCCTTTCTTCTTCCTTTCTCATTCATTTTTACTCACATGTCTTCTTTCTCCCCACTTATTGCTATGTTAAGGATAATATTGGGTTACAATATTGTTCCAAGCGTTGACTTAATTCTCCCTAGCATAGAGATTTCCTCTTATCTTGATGATTTGATGTTCATAACTTTCCCTACGGTTTTGGTCATGTTATTCTTTTGTCTACTAGTGAAAGGGTTACATGGTTATAACTTTATATTATTTGCCTTATGTTATATAATATAATAAGGCGATATTACATCTCCGTTTTTGACTAGTTAGGCCTCTGCCCGCTCACAGTTTGAGCCCATTAGGGGTGGTCGGGTGTTCCTTTCTCATATAACTATGATATTATTTACACACAGAAAACATTTGTGCATATTTTAGGGGGTGTTTGGGGGAAACCAATGCTATGGAGCAGACAAAATACATTGCTTAAGTGACTAGGCCATAGGTGGCCCAGAAGAGCATGCTGGGGAGGTAAGTGAAGGCAAAAATGCATGAAGGACAAAAGGGGCACAGCATATTAGAGCATATTGCAATCATGGTAATTAGGGAAGGAGGTCAAAAATACAAGACATTAGCAAACAGAGCATACACAGAAGGGAATAGTAAAGGAGAAATGTTACCTTTAATATAGTCCTCCTGCAGGACCTGGATAATAGCAGAACAGGTCTACTGGAATAATGATTCCCAGAGCCTGGGGAGAGATACCTGTGGAGAACTTCAGATCCTGGAGGCTTCTCCCTGTCGCCAAGTACCTCAACGTGGCAACAAGCCTCTGCTCCGGAGTGATGGCTTGCCTCATGCAGGTATCCTGCCTGCTGATAAAAGGGGTCAGCAAAGCCAACAGACGGTGAAAAACGGGGTCCGTCATCCTGAGAAAGTTCCTGAAATCATCAGGATTATTCTCACGGATCTCACAAAGCAAAGGCATGTGCGAGAATTGGTCACGCTGAAGCAACCAATTCTTGGTCCATGAACTCCTCCTCGCCCTGTTCATGGACTGGTCTTGGGTCAAAGCTAAAAGCCTGACACCAAGCCCCTGCACAGCACGAACTCTACGACGAGTACGTACACGAAACATAGCTCACAAACGGTCAGCTGGTCAGAACGGACAAACAGAATGCACCGATAAACAGCAAGGCCTGTGTTAGGTACCTGGGTGGAGAGCCTGACTTTGCTGGGAGAAGGCCTCTCTTACGGCTCTGGTTCGGGGGCCACTGGAGTGGGAACAGTGGACCCGGGAGCGCAGCGGAGTAGGAGTGCCTGGACTGGAGGCTGTAGCAGATGCGGGAGACAAGCAGGGATCCCTTGGAAGCAGGAGCGGTGGAACCTGGCAGGTAGACGCCCAGCACCCGGATGCAGGATGGTCCCCAGATGGCAGCAGCAGTCTTGGAGGCACGCAGCATGTGTGGGATCAGGCAGAGAATTGTCAGGCAGGCCGGGTCTGGTACACTGGGCAGACAGGCAAGTGGACGTAGGCAGAAGCAGGGTCAGAGCAAGCCGGGGTCAACGTTAGGTATCAGATCAAGCAGAGTCAAGCAGGCCGGGGTCGGGGTAGGAGAAGGCAGCGGAGTCCAGAAAGCCGGGTCAGAGTTCAGGTTTACAGGATAAGGACACAGGTTAAGGCAGGGTACAGCTGCAGACGGACAGCACCGCTCAAAGGCAACTGTCACTTTTTAAAAAGGGCCACTGGCGCCAAACCGCGCCGGCGCGCTCACGTGTGCGCCCGCGATGCGCGCGCACGCGCTTGCCGTGCACGCGCGCGCACCCGCGGCACCCGCCGGCGCGCACACCCGCGCTGATGCCTGTGCACTCCAGCGGACCCTGTGCGCATGCGCACATGCCGATCCGTCCGTGCCAGGCGAGCGGGTCCCTGACATTGCCCCCCCACAAGGGGCAACCTCCGGGTGCCCAACTGATCGTTCTTCTCGGGGTGCGAAGTGAAGAAGGCCCGAATTAGTCTTTCGGCATGTAGGTTGTCCTCGGGCTCCCAAGAATTACTTTCCGGACCATAACCTCTCCATTTAATCAAAAATTGTCTTCGCCCTTGTCGCCTTCTACAATCTAACACGGCCTCTACCTCATATTCCTCGTTCCCATCTATGAGGACAGGCTCAGGGGGACCGGTCTCCCTGTTGGGGAAGGGATTGGGTACCGATGGCTTCAGCAATGAAACATGAAAAACAGGGTGTACTTTCATAGTGTCAGGCAAGGACAATTCATAAGATACCTCATTGATTCTGCGTTTCACGGGAAAAGGCCCCAGAAACTTGGGTGCCAACTTCTTAGACGGACAGGCTAACTTTAAATTAGAAGAAGAAAGCCATACCTGGTCCCCGATTTGCAAATTTAGTTCTCCCCTTCTCCTTAGATCAAAGGATCTCTTACTGTCCGCCTGGGCTCTTGTTATGGTCTCCTGAAGAATTTTGCTGTTGCGGCTCAGAAAGGTTACGGTGTCCTGGACTGCTGGAACGGAGGATTCTGCAAGAAAATCTGGGAGAAAGGTTAGATGAAAACCATAATTTGCAAAAAATGGGGACTGTCCTGTAGTGGAGTGGCTGGCATTGTTGTATGCAAACTCCGCCAAGGGCAGCAGAGACACCCAATCGTCTTGCACAAAGGAGGTAAAACATCTGATGTATTGTTCTAGAGTCTGATTAGTGCGTTCTGTCTGCCCATTGGTCTGGGGGTGATAGGCCGAGGATAGGGCCAGTTCGATCTTCAAACTTTCACATAAAGCTCTCCAGAATCGGGAGGTGAACTGGACTCCCCTATCAGACACTATGTTGGCGGGTATCCCATGCAGTCTAATGATCTCTCTAATGAACACACGGGCTGTCTCTGCTGCGGATGGGGTTCCCTTGAGGGGCAAAAAGTGGGCCATCTTTGAGAGTCGATCAACGACTACAAAAATGGCCGTGTGGCCTTCAGAGGGTGGAAGCTCAACTATAAAATCCATAGTGATCATACGCCAGGGTCGATCAGGCGCAGGAAGGGGTTTAAGTAGCCCCCAGGCCCGGTCCCTAGTGGTCTTGCTTCTGGAACATACCGAACAGGAACTCACATATTTGGTGCAGAACTCTTTCAGACCGGGCCACCAGAAGGTGCGCTGCACCAATTCCAAGGTCTTGCGGGCCCCGAAGTGTCCTGCTAATGGGTGGTCGTGCAGAAGAGCTAGTACTTTAACCCGGATGGGTTCAGGGACAAATACCTGGCTATCCTTCCATAGAAGCCCCTCTCTTGCAGTCAATGAAATCCCTGGAGGGAGGAGCGGGTTTACAGATGCCTCTCTGATCTGAGACAGTAGGTCCGGCTGTAACAGAAGAAAACTACTTGCAGGCAGGATGGTGTCCGGGGGCGTTGGGTCTTTAGAAGAGTCGTACATGCGTGAGAGCGCATCAGGCTTCACATTCTTGGATCCCGGGCGGTAAGTAATGTGGAAACTGAAGCGTGAGAAGAACAGGGCCCAGCGGGCTTGTCGGGGTTTCAGTCGTTTTGCTGTTCTCAAATACTCGAGGTTCTTGTGATCCGTGTATATTAGTACGGGGTGGACTGCACCCTCCAGCAAGTATCTCCACTCTTCCAAAGCAGACTTGATGGCCAGCAGTTCTCGGTCACCCACATCATAATTTCTCTCCGCGGGGGAGAGTTTCCGGGAAAAGAAGCCCACCGGGTGCAGTAAGTCATTGTTGCCTTGGCGCTGGGACACCACGGCTCCCACCGCTACCTCCGAGGCATCTACCTCCAAGATGTACGGCAGCGACGGGTCAGGGTGACTAAGGATGGGAGCAGAGGTGAAACGTGTCTTGAGCTTGAAAAACGCTTCCTGAGCCTCCGGGCCCCAGTGAAAACGTACATTCTGTCTTGTTAGCTGTGTGATGGGTGAGATTATGGCAGAAAACCCCTTGATGAATTTCCTGTAGAAGTTCGCAAAGCCCACGAAGCGCTGCACACCCTTCTTATCAGAGGGCGCCGGCCAATCTAGTACAGCTGTTACTTTCTGGGGGTCCATTTTAATGCCTGTTGGGGAGATCTCCAATCCCAGGAATTGGATGTTCTGCTGCTCAAAAATGCATTTCTCTGCCTTGGCGTAGAGTCCGTGTTGGCGGAGGCGGAGTAGAACTCGGCCTACATGCCCCCGGTGCTGCTCCAGTGATCTGGAAAAGATCAGGATGTCATCCAAGTAGACGATGACAAAGATGTCCAGAAAGTCCCTGAAAACCTCATTTATGAGGTGCTGAAAGGTGGCTGGGGCGTTACAGAGGCCGAAGGGCATGACCAGGTACTCGTAGTGCCCAAAACGAGTACGAAAGGCAGTCTTCCACTCGTCCCCTGATCGAATGCGGACCAGATTGTAGGCCCCCCTTAAGTCCAGTTTGGAGAAGATGGTGGCCGCTCGCAACTTCTGAAACAGTTCCGGTATCAGGGGAAGGGGATAACGGTTCTTCACCGTAATCTTGTTTAATTCCCGGTAGTCCACACAGGGCCGGAGCGACTGATCCTTTTTGGTTACAAAGAAGATACCGGCGCCTGCTGGTGAGGTGGAGTGTCGTATGAACCCCTTCTTTAAGTTCTCCGCAATGTAGACCTTCAGGGCCTCCTGTTCCTTCTCGGAGAGGGGGAAGATGCGTCCGAAAGGGATCTCGGCCCCGGGGAAAAGTTCAATGGGGCAGTCGTAGGGACGGTGTGGAGGCAGGGAATCTGCCCCTCGTTTACTGAAGACATCCAGAAACTCGTGGTAGGGTTCTGGTACCACCTGGTCAAGGTTCAAATCAGAGTCCAGACAAAGAAGCGTGGCGGGTGGTGCCGAGGCCCCCTGCAGGCAATGTTCCAGGCAATAGGAGGATTGAAACTTGACCTCTCCCGTGGACCAGCTTATGGAAGGGTCGTGGGCCTGTAGCCAGGGGATGCCCAGGATCACGGGAAACAGGGGGGACGAGATCACGTCCAGGGTTAACAGTTCCTTGTGGTGAGGCAGGGAGGTGGTGAGCAGAGGAAGGGTCTCTTGAGTAACTTGACCCGATCTAATGCGGGAACCATCGGCAAGAAACACAGATAGTCCGTGGGCCTTTTTCCGGAGGGGGATGTTGTGCAGACTGGCAAAAGCGGCATCAATAAAACAGCTACAGGCTCCTGAGTCAAGGATAGCGCTGGTGTGGACTGTCTTTCCCAGGAACTGAAACGACAGAAAGAGAGCGATGTGGGTGGTGTGAACCGGCAAAGACACGGGACTGGAGGACACTGAGGAAAGGCACTTACGTGTCTTCACCGGGCATCTGCTCACAAAGTGCCCAGAGCCACCGCAGTACAGGCACAGGTTCAACTGTCGGCGTCGGGCACGTTCTTCCGGAGACAGGGTAGGCCGCATAAGGCCCAGCTGCATGGGTTCGCCAACATCTGGAGTGGGCTGGCTAGGACCTACCGGATGGGCAGGTAAGTAGCGGGTAGCAGGTAATGGAGCTCTTGCGGTCATCCAGGTTGGCCGATGAACTTGAGTAGACCTCTCCTGTCTGCGCTCCCGAAGCCGACGATCGATCTGAATGCTCAGGGTTATTAAGTCCTCCAGGTTATCCGGGGTACCCACCCGAGCGAGCTCGTCCTTTAGCCCATCGGAAAGCCCCATACGGAATTGATGCCTCAGTGCAGCATCATTCCACTGGGTGTCTGCGCCCCAGCGTCTGAAGTCCGTTACATAGTCCTCGGCCGCTCTGCGACCCTGCTGGAGCGCATACAAGGCAGACTCGGCTGTTGTGGTCAACTGGGGATCCTCATACAGTTGTGCCATGGCCCCAAAGAAGGATGAGAGAGACTGGGTCAATGGGCTACTTCCCTCCAGCAGTCGGTGTGCCCAGATCTGGGGCTCGCCCTGTAGTAGCGAGATCACAAACCCCACTTTGGTGACTTCGAGGGAGAAAGTCCTTGGTTGCAGGGCGAAGTACAGTTGGCAGGCGTTACGGAAGATCCGGAACTTGGAACGGTCCCCTGTGAATTTATCCGGGACAGGCACTCTTGGTTCCGGTGGTAGCATTACCACTGCTGGTGGGGTGGCCGGCTGTGCAGGAGGCTGAGGGGGTGCCGGAGCCGCAGCGTTGGCACCGGCTAGTTGTTGCACCTGCCCTTCCAGTCTTGTGTACCCATCTTGGAGGGATTGCACCGCCTGGGTGAGAGCTGCAAGGTGAGAGCAGATGTCCTTCATGGGGGAGGCTTCTCCCGCAGGCTCAGACATGGCTGTCCGTACTGTTAGGTACCTGGGTGGAGAGCCTGACTTTGCTGGGAGAAGGCCTCTCTTACGGCTCTGGTTCGGGGGCCACTGGAGTGGGAACAGTGGACCCGGGAGCGCAGCGGAGTAGGAGTGCCTGGACTGGAGGCTGTAGCAGATGCGGGAGACAAGCAGGGATCCCTTGGAAGCAGGAGCGGTGGAACCTGGCAGGTAGACGCCCAGCACCCGGATGCAGGATGGTCCCCAGATGGCAGCAGCAGTCTTGGAGGCACGCAGCATGTGTGGGATCAGGCAGAGAATTGTCAGGCAGGCCGGGTCTGGTACACTGGGCAGACAGGCAAGTGGACGTAGGCAGAAGCAGGGTCAGAGCAAGCCGGGGTCAACGTTAGGTATCAGATCAAGCAGAGTCAAGCAGGCCGGGGTCGGGGTAGGAGAAGGCAGCGGAGTCCAGAAAGCCGGGTCAGAGTTCAGGTTTACAGGATAAGGACACAGGTTAAGGCAGGGTACAGCTGCAGACGGACAGCACCGCTCAAAGGCAACTGTCACTTTTTAAAAAGGGCCACTGGCGCCAAACCGCGCCGGCGCGCTCACGTGTGCGCCCGCGATGCGCGCGCACGCGCTTGCCGTGCACGCGCGCGCACCCGCGGCACCCGCCGGCGCGCACACCCGCGCTGATGCCTGTGCACTCCAGCGGACCCTGTGCGCATGCGCACATGCCGATCCGTCCGTGCCAGGCGAGCGGGTCCCTGACAGCCTGAAAGAACGAAATGAATACCAGAAACGAGCAGACAATAAGCAGTGGAAATCAAAGCGTCCTATATCAAGATATAGACTGCAATGACCAACAAATGCGAACTGACTACACGCACCGATAAACAAATACGCACGACAAGCACAAACAGCAGTAACGATCTGAGTCTGAAAACTGAAAAGCGCGAATCGAATGTAACGAAACTCCTACTAACGCTGTCATGAACAGGTGAGACCAGATTGTGTGGACTGCAAAGGAGAAACCCAAAACGCAAGTAAAAGTAAATAAGATTAACGTTTATTGAGATAAGTGATATAAATATATAAATAAGCAAACACCCCAAAATACAACAGTGCTCAGCCACAAACAGAAACCCACAGACAACAGATAAATAAGTACAGGCACAGGGAAGTACCGAAATCAACACGTCAGCCAGGCCAGGGTCATACACGGAAAGATCAAGGGATAACAAGGGCAGTCCAGAATCACAAACGATTAGCCAAGCCAGGGTCATGCACGGGAGATCAGCAGATGAACAAGGGCAGGATGGGAGAGGGAACTAAGGATGGGAAAGGCAACAAGGAGCAGGAACTCAGGAACACAGGAACACAGGATCAGGATGGGCAGGTTACAGGTCTCAGGTCACAGGTCACAGGTTCAGGGCACATGGAAGACAGATACCAAGGCAAGTGTGTGAGGGCTGGCCGGGTATTTATAATCTGCCAGTGATTGGCCTCATGTGACAGCTGAGCGCAGAAAGAGCTGTCTGCTCCACACTGCCAGGATCCATCCGCTGGTGGACGCCAGTACTGCGGCCCAAAGATGATATCCCAGCAGGGAAGGCCTCTCCTGACAGTTATAAACTGCCAGGAGACACCTGCTGGTGGACCACAGTACTGCACGCCAAATGATGGGTCTTACCAGCGGACGGATCCATTCCTGACAGTACCCCCCTTCAAAGGAGCGGCCTCCGGAAGCTCCAACTAGCTGCTGCTGGGACAAGTCCATGGCATCGAGGTGGGCAGCGGGCACTTCAAGCTGGGCAGCAGGCACTTCAAGCTGGGCAGCAGGCACGGGCACTTTAGGCTAGGCAGCAGGAACAGGCACATCAAGCTGGGCAGCAGGCACGGGCACATCAAGCTGGGCAGCAGATACAGGCACATCAAGCTGGGCAGCAGACAGGAACACTTCGGGCTGGGCAGCAGACAGGAACACTTCGGGCTGGGCAGCAGACAGGAACACTTCGGGCTGGGCAGCAGACAGGAACACTTCGGGCTGGGCAGCAGACAGGAACTCATCAGACTGGGCAGCAGACAGGAACTCATCAGACTGGGCAGCAGACAGGAACTCATCAGACTGGGCAGCAGACAGGAACTCATCAGACTGGGCAGCAGACAGGAGCTCATCGGGCTGGGCAGCAGACAGGAACTCATCAGACTGGGCAGCAGACAGGAACTCATCAGACTGGGCAGCAGACAGAAACTCATCAGACTGGGCAGCAGACAGGAACTCATCAGACTGGGCAGCAGACAGGAACTCATCAGACTGGGCAGCAGACAGGAATTCATCAGACTGGGCGGCAGACAGCGGGTCATCAGACTGGGGAGCTGGCAGCGGGTCATCAGACTGGGGAGCTGGCAGCGGGTCATCAGACTGGGAAGCTGGCAGCGGGTCATCAGACTGGAAGGCCGGAACCAGGACATCAGACTGGAAGGCCGGGACATCAAACTGGAAGGCCGGGACATCAAACTGGAAGGCCGGGACATCAAACTGGAAGGCCGGGAGCGGGTCATCAGATTGGAAGGCAGGCAGCGGGGCATCAGACTGGAAGGCAGGCAGCGGGGCATCAGACTGGAAGGCCGGGACATGAGAAGAAAAGGCAGGCAGCGGGTCATCAGACTGGAAGGCCGGCACCGGGACATCAGGCTGGAAGACCGGGACATCAGGCTGGAAGACCGGGACATCAGGCTGGAAGACCGGGACATCAGGCTGGAAGGCAGGCAGTGGGACATCAAAGTGGAAGGCTGGAACGTCAGGCTGGAAAGCCAGCAGGGGGTTAGACTGGAAGGCTGGGACATCAAGCTGGAAGGCTGGAACATCAAGCTGGGGGGCTGGCCACCAGGACATCAGACTGGAAGGCTGGGGCGTCAGGCTGGAAGGCCGGCAATGGGACATCAGACTGGAAGGCTGAGACGTCAAGCTGGAAGGCTGGAACATCAAGCTGGGGGGCTGGAACCAGGGCATCAGGCTGGAAAGCTGGGGCATCCGGCTGGAAGGCTGGGGCATCAGGCTGGAAGGTCGGCAACGGGACATCAGACTGGCAGGCTGGGACATCAAGCTGGAAGACTGGAGCGTCAGTCTGGGTGGCAGGCACTGGAGCGTCAGACTGGGTAGCAGACACTGGAGCGTCAGACTGGGTGGCAGGCACTGGAGCGTCAGACTGGGTGGCAGGCACTGGAGCGTCAGACTGGGTGGCAGGCACTGGAGCGTCAGACTGGGTGGCAGGCACTGGAGCGTCAGACTGGGTGGCAGGCACTGGAGCGTCAGACTGGGTGGCAGGCACTGGAGCGTCAGACTGGGTGGCAGGCACTGGAGCGTCAGACTGGGTGGCAGGCACTGGAGCGTCAGACTGGGTGGCAGGCACTGGAGCGTCAGACTGGGTGGCAGGCACTGGAGCGTCAGACTGGGTGGCAGGCACTGGAGCGTCAGACTGGGTGGCAGGCACTGGAGCGTCAGACTAAGTGGCAGGCACTGGAGCGTCAGACTAAGTGGCAGGCACTGGAGCGTCAGACTGGGTGGCAGGCACTGGAGCGTCAGACTGTAACAGGTTGGTTGGTGGGGAGGCAGGTTGGGTTACTGGCAGGATTGTGTGGGTCGGAAAGAACTTTCGCTTCTTTTTTGGTTTAGCCACTGCAGCTTTGTATGTAGGTGCAGGGCTGTAGGAAAAGAACGTATCTGGGCAAAATGAAGACCAGGGAACTGTGGCTGGAGGAGGGTTTTGTGGGCTTGTTACAGGTAGAGGAGAAGAGGCAGGTGGGTTAAAGGCAGGATAGGTGCAGGGAGTAGAAACAAGGTATTGATACTTTGTGGGGAGCAGGGTATATTGGACGGTAGCTGAGGTTGCCTGGGGTGATGGGAGAAAGGACGCCTTAGCTGGCAGGTGTTTAGTAATGGGTCTGGGTTGAGGAGAGCTGACAGAAGCTGGGCATAACAGGTCTGACCATGCCTGAAGTATAGGCAACACAAAAGTGAGCTCACATACCCTCCGTCTGACCAGGGACTGCACTTCAGCTATACAATCCTCCAACAACTGTTTGGGACAAACTGAATAGTGCTCCACAAAGGATGCAGCGTCATCCTCCAATAGCCATACCAAGGACGCAACCTGGTTAATGCTGAAGGGGGGAGAAAAGTCATCACAACCCTTTGGGATACAAGGCAGAGCCAGCTCTGTACACATTCTAATCAAAGGCTGAACATCCTCCAACAATATACTGCCCTGATCGACCACAGTGTGAGCTAAACGGATAATCTCCAACAGCTGATCACTGGACCATCCTTTCAATGTCTGCCAGAGGTAGTCAGAACTCTTTGTTGCCAGCAGAGCATAATAGGCAATTATATCTGAATCCATTCCAAAAATGGGAAACAGAACCGAGATGGTTCCCCTGTGCAGCCACTTCTGGTCAGAGATGGCCTTGGTATACTGTCATGAACAGGTGAGACCAGATTGTGTGGACTGCAAAGGAGAAACCCAAAACGCAAGTAAAAGTAAATAAGATTAACGTTTATTGAGATAAGTGATATAAATATATAAATAAGCAAACACCCCAAAATACAACAGTGCTCAGCCACAAACAGAAACCCACAGACAACAGATAAATAAGTACAGGCACAGGGAAGTACCGAAATCAACACGTCAGCCAGGCCAGGGTCATACACGGAAAGATCAAGGGATAACAAGGGCAGTCCAGAATCACAAACGATTAGCCAAGCCAGGGTCATGCACGGGAGATCAGCAGATGAACAAGGGCAGGATGGGAGAGGGAACTAAGGATGGGAAAGGCAACAAGGAGCAGGAACTCAGGAACACAGGAACACAGGATCAGGATGGGCAGGTTACAGGTCTCAGGTCACAGGTCACAGGTTCAGGGCACATGGAAGACAGATACCAAGGCAAGTGTGTGAGGGCTGGCCGGGTATTTATAATCTGCCAGTGATTGGCCTCATGTGACAGCTGAGCGCAGAAAGAGCTGTCTGCTCCACACTGCCAGGATCCATCCGCTGGTGGACGCCAGTACTGCGGCCCAAAGATGATATCCCAGCAGGGAAGGCCTCTCCTGACAGTTATAAACTGCCAGGAGACACCTGCTGGTGGACCACAGTACTGCACGCCAAATGATGGGTCTTACCAGCGGACGGATCCATTCCTGACAAACGCGATAAACACGGAATCAGCAGAAGGAGCCCAACGGGTGTCGGATGTGGTGCCGAACTTCCCTTTTATAGTCTCGTGGAACACGGCTTACGTCACGGCGTTCTTGAAGACCAGAAATTCCAACAACGTTGTCCGACCGTGTGTACGCAACACCAGCTTCGGACAAATTCCGACGGAAATGATCCGACGGAAATAGTCATCGGAAAATCCGACCGTGTGTATGGGGCATTAGGGCCATAAAAACAGCAAACAATTCTGCATATTGACTACTCTTTCCATCACCTTCCATGGTTAAAGTTCTCTGCATTGTAGATTGAAAGCTACAGCTTTCCACTTTCTTTGTCCTCCCACATATCTGGCAGACCCATCCGTGAACCATGTGTGTTCCTGTTCTGGTTCCAATAACTCAGAATAAGGCTTTCCCCATTTTACAGGTGATTCCTCAATCTGTGGTGCAGCCTCCAGGGAGTTACGTTCTTCTGAAGGTAGTTCTGCTATTTTCTCATGTAATGTTGCAACCCCACTTTCTTCCTTCTTGGCTCTTTCAGAGATATACCACTTTTATCTGATTACACTTTGTTCTTGAGCATGTCCTATCATATTAGACTTTGGATTAGACAATACCCATTGCATAATAAGTATTTGGGGTCTTAACAATACCACATGTCCTACAGTTAGTTGTTCCGTTTCTACCAAGGCCCAATAACAAGCCAACAATTGTTGTTCCAAATGAGTATATTTGGTTCCGGCCTCGGGCAACTTCCGATTCCAGAAACCCAAAGGTACTCTCTTCCCCTCCTGTTTTTGCCACAAAGACCAGTTAGCATATTCATGTTGTACTGAAACATGAAGTTCTACTTCCTGATCCTTTATGGGCTAAAGGTCTACAGCTTGTTGTATGGCTTCCTTTACTTTTTCAAAAGCAATTTGCTGTTCCTCTCCCCATGTAAACTCATACTTTTTCCTAGTGATTTTGTACAATGGAGCTAACAACTGCCCCAAATGTGGAATATGCTGTCTCCAGAATCCAGACAATCCTATGTAAGATTGTTTTTCTTGTTTGTTCTTTGGTGTTACCAAATTAAAAATGTTCTGCTTAGCCTTAGGGAGAATTTCCCTGTGACCTCTATTCCACTGAATTCCGAGGAATTTCCCAGCCCTTGGTTCTCATGTGGGTTAACAGTATTTGAAGCTGTTTCTATAGACTTTTCCCTTATTTATTCTCCCTTTCTGTTTTTTATACTTGGTTTGTGCAATACCCTTAAATTTACCATCCCATGACTCTGCTAAACCCATCGTGGACAATGTTTGGGCTAGGATGCTATAGGGAACCTTGGTCCAGCTGGGGATCTCCACGGCATTTTTATTTTTATCTTTATTTTTCTTTCTAAACATTTTGATTAGGTTCTTGTAGATACTCTGAGTCTTTTATTTCTTGGCAAAATGCCGATAAGCACTCCTTATCACAAGCAAGCTTTGTACATTATTACTTTTCTTATTTTTATAACCAAACTATTTTTATTTATATTTCAAATTTTTTGGCAGAGTGCCAACAGGTTCAAACAGTGCCTTTAATTGCAGTAGTACTAATGCCACAAACAATTCCCCACTATCTATTATGGTTAGTGAGATATTAGCACTTAGCCAAATATCAAATTGTTGCACCTGGCTTCTCCTATGCAAGAGATGTCAGTAGCAAATAAATTGATTCAAATAGCATGTTTTAATCAAAAGTTAGCCTCAGAGTATCTTGCCGACTATGCCAATTAATGTATTACCTTAAGAAAGTGTTATTAATACTGCTACTACGCTCACTATCTTACCAAATAGGCAAATAAGGATTAAAGGTAAAACATATGTTATTTATTATAAAGTTAATACAATACAGGTTATATCTTATACTTTAGAGTCAAAGCATTCATATGTAAATCATTAAGAGTAAGCATCAATACATCACCGGATATTGTAGCATCACTCTACGTTTCGATTGAGGGACTTCCATCAATCACGAAGAGAAGCCGGGAGTTCACCGCAAGACACGTCTATCGCGTTTTATTTGAGTCCCAACTCCTCATGAAAACCCCTTTTCTTATATATCTAAAAAGTATCAAATTGTTCTTCTCACATGTGTAGTGTATCCTGTTATAACACTATCATGCAGACGCATGTGTAGTCAGATAGATTCTACACATGGACACCTCGTGTGTTCATGCGCAGTATGTTACTTTCAATGTATCAATATATGTTCTAGCTTATGACCATGAATCGTCCATCTAGTTTAAACTGGATTTCTCCACTTGTGCACAAACAAGTATGAATTCTAATAACCTCTATGCAACATTGAAAGACCAAAAGACTCAATTATCTTAACACATTCATTCTATACAAGCTTGTCACACTCGTATCACACAAACAAAACAAGCATACACAGAAATGAACACAACAAAACAAAAACACATACAACAAACATATACATACAATGACACAACAAAGCACAAACATTGGGGCTATCTGATTGAGAGAGCTAAAAAAAAAAAAATAGTGCTCTCTCTGCCCTTCTTCCACTCCAAAAATGTCCAATCATTTTTCCAAAAAAAAAAAAAAAAGAAAAAGGGGAGACTTTCCTTCACTTTTGGGGAGTTAATTTGACCATTCATAGTTGTCCAGCCATTGAGTCAATAATTCTGGAGATGTAAAGAAATGTGCAACACCCTGAGCTGTAACTTTAAGTTTAGCTGGAAAAAGTATAGAGTAAGATTAGTCCATCTGTCTCAGTGGCTGCTTCACTTCAATAAATCCCACCCTTTGGCACTGCACTGCTTCGAAGGAGTCAGGAAAAAAGCAAATTTTTGATCCGTTGATCCGTATATCTGCAAGTTGTCTAGCTTTCTGCAGGATAGTATCCCTATCTTTATAATTCATCATTCCCAGAATCAAAGTTCTAGTTACCCCCCCCCCCCCCCCCCCCCTGCAGATGATAATCTGGTAGGGACTCTGTGGGCTCTTTCCACTGAAAAAAAAGGGGAAAAGAGTTCTGGGCCCATCGTAGCTATAATCCCTTTCTCTATAAATTCCGTTGGAGTCTTTCCTTCCCCCCGTTCAGGAAGGCCTATTATTCTAATATTATTCTGGCGAAGACGGTTCTCCATATCTTCCAATCGAGAATCGTGTGTAAATAATTGTTGCATAACCTTTTTATTAGAATTCATCACTGTATTTAAAGAGTCTTCAACTGTGCTTATTCTCTCCTCAGTGGCTGTCATTCTCTCTTTAAAAATGTGCATGTCTTGTCTAATTGATGTTAGATCTTCCCTCATTCCTTCCAGATTATGGGAGAGGATATTCACAGAGCTATTGCATGTAGTAATGGCCTTCAGTATATATGAAAGCGTAATTATGTGCTCTGTTTCTAGGATATTTGATGAACTTGAGGGTATGCCAGATTTATTACCCAAGGCTTTCTCTTGAGTTCCGTTGTTCGCTGTTCCATCTAAATGTCCCTGATGAGTAATTGTTCCTTTTCCATCCACATTTTGGGGTTCATCTGTAGCATGAAGTACTCCCCCTGTAGCTGCACCTTGCTGTAAAGTGGGTGATATAGGCAGAGTTACCTCTTTATCCATCTCTGAAACGTGTAAATTTCTGGATATCTTGAGAATTATCCTTCACAATACTCTGTGTCTTCTTTTCTATACTATTCTGAACAGTATTTTCGGCTGCAGACTGGTCCCCAACATGATCAACCTTTCCCACATCCTTCTTAGTTCTTCTTGTCATTCTCACAATCTTTGTATCCATATTGGCAGTGATCTTGTATTCTGTACTCAGCTTGTAATTTAAGTGTTATGCCCTGTGCACATGAGCGGATTTTCCGTCGGAAAAAACTTGGATGGTTTTTCCGACGTAATTCCGCTCAAGCTTGGCTTGCATACACATGGTCACAAAACGTTCTCTGAACATTCATCAAGAACGCGGTGACGTACGACACTACGTCGAGCCGAGAAAATTAAGTCCAAAGCTTCAGAGCATGCGTCAAATTGTTTCCGAGCATGCGTAGGAATTTTGCGTGTCGGAATTGGTACAGACAATCAGAATTTCCGATTGGAACATTTTCGGACCGAAAAATTGAGAACCTGCTCTCAATCTTTTGCTGGCGGGGATTTCTGCCAGACATACCGTGTTGAGGCCAAATAATTCAATTTTAGTCTGACTATAACACCTTTTTCCGTGCATCCTTAGAATCTTCAAGGTGCATTTTGGCAAAGCTCAGTCATGACTGCATGTGGCTTTTCTTAAGGAGTGGCTTTTTTTTTCAACCCTCCCATACAAGCTACATTTGTGGAAAATTTATGACATGCACACAATTTCCACTCTTTGTCAAAAAGTCCTGAAACTGCTTCAGATTTGCTGTAGGCCTCTTGGTAGCCTCTCTGGCCAGCTTCCTCCTGGCTCTTTAACCACTTAAGCCCCGGACCAATTTGCAGCCAAAGGACCAGACCCCTTTTTGCGATTCGGCACTGCGTCGCTTTAACTGACAATTGCGCGGTCGTGCGATGTGGCTCCCAAACAAAATTGACGTCCTTTTTTCCCACAAATAGAGCTTTCTTTTGGTGGTATTTGATCACCTCTGCTGTTTTTATTTTTTGCGCTATAAACAAAAATAGAGTGACAATTTTGAAAAAAATTCATATTTTTTACTTTTTGCTATAATAAATATCCCCAAAAAATATATAAAAAAAAACATTATTTTTTTCCTCAGTTTAGGCCGATACGTATTCTTCTACATATTTTTGGTAAGCGTTTACAAAATAGGGGATAGTTTTATAGAATTTTTTTATTAATATTTATTTTTTACCAGTAATGGTTGCGATCAGCGATTTTTATTGTGACTGCGACATTATGGCGGACACATCGGCCATTTTTGACACATTTTTGGGACCATTGTCATTTATACAGCTATCAGTGCTATTTAAATGCACTGATTCCTGTGTAAATTACACTGGCAGTGAAGGGGTTAACCACTAGGGGTCGGGAGGGGTTAAGTGAGCCCTGTGTGTTTTTTACTGTAGGGGGCGTGGCTTGGCATGTGACATCACTGATTGTCTTTCTCTATGACAGGGAACAGACGATCAGTGACAGCCTCACTAGGAAGCACGGGGAGAGGTTTGTTTACACATACCTCTCTCCTCTCTGTGACCCGATCGTGGGACACCAGCGGTAAAGGGGCCGCGGGTCCCGCGGCCACGGTCACGGAGCTCAGGACCGGGTCGAGAGTGCGCCGCCGGCGGTGGGCGTGAGCCCCAGGGCCTAGCTCTTTAAGGGCTGGGCTCTTAAAGGACAACGTACCTGTATGTTGATGTGCGCAGCCGTGCCATTCTGCCGGCATAAATGTGCAGGTGGCGGTCCTTAAGTGGTTAATCCAGTTTGGAGTAACGTCCTGATCCAGGGAGGGTCTGTGTTGTACCAAATACCTTCCATTTTTTAATCATAGACTTCATTGTGCTTCTAGGCATTGATAAAGCCTTTGACGTTTTTTTGTATCCATCTCCTGTTTTGTGCATGTCCACAACTTTATCTCGGAGATCCCTGTATAGTTGATTGTTTACTTCAGTTGCTCTACCAAAATGACCAGAGCTGATCACAGTTAAAAGTCAAATGGCTTTGTGTGCCATTGAGAAGGTGATTAGCTACACCTGATGGAGTTTACAAGTCATTTTTAGGAGGAGGTGATCCTTTTTCCATTTTTATTTTTTTCTGTTGGTCTTCTATCTTTCACTTGGATGTTATACGTTGATCTGAGTAAATACCGCTGGATAAAACAGAAACTGTGCCTGTCTTCATTTCAGGCTGCAAACAGGGCCAGACCGGCCTACCGGGATACCGGGAAATTTCCTGGTAGGCTGCCTGCCCTGGGGCCTATTTGAGCTGTGGCTCAAGCAGGGCCAATCCTGCATGGCTGCACTGTGCGCGGAAGCTTCCGTGCTGTCCTCTCCTCCCTCCTCTTCGTATGTGGCACACATACACAGTGGCAATCTCCCACTCTGTCATGGAGCTGAGGGTCCATCTGAGCTGTTTGGCGGCGCTATAAGAAAGTCCCGCCTCCTAGACCGGCTTCTGTGATTTGACGGAACACTGATCCATCACTGATGTCACTGGTGAGGCTGCATTTGATGGGCACTGGTAAAGCTGCATTTTATGGGCACTAGTGAGGCTGCATTTTATGGGCACTGATGAGGCTGCATTTGATGGGCACTGATGAGGCTGCATTTGATGGGCATGGATGAGGCTGCATTGTGCATTGATCTCTCGCACCTGAGAGGAGGTCAGCATCAGCGCAGCCAAGCCGATCTGAGGGGGGGTCAGTGATGTAAGGGGGGAGTGAATACAATAATGTAAGGGGGCACTGATATAAAGGTTTCCCCCTTAAATCAGCCACCCCATACCTTAGTGTATTCTTTCTGCATAAATTGGTCTCTGGTCAGCTGAGCCCCCCCCCCCCCCCCACATTCACAGAGTCCCTGGGGTCCCCTTAAAGGGTGCTACACATTTACCACTTTTGACTGGAATTGCTCTTATATATATATAAAGCCCTATGTGCTTTTATATCTGTCTTATCTATATATAATACACTTGTCAAAAGTGCTTTAACCTTTCATGCATAACCCTATTTCTGACATTTGTTGCTTACAAGTTAAAATCCAGATTTTTGCTAGAAAATTACTTAGAACCCCCGAACATTTTTTTTTTTTAAATTGTATTTTTATTGAAAAGAAAAGTGAACAAGTACATCATAACAATAGTTATCGTACAATATTTCAGGAACAAATAAACACATTCGTATATGTTATTAACATTACAGAACATTTCGTAAGCCGGGTATTGGTAAATGTCCAGGAAAGTATAATAATGGTATAAAAAAAAAAAAGGAAAGAAAAAGAAAACCAAATAAGCACAAAAGCAATATTATAGCAAACCAAAAAAAAAAAAGAGATCCAGTATTACAGTAAAATATATAAGTATCAGGCGGGTATACCACTATATATGGTGATCATCCTAGCAATCGTTATCATTTCAAACATCAACATTGATTGCCTAGTCGGCTAAATATGTGAGTGAGAGAAGGGGCTGAGTACCGATAGAGGGGGAGGGGAAGAGAGGGGAGTTCGGTAAAATCAGATCTGGGGTACGAGAGGGTCAGGTCAGGGGTTCCCCATGGAGGGTGCCATATACTGAATGATCCCAAGGATCCCAGATCTTAGTAAACCTATCCATGGCATCTTCCTCTATTAGTGCTGTCATGTGTTCCATTCTGCGGATTTCACTAATGTTCTGTATTAGTTAACTCTGTGAGGGGGGGGAAGGTGATAACCAGCATGCTGGGATAGCTCTTTTAGCTGCCAGTAGAATGAACGAGGCCAACTTGTTGGAGGCCTTACCCATACCAGGGAATGGGAGGCCTAGAAGGAGGTGTACAGGATCCTGTGGAATGGATATGTCAAAGACCTGTTGAAATATAGTTGAAACCATAGACCAGAAGGGTGTGATCTTTTCACACTGCCAAAAGATGTGAAAATGAGTGCCTCTGAGTTTACCACATCTCCAGCACAGAGGAGAGAGAGAGGAGTCATATCTATGTAATATTTCAGGGGTCCTGTACCAGAAAAACAACACCTTATAAGCAGTCTCTTTTTGTGCCACACATCGAGAGATTTTGGAGGTGGATGACCAAATTTTCGCCCACTGTGTAGGTGAGAGTTGTTGCTGCAAAACTTGGGACCATTTGATCGTATAAGAGTGGGGGTCAGGGGAAAGTGGGAGGTTTTCCTGCAATATGCGGTATATACCAGATATAAGTTGCCGTTGGTGTAGCCCTTGGGAGCATATAATCTCGAAAAGGGTGGGTTTTGACAGGGTGAGCGTTGGTGAGAGGGAGGCTAAGTAATGAGTTATTTGGAGATATGAGAATGAGAGATGCATAGGGATTTGGTGTTTAGTTTGGAGGTCTCTGAAAGTATGGAGTTTGCGCGTGACAGGATGTACGAAGTGTCGGAGCTGGAAAAGGCCTGCGGCTGCCCACGGGAACATTCTAGAATGGGATAAGCTATCCGGGAGGAGGGGGTTAAAAAGAACATTTGAGAGGGGGGGGCAGGGAGAGGATAGGGAAAATTTGTCACGGGAGGAGCGCCAGATTTTAAGCGAAAACAACATGGGGCCCAGACATAGGTCTCGTAACTTGGGATCCAGGGATAGGGTAGGAGACCAAATCAAAGAGTAGGGATGGTTAGGAAACAGGGAGCCCATCTCTATCTCCACCCACCTATTCGGGGGGTGCAAGCTAGACCATGCTACCATCGTACGCAGATGAGAAGCCAAGTAGTACTTATAGACGTCTGGGGCACCCATACCTCCCTGACCCCTGGGGGAGAAGATGACTGAACTGGCTACTCTGTGGGCCCCCTCCTTCCATATAAAATTTAAGAACCATCGTTTGAGGAGCTTCAGTTGGGCTAAAGGAATAGATACTGGGAGAGTTTCAAACAGGTATAGGAGCTTTGGCATTACTGTCATCTTTAGCACATTGATCCTTCCTATCCATGATATGGGGAGGGTGTTCCATCTGTTAAGCATTTGTTTGATGGACGTGAACATGGGGGTGTAGTTAGCTGAGTAGAGGGTAGGGTAGGACGGCGTAATTTGAATTCCCAGGTACTTGAGAGAGGAGGTACACCATCGATATGGATATGAGTTCATGAGAGAAGTGAGGGCCTCGGGGGGAACATGTAGGGGAAGTGCTTCTGTCTTTGATGTATTTATTTTGTACCCTGATAAGGAGCTAAATTGGGCGAGGAGAGCGTGAAGGGACGGGAGAGTAGTGTGGAGGTTAGTTAGTGTCAGAAGAACGTCGTCAGCAAAAAGTGATAATTTATATTCTCTTTGTCTCATGGGGACCCCATGTATGTCAGGATGAGACCTAATGGCTTCAGCCAATGGCTCAAGACATAGGATAAAAAGAAGGGGAGAAAGGGGACAACCCTGCCTTGTACCATTAGTCATAGAGAAAGGACTGGATGTGAAGGAGGACAATTGGACTTGAGAAGAGGGGTAAGAGTAGAGGGTATGTAGGGCAGAAATAAAGGGACCTTTGATGCCAAATTTACTGAGGATTGCGAACATATAGGGCCAACTTAATCTGTCAAAGGCCTTTTGGGCGTCGAGGCTTAGAATCAAGGCGGGTCTTCTAACTCTGTTGATTATGTCGATGAGGTCAATGGTTCGTCTGGTGTTGTCCCCAGCGTGTCTGGAGGGGACAAACCCCACCTGGTCTTTGTCTATTAGTTTCGTCAGGAATTGGGATAGGCGGTTGGCTAAAATTTTGGTAAACAATTTATAGTCGGAGTTCAGGAGTGCAATTGGTCTGTAGTTGTCAGGTAGGGAGGGGTCCTTGTCTGATTTAGGTATTACTGTAATGTAGGAGTGTAGGAAATGTCGATGGGGATGGTGTCCCTGGAGGAGTGAATTATAGAGATCTGACAAGTAGGGTGAGAGGACCGGGAGAAATGTTTTATAGTAGGAGTATGGGAGGCCATCTGGACCCGGGGATTTGTGGGCTGGGAGGGATTTGACGGTAGAGGCAATTTCTTCTGCATTAATGGGCTTATTTAAAATTTGTATATCAGTTTCCTTAAGGGAGGGGAGTTGGAGGTCGGCCATAAATGTGTCAAAGGCTGATTGATCAAATGATGGGTGTTGATCAGGAGTAAGGCAGTTATAGAGTTTATTATAGAAATCGCCGACCACTTGGGTCATCGTCTGAGGGCAGTGAGTAGGGGTCCCGTCTGCGCGTTTTAAATGGTCCGGGAAGGATAGATGTGGCCTAGGGTTGAGTCTAGAGACCAACATCTTGTGGGGTTTATTGGAGAATTCATAGAATTTTTGTTTTGCCCAAAGTAGGGATTTATCGATTTTAGACTTATCTAGGGACTTTATACGATTGCGGAGAGAGGTAACCGTGCGCAGCTGGTCGACCGAGGGAGCTGTAATCAAAGAGCATTCAGCTTTAGCTAAATCTGAGATAAGAGAGGACCTTAAAGAAGCTGAATCCCTCTTCCTCTGGGAGCCTATAGAGATACATTGTCCTCTAAAAAAAGCTTTGTGGGCTTCCCACAAGACAGACGGGCTGGACACGGAACCTGTATTTGTTTGAAAATATTCTGTTAGGGCTTCAAGGAGTTTAGTTTTAGTTGCGGGCTGTTTCAACAGAGATTCATTAAGCCTCCAATGACAATTCTTGGGGAATGCATTGGAGAGACATAGGTCTAATGAAAGGGGGGCATGGTCCGACCAGGTGATAGGCCCCAAATCGGAACCTACTGAGTGAGAAAGCAGTGGGGCGGATATCAGGAAGTAATCTATCCTAGAAAACATTTTGTGGGGGGGAGAGTAAAATGAATATTGTCTGCCTGTAGGATGTTTGACATGCCAAACATCAAACAGGCGCTGTTTCTGGATCAGTTTACGAAATGAAGTAGCTAAAGAGCGTGGGGCTGAAGAGGGCACGGAGTGGAACAGGGATTTTTTATCTCTTGTGGGCGAGAGAACTGCGTTAAAATCTCCACCTATTACCATAAAGGGGTGTAATACATTTTGCAGCCTGTCAAATGTCTCATTCAAAAATTTAACTTGACCCGTGTTAGGGGCATAGACGTTCATAATTGTTATAGGACTGGTGAGGTAGGTACCCTCCAGAATTATATAACGACCATGAGGGTCTATTTCAGTAGACTTAATCTGGAGGGGACAGGAGCGTTTGATCAGGACCGCCACTCCCGCCTTTCCAGATGGGTCGGAGGCCAGAAATGACACTGGGAAGTGTCTGGAAGCAAATTTCAGGGATCCCCCGGAGCGGAAATGCGTCTCCTGAACCAGGATTACATCCGCACCGGAGGCCCTGAATTCCTTCAAGGCCAACCATCTTTTTTGGATGGAGTTCAAACCTTTTACATTATAGGTCAATAGTTTCAAAGCCATAAATACACATCATGAGCTAGCTGTGGAGTTTTCAAAACCCTGGGTACTAACCCAGCTGTATATACACTTTTGAATAGCCATATGTCAGAGCCTAGTCTGACCGTATAATACCCGTTGGTGGGATGATCAGTGGTATAAAAGAAAAAAAAACAGACATAAAAAATAATAGTGGTAACTGTAGTGAGAAAGAGTTATCATCATCATAAAAAAAAACAAAATAAAACAACTTGGCCGGATCTGTCCTGGTGAGATCCAAAATAAAGGACTGGAAGAGCTGGGTGGCTTGGAAACAAGAAGACCTACAAGGTCTAATAATACAAAAAAAAAATAAAAACTGAAAAAATAAAAACTAACAAAAAATAGGCCTGGGTAGTGTGTACTACTCAGGGGTCCTCGACCTCGGTCTGAGGAACTGGAGGGGTGCAAGGCAGTCTCCAACATGGTGAGGGACCTGTGGCTACCCGCCGCAGCAGTCCACTGGAGCCGTAGGCGAATGAGACTCATTCGGTGTCAGGTTAATGTTCGTCATTGACTGTAATTATGCCAGTCTGGTAGGTGTCTGCTTAAAGGAACAAAAGCAGCAGCAAAACATATGAGGGAAAAAAGAAAAAAGGAAAAGGGAACAAAAACTTAGAGGGGACAAACATACCCCTGATGAGCTCCCTCGGGGGGTTTCAGGTGTCGAGATCCCAGCCGGGAAAACGAAGAGGTGGGTGTGCAGGGACCACCGGAGCTGGATCAGGTGGGGAATCTTGGACGCTGTGAACGCTGAGGTGTGGAGTTGGCCTTTGATCCTTTTCCTCTTACTGGGGTCCAGATCTTGGACGGTGCTGAGAGTGGTCTTGGAGTGGTTGGGATGGCTTGATCCGCCTCTGGTGGAAGTGGAGGGAGGCCCAGGCGTTTAATAAATGCATCTCCCTCCTGGGGATCTCGGAGGATGTGTTGAACCCCGTCTTGGGTAACATTAAGGCGGAAAGGAAAGCCCCAGTAATAGGGGACCTTGTGTAGTTGCAGATGAGAGGTGATGGGTCTCAGGGAACGCCGTTTAGCCAGTGTAATCGGTGAGAGGTCACTGAAAAGCTGAATCTTGTCCCCTTTGTAATCAATGCCAGATCGGTTTCGTGTGGCCCTGGTCAGGGTCTCCTTGCTTTCATAGTAGTGGAAGCGTACCACTATGTCACGAGGTCTGGCCCCCACTGGGGGTTTGGGGGCCAGATCTAGGCGCCAATCAATGTCCACAATCTCAGGGGCAAGAGTGTTGAAAAGACCTAGTAAATAGGGCCTGATGTTGTTGTCAGCAATTGATTCTGGAACTCCGCGGACCCTTAGGTTCTGGCGGCGTTCCCTATTCTCAAGGTCCTCCTGTTGGAGTTGTAGTTGGGACACTGAGTTCTTGAGGAGAGCATTCTCCTCCTCAAGAGCCTGCATATAGTGCAGAGTCTCGTCAAATTTGGCTTCTATGGTGGCTGTGCGTTCACCCAGGGCGTCTATTTCTCCCCTAAGCTCTCTGGAGATTCTCCCCATTTCCTGGGCTATGTCCCTGGTTACCTGCTGTGCCAAAGCCTGGAGCTTAAGGTCCATCATCTCCGGGGTCAGGGTCATTTGAGATGGTACATCGGGGTGAGGAGGAGAGGGCTGCTGCGATCCGTCCTCATTCATCAGTGTGCTGACGTAATCTTCCGGATCTCCGTGCAAAATCGAGGCCGGGGATGTCGGCCTAGTTAGGAAGCGGTCCATGCTGGATGGAGGCCGCGGGCGTTTTGTGGCTCTGTAGTGGTCTCGTTGGTCTCCGATTTTCCCCATACAGTGACTGGGGGGAGTCTGGGGGTCGTGGAGAGTCACCTCCGGAGCTTTTAATGGCTGGTGATGTTGTGCGGAGGCCGTGGATCACCGGGCGGGAGCGGAGCTCAGGAGTCACACGTCCGCCATCTCGGAAAGCCGCGCATGCGCCCCACCCCCGAACATTTTATATATATATATATATATATATATATATATATATATATATATATATATATTTTTTTTTTTTAGCATAGACCCTAGAGAATAAAATGGCGATCATTGCAATATTTTATGTCACACTGTATTTGCGCAGCGGTCTTTTCAAACGCAATTTTTTGGAAAAAAATAAGCTTTCATGAATTTAAAAAACGAAAAAGTAAAGTTAGCCCATTTTGTTTGTATAATGTGAAAGATGATGTTACGTTGAGGAAACAGATACCTAACATGTCATGCTTTGAAATTGTGCACGCTCGTGGAATGGCGACAAACTACGGCACATAAAAATCTCCATAGGCGACGCTTTAAAAAAAAAAAGTCTAGTGCTAGAATTATTGCTCTCACTCTGACAATCGCGACGATACCTCACATGTGTGATTTAAACACTGTTTACATATGCGGCCGAGACTTACGTATGCAATTTCTTTGCTGCGTGAGCTCGTGGGGACGAGGGCGCTTTAAAACATTTTTTTTTTACATTGCCACTTTGAAAAAAAAAAAGTGATCACTTTTATTACTGCCACAAGGAATGTAAACATCCCTTGTGACAGTATTAGGTGATGACAGGTACCCTTTATGGAAGGATCAGGGGTCTAAAATACCCAAATCCTTCCTTTGCACTTCAAAGTCTTCAGATCGCCAAAAAACAGCGATTCTGAATACTGTTGTTTTTTAAAAACCGCACTATAGGCAGCCGAGTAAACCGGAAGTGCCATTGTGACATCGCTTCCGTGTTTACAGAAAGAAGACTGGAAGGAAGCCATTTCCGCTTCCTTCCAGTCTTACTCTAGCTGGCGGAAGTTCCGGATTGTAGATCGGCGACTGGAGGAGGAACCTCCCCTCTCACTCCTTCGGGATAATAACCGAGCGGCTTTTAGCCGTATCGGTTGTTATCCGTGGAGAGTCGACCACTGTATAATCCCTTAAAGCCGAGGCCGCATATGTGCGTACGGTCGGTGCTGAGGGTTTAAAATGCATTTTCCCTTTTATGAATAAGAAAATTACATAATGATGTTGGGCTGTATAATAATGCTATGGGGCTGGTATAAAAATGTTTCCAGGGCTGGTTTTTATTCCCAGTACAGCCCTGGCTGTAAAGCAACAAAATGTGATTATTTTAAAGGGGGATGTATAGTTGCTATACCCACTGTCCTCTCCAGCAAGCTGCATAGTAGTAGTGACATCACCAAATCTCACTTCAAATTGAGTGGGAGTACTGTCTCTCGAACAGAAAATTTACAGCTCTGATGCTGTAGGTACAGAAGTGCACTTCTATTTTTTTGAAATCAAGGTTCAATTTTTTGCATATACGGTATAATACTTAGGCACAACACCTTTTCTTGGAGGTCCCCTAAAAGATAGCAAATCTTCGCTTTTTGCGTTCAAGTCCACTTTTAACAATTGTACTATATTACAGGAAGCAGCAACGCTTAAGGCATGTATTTATTATGCATGGCCCTGTAGCCGGATTAAAAATTCTTCAGCCCATTTGTGTCCATATTTCCCAATGCAACAAGAAAAATTTATGTCTGAAGGATCATTTAGACTCTAGACATTCACATCAGTTTGGTGCAGCACAGTACACGCTGCTTTGTTATTTCGGCTTTTTCTTTGTTTAGAAATAGGTTGTTATTTGAACATTTTATGCAAGTCAGCGGTTCACCGTTTACTCACCAAAGGTGACATCTGTCATGGAAAAAATCACTATGAGGAAAATTGAATGTTACATAGGGGACAAAAAAGGAATATTTACATAGCAATCATTGTCAAAACTGTCAAAACTGGTTTACTATGCATAATAAGCAATTATAAGGTTATTAGGTAGCACTTATGAAATAAGTAAGTATCTCTATGGCATTATTGTTGAATTGAATTGTTGAAACTGCTTACAAGTTAATTGATTCATTTATTTTGATTACTTTTAATCATTATGTAAATGCATGCAATGTATTGTCACACATCTTTTTTCAAACAAGAAAAAATCTGTTGTTTTATACCAAATCACCTTTTAATTCATTTTAAATCGTATCATTGTAAATTGGTTTGGTATTTCTTACAGCATGCTGTCTAATTTGGAATTAATTGTTATGACATGGCTGCTTCTGTGTTAAAGAGCTTTCATTAATTAACCAATTTTTCCTTACATTTTAATTTCTTTTGTGTCTGATCAAATATTTCAAACATCATCTTCACTAGATAGATTATGCATAGTGCTAAGCATTCCAGTTTATTTATAACTGTATTATATTATTATTATTGACTGAACAACTGGTTTCCAATAAATGGCATAATGTTACTAAGAAGTTACTACACCCCACAAATGTACTGGCCAGTAAGGATGAGCTCAGGCATGTTTGCAGCCACACGTGCAGAGCAGTGCCGACTTCCTGGTGGGCTCTGCACGTGTGACTGCGAACATGCCTGAGCTTATCCTTACTGGTTAGTTATAGCCTAAAGCAGAACTTTACCCAAAGGGGGAAGTTTCTTTTCTAATTTTTTTTGAGGTGTGGGTACCTAGTTTTGATAAGTACTCACTCCCACTTCTGCTTGAATCACCTAGGACAGTGGTTCTCAACTCCTGTCCTTAGGCCACTTTCACACTGAAGCGCTTCTAAACTGCCAGTAAAAACACTGAGCGCTTTTGAAGAGCTTTTCAGGCGCTTTTGAAGAGCTTTCCATTCATTTCAATGGGGAGGGGAGTTTTTCACAGCCCTGCCAGTGTGAAAGCGTTCATTGATTTTAATGGAAATACGTTTTCGTGAGCTTTTTAGGCGCTGTTTTTAGCGCGAAAGCGCCTTAAAAGCGCCTCAGTGTGAAAGTGGTCTTAGGGCCCACTAACAGGCCTGGTTTGCAAGATTACTGAAATACATCACAGGTGATATAATATTCTGCTCAGTGATTGCAGTATTCTAGTCTGCATCTCCCCAAGGAAATACTTAAAAACTGGCCTGTTAGTGGGTCCTGAGGACAGAAGTTGAGAACCACTGGCCTAGGAGGAAGTTCTCCTCCCCCCTCCCTGCCCGGAGCCTTCTGTGACACATCAGCAGTCCCCTGGTTGTGAAGCTGCAAGGAGTCCCATCTGGCTGCCTACTGTTAAGATGCCGCCGCGGGGACCAAAGACTGGTGTAGAAACTGGCTTGGATGAGCACAGAGCTGGATGCCTGGGCAGGTGAGTGTGTGTTTATTAAATGTCAGCAGCTACAGTTTTTGTAGCTACTGACTCTTAATTTTCACTTTTGCTTTTCATTTAACAAGTGCCTGTGACAGGTCCAGTGGCTGGTATTAACCCTCCATTGCACCAGAAGATCACAGCAGTAGGGGTACCTGGGAGGACAAAGGACTTCAGATTTCACTGAACATAGCAGCCACCAGCACAAGGGACACTTTATATTCAATGTAGGTACTGTTCCTGGGTTTAAAAAAAATCTTTTACTTAAAAGAGAAGTATGGGTTTGGGGTTTTTCCCCATCATACTTACCTAGGTGGATGCAGCATCAGTCCGATACTGCATCTGTCCCCCGCCGCCACTGAGAACCGAGAACATCGAACACGGCCGAACACGCACAGATGTCTGTCAAATCGCCCCCGAAGTTGGACTGCATTGCTGGGTTGAAATAGTTCAACTGAACAATTTCTAACCCACAGCAATATGAACCTAGGCTTAATCTGTTAAAATTCTTATAGAAGTTAGAAAAGAACCACAAGGCTACACCCCGCCATTAGGTTTGTTCTCATGCCCCATAGTCAGCAACAGGAAGCATATTTAGGATTTACTGTATATACTCGAGTATAGGTTGACCCGAATATAAGCCGAGGCCCCTAATTTACCACAAAAAAAGGGAAATCCTATTGACCCGTGTATAAGCCGAGGGTGAGAAATGCAGCAGCTACTGTAAGTGGAAAAGGGGGTAAACAATGCCCATCTGCAGCTACACCTCCCTGTGTCTATTGCATGCCTCCTTGTGTCCTGTGCATGCCTACCTGCACATCTGCCTGCCTGCCTCCCTGTGACCTGTGTTATCCTCCCTGTGTCCATTGCAGCCTACCTGTGTCCTGTGCACGCCGCCGTCTGCCACTCTGCAGCCACCATTGCACTGATCAGTGTGTACGGCGGCCATTGCAGTGTTCAAAAGCCGCGCCTCCTCTTCGTCTGTGATAGGCAGAACACTCAATTTCCCAGCAGTCAGTGTTCAGCCTATCATGGACATACGCTCATCCTCATACCACAGACGAGAATGAGAGGATGTCCATGATAGGCTGAACACTGACTGCTGGGAAATTGAGTGTTCTGACTATTACAGACGAAGAGGAGGCGTGGCTTTTGAACACTGGAAGCGCCGCCGTATGCTTTTATCACACGTTGGCCGCCGTCTGTCGGCGGTGATCGGAGTATAAGCCGAGGGGGGCACTTTCAGCCTTAAAAAAGGGCTGGAAATCTTGGCTTATACTCGAGTATATACAGTAATTAACCCTAGATGCCATTACCCCTACTTTTTGTTGCACACATATTTTGTGTGTAAAAAAAAATTACAATTAAAACTGAACTCCAAAAGCCACAAATGAATGCAGCTCTGTATTCATTAACCACTTCAATACCAGGCACTTAGACACCTTCCCGCCCAAGCCAATTTTCAGCTTTCAGTGCTGTCGCAATTTGAATGACAATTGCGCGGTCATGCTACACTGTACCCAAACAAATTTTTTATCATTTTGTTCCAACAAATAGAGCTTTCTTTTGGTGGTATTTGATCACCTCTGCGATTTTTATTTTTTGTGCAACAAACAAAAAAATTTTGCAAAAAAACAAGTTTGTCTTTGTCACTGTTAATTTTTTTTGTAAATAAGTGCGTTTTCTTCTTCAATGACGGGCACTGATAAGGCGGCACTAATGGGCACTGATAAGGCGGCACTGATGGGCACCGATGAGGTGGCACCAATGAGGTGGCACCGATGAGGTGGCACCGATTATGGGCACTGATAGGCGGCACTGATGAGGTGGCACTGATGGGCATTGATAGGTGGCACTGGTATGCGGCACTGATGGGCACTCAGGTGGCACTGATGGGCACTCATAGGCGGCACTGATGGGCACTCATAGGCGGCACTGACGGGTACTTATGGGTGGCACTGATGCACACATATAGGTGGCACTGATAGGTGGCATGGATGGGCACTGATAGGTGGGCATGGGTGGGCATGGATGGGCACTGATAGGTGGCACTGATGGACGCTGATGAGTGGCACTGATGACACTGATGGGTGGCATTGCTGGGCATCCCTTTTTTAAACTTTTTTTTTTAATAAATATGATGTGCCAATCAGTGCCCATCTGTGGGCACTGATTGGCATATTTTTGGCATTTTTTTTAACATGTGGATGGCCATGGGGGATGTACCTGGCCATCCACATGCTGGGGGCTTCCCTGGTGGTATTGGGGGCTTCCCTGGTGGTCCTGGGGGCTTCCCTGGTGGTTTAGTGTGGGCGTCTGAGGGGGGGGCTGCGCTGATAAACAATCAGCGCATACCCCCCCTGTCAGGAGAGCCGCCAATCGGCTCTCCTCTACTCGCGTCTATCAGACGCGAGTGAGGAAAAGCCGATCAACGGCTCTTCCTGTTTACATCGTGATCAGCCGTGATTGGACACGGCTGATCACGTGGTAAAGAGCCTCCGCCGGAGACTCTTTACCGAGATCAGTGTAGCGGTGTGTCAGACTGACACACCGCTCCACCGATCGCCGCGATGCGCGCCCCCACGGGCGCGCGGCGGCTGTTATCCTGAAGGACGTCATATGACGCCCAGTCAGGATAACGAAACCCCTTCCCGGACGTCAATCTGCTATTGACCGGGCGGGAAGGGGTTAACACAATTTTAAGGGCCTGTTCATACTTGTGTGTTGTGGCAATGTGCCTAAAATGTGGGTGTTAACGTACCTGCCCTATGTGCATTGCGTTGCACATTGCAGAGTAGAGCCCAGTGCAACATGCTGCTTTATTAAAAAAAGGTGTACATTTTTCCATCCTTTTTTCGATATAAAGCACTTGCCCTAATGCAAATTATGTTAATGCATGCCATAACATGCAATAACGTATATGCACTGATGCACTGCAGTTGAATACTTAGGCATGAATGGGTCCCAAAGGTTTTATTGCAATGTTGCCACCACACAAGTACCTGAATTTGACTTGGTATCAGCCTTTTACCTTCTTAGTGCAGTAGAGTTTAGACTGGGAGAGAAAGAAGCAGCGCAATGGGTTGTGCTGCAATGCAAAGAGCATGCTAGTAGCAGGAGGGAGCAGAGTGTCAGAGAGATGTGCTGATTAATAAGCTGCTTCTCCTTTCACTATCTAGTCAGAGGGTGGAGAGGAGATATTTAGGTGTTATTGAACTGCAGTAGAGAAAATCGGGTCTCCTTCCCAGCAAGATAGCTCTATGCTGTGTGACAGAGTTGTGTAAATTTCAGAACTGGAAGGGCAGGTATAACAACATCTGTGTATTTGGTTGTGTGTCTGAAATTCAACTTTATGGGGCGGAGGCAGTGAAATCATTGTGCAAACCGGAAGTGATGTCAGATGCAACTTAATAGAGGTGATGCAGATGCCTTGGCTGCTTAAGGGGGCAACACTTTGGGGGTTATTTACTAAAGGCAAATCCACTTTGCACTTGGAAGTGCAGTCGCTGTAGATCCGAGGGGGACAGGCAAGGAAAATAAAAAAAACAGCATTTTTGCTTGTACATGATTGAATGATAAAATCAGCAGAGCTCCCCTCATTTCAGACCTACCCCTCATATTTACAACGACTGCACTTCCAGGTGCACTTGCAGTGCACTTGTAGTGCAGAATGGATTTTCCTTTAGTAAGTCAACCCCTTTGTCTTTTTTGCTGATTTTATCAGAATGCGTGTGTATTTCTTAGCATTTTTAATAAAATGTAATGAGCTAACCACTTAACCACTTTCAGACCGGACCAATTTGCAGCCAAAGGACCAGGCCCCTTTTTGCGATTCGGCACTGCGTCGCTTTAACTGACAATTGCGCGGTCGTGCGTGGCTCCCAAACAAAATTGACGTCCTTTTTTTCCCACAAATAGAGCTTTCTTTTGGTGGTATTTGATCGCCCCTGCGGTTTTTATTTTTTGCGCTATAAACAAAAATAGAGCGACAATTTTGAAAAAAATGCATTATTTTTTATTTTTTGCTATAATAAATATCCCCAAAAAATATATAAAAAAAAACATTTTTTTTCCTCAGTTTAGGCCGATACGTATTCTTCTACATATTTTTGGTAAAAAAAATCGCAATAAGCGATTATTGATCGGTTTGCGCAGAAGTTATAGCGTTTACAAGATAGGGGATAGTTTTATAGCATTTTTATTAATAATTTTTTTTTTATTATTAATGGCGGAGATCTGCGATTTTTTTTGTGACTGCGACATTATGGCGGACACATCGGACATTTTTGACACATTTTTGGGACCATTGTCATTTATACAGCAATTAATGCATTTAAATGCATTGATTTCTGTATAAATGACACTGGCAGTTTAGGGGTTAACACAAGGGGGCAGTGAAAGAGTTAAGTATGCCTAGGGGTGTGTTTTTTACTGTGGGGGGGCGTGGCTGTCAGCTAGTGAATGCTGATCTCTGCTCCAATCACAGGGAGCAGAGATCGGCGTCACTAGTTGCTAGGCAGAACGGGGAGATGCTGTTTATCTCGGCATCTCCCCGTTCAGCCGCTCCGTGAGACGATCGCGGGAGTCCCCGCGGCGATCGAGTCCGCGGGGACCGCGGCTGGACTCACGGGGGTCCCGACCGGCGCGGGAGCGCGCCGCTCCCGGCGCGCTCCCGATGGCACGGACAGGCTAAAGGAGGGACGTATATATACGCCCTCCTGCCTGTACGTGCCATTCTGTCGACGTATATCGTCGTGCGCCGGTCGGCAAGTGGTTAAGGACCGGAAGGATTTGTGTTTGATCACCTCTGCGGTTTTTATTTTTTGCGCTATAAACAAAAAAAGACAGATGATTTTGAAAAAAAAAAAAAACAATAAATAACATTTCCTACGTTTAGGCCGATATGTATTCTTCTACATATTTTTGGTACAAAAAATCACAATAAGCGTATATTGATTTTTTGCGCAAAAGTTATAGAGTCTACAAAATGGGGGCGATATTTATGGCATTTTTATTATGTTTTTTTTTTACTAGTAATGGCGGTGATCTGCAGGATTTTTAGCGGGACTGTGACATTGCGGCAGACAGATCGGACACGTTTGACACTTTTTTGGAACCATTGACATTTATACAGCGATCGGAGCTAAAAATAGCCACTGATTACTGTGTAAATGTCATTGGCAGGGAAGGGGTTAACACTAGGGGGCGATCAAGCAGTTAAATGTGTGTCCTAGGGAGGTGTTTTATACCTGGGGGGGGGGGGACTGCCTGTAGGAGGAGGAGACATATTGCTTTTTATAATCAGTCTGTCTCCTCTCTCCTGACAGAACGGAGATCTGTCTGTTTACATTGACAGATCTCTGTTCTGTCTCTCTCAGGAGCGATCGCAGATGCCCGGCGGACATCTGGGCCGCCGAGCACTCGGATAGGTTCCGTCATCGCACCGCATAGTGGTATTAAAGTGGACGATATACAGCTATGCCAATTTGCCCAGGGAAGCCAACCTGCCTTAGTATAACTGTGGTGGCTGGTCCTTAAGTGGTTAAGAGGTTTGCATGCTGATGGCCTTATCTTGATTTCTTTGAGCTATTGGTGGATAGAGAAGTGTCAGTTTTATCTTGGAGACCTTGATGCAAACTCAGGGCTAGTTCACACCACATGCAGTCCAGTGCGTTTATTTTGGTTATATGGCTTTCAATGGCATAGTTAACACGAATGCTTGAAGTCCCAGTGCGTTCCAGTTCCAGAAAAAAAGTAGAACATGCTGCATTTTTCCTGCACTGGACAGTACTGGAACGCTGTAAAATGCATCGAAAAAGCACTGAAAACGCACCAGTTCTTAGGGCGAGTTCACACCAGATGCAGTACCGTGCAGTTCCGTGTGCTTTTTCTCTGCACTAAAAATGCATGGACAGTATTTTCCATGTATTCCAATGGCTTTAGTTCATACCGGTTCAGTCAGTTCCAGTCAGTTTCCGGTGCAGAAACTGACTGGAACTGACTGCATTGGTGCAGAAAAAATGGAACTGCACGGAACTGCATCTGGTGTGAACTGGCCCTTGAGTTTAAAAAAAGAAGATGGGGGGAAAAATGCACTGGACTGCATCAAAAACGCACTGGAACGCATCAAAAACGCACATGCAGAAAAGCATCTGGAACACATCTGGACTGCATTTCTATGGTGTGAACTGGCCCTTAGTATTAGTGTTCGTATTGGGGTGCCTGCCTTTACAAACACATAAACTTTAATGGCATCCTAGTCTTAGTCCATAGGGTTCAATATTGAGTTGATCCATCCTTTGCAGCTATAACCGCTTCAACTCTTCTGGGAAGGCCGTCCACAAGGTTTAGGAGTGCAGAAGAGTTGAAGCGGTTAAAGCTGCAAAGAGTGGACCAAGTCAATATTGAAAAGTTCATGTGCGTGTAAAGGCAGGCACATAATTGTGACGTGGAAGGAAGATAAATAGTTTCCCAAATGTTTTACAAATAAATTTTCCACCTTTTGTCATGTTGCAATCAAAAATGTTAATGTATTTTTATTGGGATTTTATGTAATAGACCAACACAAAGTAGCACATAATTGTGACGTGGAAGGAAGATAAATAGTTTCCCAAATGTTTTACAAATAAATATCTGGAAAAGTGTTACGTACATTTGTATACTTTTGGTAATATACTGTACAGTGCCTTGAAAAAGTATTCATACCCCTTGAAATTTTCCACCTTTTGTCATGTTGCAATCAAAAATGTTAATGTATTTTTATTGGGATTTTATGTAATAGACCAACACAAAGTAGCACATAATTGTGACGTGGAAGGAAGATAAATAGTTTTCCAAATGTTTTACAAATAAATATCTGAAAAGTGTGACGTACATTTGTATTCAGCCCCCTTTACTCTGATACCCTGAACTAAAATCTATTCTAGTGGAACCAATTGCCTTCAGAAGTCACCTAATTAGTAAATAGAGTCCACCTGTGTGTAATTTATTCTCAGTATAAATACAACTGTTCCATGAAGCACTCAGAGGTTTGTTAGAGCACCTTAGAAAACAAACAGCATCATGAAGGCCAAGGAACACACCAGACAGGTCAGGGATAAAGTTGTGGAGAAGTTTTAAAGCAGGATTAGGTTATAAAAAAAAATTATCCCAAGCTTTGAACATCTCACGGAGCACTGTTCAATCCATATCTGAAAATGGAAAGAGTATGGCACAACTGCAAACCTACTAAGACCTGGCCGTCCACCTAAACTGACAGGCCGGGCAAGGACAGCAGTAATCAGAGAAGCAGCCAAGAGGCCCATGGTAACTCTGGAGGAGCTGCAGAGATCCACAGCTCAGGTGGAAGAATCTGTCCACAGGACAACTATTAGTCGTGCACTGCACAAATCTGGCCTTTATGGAGGAGTGGCAAGAAGAAAGCCATTGCTGAAAGAGAGCCATAAGATGTCCCGTTTGCAGTTTGCGAGAAGCCATGTGGGGGACACAGCAAACATGGAAGAAGGTACTCTGGTCAGATGAGACCAAAATTGAACTTTTTAGCCTAAAAGCAAAACGCTATATGTGGCGGAAAACTAACACTGCACATCACCCTGAACACACCGTCCCCACTATGAAACATGGTGGTGGCAGAATCATGTTGTGGTGATGCTTTTCTTCAGCAGGGACAGGGAAGCTGATCAGAGCTGATGGGAAGATGGATGGAGCCAAATACAGGGCAATCTAAATCCTCGTACACACGATCGGACTTCAAACAAACTTTTCCGTGTATTTCTGTCCAAAGGGCGTTGGTCGTGAACTTGTATTGCATACACACGGCAGGACTTTTTCAGCCAACTTTTACCAAATCACGTGATTTTTCTGCTCTTTACCGCCACCCTTTGGTCAACTTCTGTATTGTTGTCTGATCTTTTGCATTGGTTCTGAGCATGCGTGTTTGTACCTTGGAATTAAGTCAGATGGATTTCTGCACACACGATTGGACTTTGCTCCATCGGATTTTTTTTGCCGAAAAGTTTGTCTGTTTGCACAGCGAACATTTGATGAAAACCGAAAAAGTTTGTCCGATGGATCGTACACACGGTCGGCTGTTGCTTTAAAAAAGCAAATTTTCATGCTTGTTGTCAAAAAGTCAGATCGTGTGTATGGGCTTTTAGAAGAAAACCTGTTATAATGCGTATACACGGTCTGATTTTACGACGGAGATGTTCGATGTGAGCTTGTTGTCGGAAAGTCCGACCGTGTGTATGCTCCATCGAACATTTGCTTTTGGAATTTCTGCCAACAAATGTTTGATAGCAGGTTCTCAAATTTTCTGCCAACAAAACTTGATGTCGGAAAGTCCGATCGTGTGTACACAAGTCCATCGCACAAAAGTTCACGCATGCTCTGACTCAAGCAGAAGCAGCCACACTGGCTATTGAACTTCCTTTTTCTTGGCTCGTCGTACATGTTGTACGTCACCGCGTTCTCACGTTCGGAATTTTTAGCCAACATTTGTGTGACCGTGTGTATGCAAGACAAGTTTGAGGCAACATCCTTCAAACAAGAATCCACGGTTTTGTTGTTGGAAAATCCAATCGTGTGTACACGGCATTAAAGTCTGAAAAAGACTTGAGACTGGGGCAGAGGTTCACCTTCCAGCAGGACAACAACCCTAAACATACAGCCAGAGCTACAATGGAATGGTTTAAATCAAAGCATATTCATGTGTTAAGCCTCATACACACGATAGGACTTTGCACAAACTTTCCCGTGGATTTTTGTACAAAGGGCGTCGGCCCTGAACTTTTATTGCATACACACGGCAGGACTTTTTCAGCCAACTTTCACCAAATCACAAGGTTTTTCTGCTCTTTACCGCCACCTTTGGTCAACTTCTGTATTGTTGTCTGATCTTTTGCATTGGTTCCTAGAGCATGCGTGTTTGTACTTTGTACAAAAGTCCTATGGTTTTCTGTACACACGATCGGACTTTGCTCCATCGGACTTTCGTTGCTGGAAAGTTTGTCCGTTCGCACAGCCAACAAAAGTCTGATGAAAACCGAAAAAGTTTGTACGATGGAGTGTACACACAGTCGGATGTTGACACAAAACAGCTAATTTGCATGTTTGTTGTCAAAAAGTCAGATCGTGTGTATGGGCCTTTAGAATGGCCCAGTCAAAGTCCAGACCTAAATCCAATTGAGAATCTGTGGCAAGACTTGAAAATTGCTGTTCACAGACGCTCTCCATCCAATTTGACAGAGCTTAAGCGATTTTGCAAAGAAGAATGGGCAAAAATGTCACTCTCTAGATGTGCAAAGCTGGTAGAAACTTACCCAAAAAGACTTGCAGCTGTAACATATTTATTTGTAAAAAATTTTGAAAACCATTTATCATTTTCCTTCCACTTCAGAATTATGTGCCACTTTGTATTGGTCTATCACATAAAATACATTGACATTTTTGTTTGTTACATTACAAAATGTGGAAAATTTCAAGGGGTAAGAATATTTTTTCAAGGCACTGTATATAGGTCACCAGTTGGAGGTGAGCAGGTGATGTGATTGGTGGAGAATTGCACATGGTGTTATATTAGGCAATTTTACACATCACAATTGGAAGTAGGGTAAAGTTGGACTTTTATTCAAAAAAGGCTTTTAAGTTGAAAATGTGCAAGATAAACAGCATGTGGGAATAAATTAGAGGTTGCCACCACTATTCACAAAGCATTATAGGTATTTGTGTAGGTATCCAAGTGTACAGTGGTACCTTGGATTACGAGCATAATTCCTTCCAGAAGAATGCTTGTAATCCAAAGCACTCGTATATCAAATCAAGTTTGCCCATAGAAGTCAATGGAAACTCAGATAATTAGTTCCACAGTGACTTCTATTATATGCAATACCGCATGTGGCCAGAGGTGGGGGGGTGGAGACACTTGGAAATCGCTTGGATGCACTTGGAGAGGCTTGGAAACACTTGGGGACAGAGTGTTTCCAAATGGCTCCGAGTGCATCTGAGAGGCTCCGAGTATCACCGGCGCCCCTGCACCTCTGGCCAAATGCAGTACTGCACCCTGCAGAGGCTTGACTCCTGCTCGTTTTGTGAGACAATGCTTGGAAACCGAGTCAGGATTTTTTTTTTAAATAATAGCTTGTATTGCGAAATGCTCGTTAACCGCATTACTCGCAATCCGAGGTATTACTATATATATATTTGAGTGACCCTTGGAGGTCTCCACCATTATTTACCAATGTTCATTAATTGAACTAAGTACTACAAACACATAGGGGGTTTTGTGCTTTTTTTTACTTTAAAGTGTTGATATTCACATTTTGATAAATTGGCATCTAAGGAGAAAAGCGAACAGTCATTCAGTGATCACAGAAGTTTAGTACTATATTGGAAAGCAAGTGCTTACATAACCCATTGCAGTTCACTGTCACTTGCAGAAGTGCTCGTACACAGTCCGATTTACTCCACAGATAAGTAAATCGCATAAAATACACTTTGGCAATTATTCTTTTAAATTGGGCCTAGAACATGCTCTGCCAGGTTAATATCTGGTCCTCAAAATTGGAAAATCAGCTAATGATTTTGTGAAAAAAAGTGAGCAAAACACACCTGTTGTTGATGCCAGTCTGCTTGCGCTGGTGTCGCCTCCTCCTCGAAATGTTTATTTGCATGAAGGAAGCACTGGCATTTCCTGTGCCACAGCCATGGCTTCTTTTTTCCCTTTTTGACATTATTGATTGTAGTGACTATTATTTAAAATATACACTTTAAAGAGGAAGTAAACTCTCCCACTCTGATGCTTCTTTTCATTTAGTCCATTATAATAAGTAATTATCAACCTATAGCCACTGTAATCCAGCCCAAATCACATATTACTTACTGTTTAAAGAAACTTTAAAAAAACTTGTTTCCAGGGGTAAGGCAGCGCCATCTTAAGTATTGTTTTCTGAGTCCACAGTAGAGTGTATTTCCGCCCTTACATTGAGCACTTCCTGTACTGTTAACCAAGCCTCCTTCTCAATCCAACGTTTCTATGGCAATCTTGCTTCCCTACTCATAGCTGACTTGTTTTATTTCATTTTTTTTTTTGTGCTGATTATCTAGTGTTTGCCTATGTCAGTCTTATCAGGTTCAGCTGATAAGACTGCAGTAATGATATCCGATGCCCAAGTTTACACTCCGTGGGATGTCACATGGTCACATGGGGTGTAGTAGGAAGCTCTGAGTGATTATGCAGTCTCGTGGGATTACAGCGTTGTGCCATAGGAAGTCCTGATAATAGACAGACAAGCACACAGTGTGTCCTGTAAATCAGGGGAGATATGGGCACATGATGAGCACAGTGATGTCATTCTAAAGAACAAAAAGGATTACAACAATACTAAGCAAGTAAGGAGATATCTGCAAGCAGTGTTCATTAGGGTTTTTTATGCTGATTTACATAGGATAAAGTTGTGGGGGGGAGTTTACAACCACTTTAAGTACTCCAGGAAAAATAATAAAAAGTGTGATCCAAAGGAGAAAATACATATGCATATAGATTTTCTGCAGATTTTTGTCTTCAGATTTACCAAAACCATGTAGTGCAAGGGCCTGCCTGATTGCATACAAATTGAAACTCTTAAGGTTTGACCTCATATATGGTTTTGGCATATCTGAAGACAAAAATCTGCGGAAAATCTAATTGTGTGTATGGGGCTTTAGTGTGGAAGCCTCCTGAAATGCACAGGGACCCTGATTGTCAATCTAAATCTGAGAAACTGAATGCTACTTCTAGTCAAAAGTCACTTGCACACAAGCAAAAATAAACACCATGTTTGTAGCCATGTAGTGTGTTTTTTTTTTTTTTTTATGGATCGGGTGCATTGTTGTCCAAGGGATCAGTAAAGTTGTAATGAATTGAGAGCCTTTAAAAAAAATGTATGTTTGATTGCATACACATTTGTGCACCTGTAGGTGCATGAGGTCTTCAAGGAACATAATGTTGTGTTTTTTACTCTGGATCTTTCTGACAGCAACATTAGTAAATTATTATGTCCATGCACAAAAAGCTTTATAAATAGAAGTAGCTCACTGAGTGTAGTAAAGCAACAGACCTTCTCCAGTTCTACAATATTCCTATGTAACTGATGTAATATGTACAGTATGTATTGACTACCACACTACCTGCCACTATCCTCCTATCCAATCTACAGCCCATAGTAATTACTTAATTGCTTTTTTTCTGTCAATCAGAGGGAAGATGAACTATTCAAGAGCAAATGACAAATGAGGGTCAACATTGGGGAGGTAGAAAGTGTCTAAGACAGGGAAAGGTGTGAAAGGGGGAAAGGGGGAGTAGGATAAAAACCAACAGTGAAAAGGACATTTGATATATAAGTGAAAGGGGAAGGCAGAGGGCATTACAGGGGTCAGAAAGAATAAAAAAAGAAAAAAAAAATTACACAAACTACCTCCGGTGGTGATCAGATAAAAAGCAGAGTCACACGGCTTTAAGCATAAGGGCTTTACCTTCTTCCAAAAATGTGAAGTCTAGCCAATAGAGACAGATCTTCTTGAAGGTTTTATGTTTATTTTGGGTGGAAATAATAAGGTCCTCCATATGGCAAATTACCTCAACTTTACAGAACCAAAGGAAGACCTTAGGAAGATTGGTATCCTTCCATTTTTTTTTTTGTTTACAAACGTTTTTTATTATGAGTAAGGTCATAGTACAAGATTTTGACACATGGGACACTATTACATATATTTTGGGATTGCCCCCACCTTAAAAACATCTGGCACAATGCCAATCTCATGATTGATCGAATCTCAGGTAGAAAGATCCCACTAACACCCCAAATGTGCCTTTTATTCTACCCCATACAAGATATACCAATAGCCAGTTCTAGACTAATCCACACTCTATTTAGCTCTATCCATTGGACCATAGCTTTCAACTGGCGTTCACCCAACATACCATGGTATCCTTCCATTTTAAGGGAATGCATTATTTAGTAACATTTAAGAGGTGGCAAAAGACAGATTTTGCATAGGTTTTTAGCGGGGCTGGAAGAATGGTGAAGCAGAAAGAAGTGATGGTCATCTGGAAGAGTGAAATTAGTAAATTTTTAGGTGATCCCTCGTATTGTGGCTTAAAAATAATTAGTTTCTGAGGAAGACCGAAATAGGTGGAGAAGGGAATCAGTCCCGGAGGATGCTGGGACTGTGACATCATATGGGGGCGGGGTCACCATGTGACATGACCAGGTGACCCGCCCCTTGTCCCTATATAACTGGAAGCGCAACACGTCGGAGCCATAAGAAGAAGAGACATCGACAAGTCAACATCGGAAGAAGAAAGAAGAACAAGAAGCAGAAGAAGAAGCAGAAGGTGGCGGGGACAGCGGCGACAAAACAAGCCCGGGCCACCGCTCGTAAAAGAGCTGGAAGAAGAAAGCGGAGGCCCGGCAAGAAAAACAGAAGAGACCCCCGAAGACCCGACGGGCTCCTCCGCTAGTGAAAGAGCTAGGTAAAAGAGCAGAAGATAGCGGAGGAGTCCGGCGAGAAGACCCCCAAAGACGGAAGAAGACCCCCGGAGCTGTGCAATAAAATATATATATTTTTTTATTTACACTTTTTTCCTTAGGTGAATGGGTAGGGGTACATCATACCCCATACTCATTCACATAGGGTGGGGGGGCCCTTATTAAAGGGGGCTCCCAGATTCCGATAAGCCCCCCGCCCGCAGACCCCGACAACCAACGGCCAGGGTTGTCGGGAAGAGGCCCTTGTCCTCATCAACATGGGGACAAGGTGCTTTGGGGTGGGGGGGCAGCATGTTGAGGGCACGCGGCCTGGTATGGCTCAGGAGGGGGGGCGCTCGCTCGTCCCCACCCCCTTTCCTGACCGGCCGGGCTGCGTGCTTGGATAAGGGTCTGAGATGGATTTGGGGGGGCCGTTTTTTCGGCGTAGGGATTCCCCTTTAAATCCATACCAGGTGACGGGGCTAGCGTGGCGGCATTCACTGCCTTCACTAGTCCCGTCTACCTGGAGTGAGGTTCTAAATGAACGGACTTTCCTCCGTGTATGAGGGAAGTCCGTTCATTACTAAAGTCCCGCGGACTAGCACACAGACGGTGGGATTGTCAGCCGGACTGCCGAGTCCAGCGGACAATTTTAAGTCTGAACTTAAAACTTAGTCCGCCGGACTTTTGGGAGGAAAAAGTCCGCCGGCGCCCACACACGGGCGGATTGTCCCGCGGCCTTAGTATCTGTTCTCATTTAATTATCCCCTTTTGTTACAAAGCTAATTCTTGTTCTTCTAATATATCTTTGAATGTTGGTTCTTTTTGTATCCAAATCTTTCAATACAATACAAAGAACAGAGAAGTGTTTCTAAACAGCAGAAATTCATGTTTTCATATCTTTAACCACTTAAGGACCAAGCCTGTTTTTTTAGATTCTGTGTTTTCATGTTTAAAACATTTTTTTTGCTAGAAAATACTTAGAACCCCCAAACATTATATATATTTTTTTCTAACACCCTAGAGAATAAAATGGCGGTCATTGCAATACTTTTTTTCTCACCGTATTTGCGCAGCGGTCTTACAAGCGCACTTTTTTTGGAAAAAAATCACTTTTTTGAATAAAAAAATAAGACAACAGTTTTTTTTCTTTATATTGTGAAAAATAATGTTACGCCGAGTAAATTTATACCCAACACCCATGTCATGCTTCAAAATTGCGCCCGCTCGTGGAATGGCGTCAAACTTTTACCCTCAAAAATCTCCATAAGCAACATTTAAAAAATTCTACAGGTTGCATCTTTTGAGTTACAGAGGAGGTCTAGGGCTATAATTATTGTTCTCGCTCTACCAATCGCGGTGATACCTCACATGTGTGGTTTGACTACCGTTTTTATATGCGGGCGCTCCTCATGTATGCGATTGCTTCTGCGCGAGAGCTTGTCGGGACGGGGTGTTTTCAAAAATGTTATTTTTTTGTTTCTTATTTAATTACTTCGATTTATTCATTTTTACACTGTTTAAAAAAAAAAATGGATCACTTTTATTCCTATTACAAGGAATGTAAACATCCCTTGTAATAGAAAAAAGCATGACAGGTCCTCTTAAATATGAGACCTGGGGGGTCAATAAGTCCTCAGATCTCATATTTAGACTTAAATGGACTAAAAAAAAAAATGTCATTTAAAAAAATGACATTGAAAAAAAATGTTCCTTTAAGACGTATGGACAGAAGTGACGTTTAGAGACAATATAGCCATCTTAGCCTCACTCGTCTCAATACCCATCACGCAGCAGGACCCGATCACCTCCGGGGGGGTGGCACCTCTCCCGCCGCCGATAATGGTGATCTCGCGGCGAACCCGCCGCAGAGACCACCATTATCGTAAACACGACCGCTCACTGTAAAGATGGATATCTTGGTTGTGGCAGCAGCTGCTGCCGTTACCGAGATATCCCTCTTTAAATAAATGATGTATATATACAGTGAGCAGTCGGCAAGTGGTTAAAGGTGACCATACACTGGGCAATCAGATCTTTCATAAATTCGATTCAGTGCCCAAGCCTGTTTTGATTTTCTACAATTAGTAATTGACTAATTGACTACCTGAAGGGTCTGGTATGGATTTTGAGGGGGGCCCCACGCCATTTTTTTTTTGGCGCGGGGTTCCCCTTAATTCCATACCAGGCCCTTCAGGTCTGGTATGGATATGTCGGGGGACCCACACGCATTTTTTTTTCTTCATTTTTTTTTTCTTAATGCTAACATGACCTGTGTTCAAATAGCATTTAAAAAACCCATAGAAGTGAATCAGCGCAGAAAAAAAAAAATCAAGTTGAGATGTGCGCCCGTTCAACTTATGCAAATGAACCTACGTGGCTTGACATTTACTAAGATTTTACCGGCGCAGTGAACCAGAGCACATGAACGGGCGTAAATGCCGCTCACGTAGAATTGCCCTAACGTAGTTAGAAGTGTATTTGCAGGCCCAGCAAGCCTGCTCAGATAAAGATAGTTTTCCGTTTTATTCTGGGCATGTTTGTTAGTTGGACAGTCATATCTACACTTCCTCACATCACCCACATCTCACCCATAATATTGCCACTTCCAGATTCTTTTATTTTCTCAGTTGAAGATGCCGTGCGCCAGGTCTATAGTGGCGCACAGATCGCGCCCGCCCTTGCGCCGGCAACACTTTAGTAAATGGGTAATTGTGCTGAGTTACAGGCGCAAATGTTTTGTAAATTCGAAAACGCCCATTGCGCGGCAGCGTGCGCCGCAACTCAAGGCGCAAATGATTCGTAAATCAGCCCCAATGTATCCTTCGACATTATGAAGGTGAGAAAGCTAGTTGTAGAACCTGCTCCCATTGAGAGAGGAAGGGAGCAGTGGGAACAATGTTCCTGTTGTTGGGAGAGCAGTGTGTATGTAATGTCAGGAAGTATCTGAGTGGACCCTTATCTGGTCCATGTGTTCAATTACAGTGCACTGAATATTATTTTAACAACATCTTTTTTAATTTATTATAATAAATACCTGCATTGAATATTTGGTGAATGCCACACATACAGCTTTCTAAATATCCCACTTTTTAAAGTGTATATAACTACTGAGCTGCGTCCCTCAGAATGTGAATGTGCATAGTTTCTGTTGTGTTTTTTTTTTTTTTTTTTTAAATGGTAAATTTAATGGTAAATTAGATATCCCCATTTAACTTGTATTCTTTATCATCAAAGGAAAATGGCTTTGAAGCATCATCCGGACAAAAATCCAGACAATCCTCAAGCTGCCGATACATTTAAGGAGATTAATAACGCTCATTCCATACTGAGTGACTTATCCAAAAGGAATATCTATGACAAGTATGGCTCCCTGGGATTGTATGTTGCAGAGCAGTTTGGAGAAGAGAATGTCAATGCATATTTCATGTTATCTAGTTGGTGGGCAAAGGTAAACACAGTTATGAATACTACACTTTTTCCCTTTATATATTAACAAACATTTTACTATCTTAAAAATAAATACAGTAAAACCATGGATTGTAATCCATAGCACTTGTATATCAAAGAGAATTTCCCCATAATAAATATAGGAAACTCAGATGATTCGTTCCACAACCATTTATTCATAAGTCCAGTTTATAGTTCTTATAAAAAGCAATGTGATAAAATGTTCATCCACAAGGGGATTAGAAGCCAATTTTAGCAGGAGCTACAGAGTATAAAAAAAGAGTGGCACCTCTAAGTGTAGCAATATGGTTACATTTAATGAAGGTTCAACATTTAGAAACTCACATGGTTGATTATTAAAAGAGGCACATCTAAGTATGCCGGCATCCAGGGTAAAGCTGTCCACATAGACCATCCGCTGCATCACCAACTGCCATCCACGTCATCCCTTCCATGCTGCGCTCCACGAGCATTTCAAGCCTCACTTTCAGATCGCTCTACTGCAAGGTAGTCTTCCGGGTCATAATTGCAGCCTGACAACAGTGAGAGACGGCAGTGCGGAGGATGGTCTATGTGGACAGCTTTACCCCGGATGCCTGCATACTTAGATGTGCCTGCTTTAATTATCAACCATGTGAGTTGCTAAATGTACCTTCATTAAATGTAACCATATTGCTACACTTAGAGGCACCTCTCTTCTCTTTTATACTTAGTTATGACGTGAGACTACTTGTATATCAAGACATCGCTCGTTTATCAAGTCAAAATTTATAAAAAAAAATGTTGCTTATCTTGCAAAACACACTAAAACCAAGTTACTCTCAATCCAAGGTTTTACTGTAAGTTGTTTCTAAGTGAGTAGAGCCTGCAAACACTGCATGCTTCATTCATAAATACTTTGTTATGATGTTACTGGTACAATAAACTTATCAGTGCTTATCAAAGGCATTGATTGTCACATAATATTTGTTCCAGCAAACCTAAAAAGTGTTAAAAAAAATTAACTAAAATTTGTTTGACTTTAACTCTTAACTAACCAGTTGTTCCCCCTCTCCCATATTTTCTTGTGTTGATTTTTTTTTTAACCGGTTATTTGTGTTTTTTATATGTTTTTGTAAATCACAGAATAAATGTTGCACTTTTCAAAGTGAAGACTGAGAAGTTCTATAGAACATACAATACCTGATATTATGTAGGTCCCTTTATGATGATAATGTTGCAGTCCCTCAACTGACAAGGAAGGAATCCAAAGTTGCACAGTCTGTGGACTCTGCCAGACTCCCTGCGAAGAGACACAGCAGATACTGCTACACCAAGACCAGACTTACCTACACTCACCTGCACTCACCTACACTGTCTCCTTACTTGCTGTAACACGATTTGCCATACAGCTGTATGAACTCCTGCTCAACTGCAGACTCAGCTATACAACGATAATTAGGGACATGCTTGAATCCCTCTATTCCTCTCAACATCAACTATCATAAACTCCCTTACAAAGCACATCCAGAGTGCTCTGAAACATTTCTAGATTCTAAGATAACAGCTGTAGAATCTGCACAGTTCACTTTAGAAGAGTGATTGCCCTAGAATCCTAACACTCAACCCAGATCCACCAGATTTCATTACTCCACTGAAAAAGAGGATGACAGGGAAAATAGGAGCCACAGAAATAATATTATATTATGCTGCATTCTGGAAGTCACTTCATACCCTAACCGGAAAGCTTCAGTTTTAGCCATATTGTTTGTTCTTTCAGACGCATCTGAGAATTCAGTATTTGACTGGGTTCAAGGGGTGTTTGGGTCAAGAAGTTCAGATCATAAGGGCCCCAGAGACATAATTTGCAGGGTACATTTTTACTCTTAGGAGGAGGGAAAAATGCAGAAAACATGGATAGAGAAAACAAATGATGTTGAAAGCTCAATAATAAATGGTCATATAAGTTGTGTCCAATTAAGGGTGAAACACTCAATTGGATTGGCACCACATCCCAATAAGATAATATGTCAAGTGGGAAGGAAAAAATGGATTTTAACGGTGCAATAAGAGCAGATAATGATGAGAGAGAATTGTAACCAAATTTTTTAAATTTTTAATAAATTTAAAGTTAAAAAAGCACATGTGGACAATAATTAATATGAAAATAGGCAGAAATTCATATGAGCGGTGGTCATAACAAACAGGTTAAGTTGAAGAAAAAATTTAACAAAGTCCCGACATGTTTCGCTGTAATGCTTCTTCAGGGTATGTGCAAAAAAAGACGATAATTTCAAGAATAACTATACAGATATGGAAACAGAAATGGTACAAATGAGCATAAATCCATATAATAGACCATTACATTACACATAAAAAAAAAAAAATTTAAACAAATAGAACATGTGTATGGCATTACAAAAATCCTGTTTACCCCGCAACAGACTTCACCCAAGACAACCACTGCCAATTACCGGAGCTGAACAAGATCCCAGAGGGAGGGATCACTAAGTGGTCATAGAGGACACACAAAGGCCAGGCTACACAGATAACAGAGAGGGGGAATATATGGTCATCAGAACAGAAGAAAAAAACACAAAACCAATTGTGCTATTGATGAGCAGAAGCAAAAGAGAATGCTGTGTGAGAAACACAGCAAAGTAGAAGCATAAAAAAGTTTTACTTACTTTAAAACCAAAAATGGATAAGCATGGGACGGAGGGCAGACTTGGGGGCAGCCTGCTAAATAATATTAGCGGGATGTCATTCTATAAAGGGACATTTTTTTTCCAGTGGATTTTGACCGAAACTAGTGTTGCATACGTGTTGCATACACACAGTCGCACAAAGTGGTCGGGAAATCTGATCGTTCCGAAAGAGGTGACGTAAAACACGTACGACGGGACTACGTAGAGGCCAGTAGCCAATAGCTTTCATCCCCAAATTTATTCTGAGCATGCGTGTCAGAATTCTATACACACGATCGGAAAAAGTCTGATCATATTTTGTTGTCGGATAATTTTAGGTCCTGCTCTCAAATTTTTTCCATCGGAAATTCCAACGAAAATTTCCTGCTAGAGCCCACACACGATCGGATTTCCCGACAACATAATCTGATCGGACTTTTCCCGTCGGAATTTCCGACCGTGTGTACGGGGCATTACTGCGCACTGCAGCTGTACCTGAGCTGTGGTGAGGGGTTTCATTGCAGCATCCTGGTTTTGGCTGTGTTGCATTCTCCTTGTCTGTCTGTCCACCTGCAAGGTGATTGACATAGCCACCAGTCTGTGGGTGGAGACCAAGCCTGATTTAAAAAAAAAAATGCACATCTTCTTGCAAGTAAAAAAATGTGCATTTATAATTTTTTTTACTAGGGTCCTGGAAGGCATTGCACCCATGATCAGCAGATCACGGATGCTATGCAGGACACCTGCAGACTTGTCCCTGTATCTGTCTGCTCATACTTCGTGCAGGCAGGCAGATGCACAATGATAGGAAGAATTAAGGGACTACTAGAGCAGTCAAAAGTGCCCTGGTAGTTCATTGAGAACTACAAGCCACAAAGGCTGTCGGTACTTGTAGTTTCCCATTCATAGAACTCTTTGATTGACACAGCCGGGAGGGCAGAGCCAGGTTTTTTTGTTTTGTTTTTTTAAATGGTAAAAGCAAGGGGGGAGAAGATCCCCCGCTTGCTGTCACTAGATGCAGTGGATTGAGGTGATGCTGAAGGAGTGGGAACATATTAAAGATGCTAGCTTTAGTGCCTGACCACCTGTGTTAGGGGTAAGCATTACATGATCACAATCCTTTAACAAGAACATTTTTCTGTGAAGATGGACTCTACACAGGCTCATTTATTTACTGCATGTGACACAGTCTAGGAATTCACCTCCAGCAATATTGTAGGAACCAGAGCCCAAGGTTAACTCGCTTGATTATTTTTCTGGTGACCCTCATGTTTTTTCCAACAAACAGTTGTATGCTATACATTAAAGCGGAGCCTGAAGCCTTGCTTCTCTTCCCCTTCTCTCCGTGGCGCCGGCATTGCAAGTGTGGGCGCCTGGCTGTGGCTTTCCAGCCAGGTGCACACTGCGCATGCGTGAGATGCACATTATGAATGGCTGGGCAATCTTCTGGGACCATGTCCCAGAAGATTGGAGGGGGGAGAGGTGAACTTCCGTCCGGCGCCAGGAGAGGAAGTGGGAGCTGGCTACCTGTGAAAACTAGGCACCCACTCTCCCCCCCCCCCAAGAAAAAATGACATGCCAAATGTGGCATGGCAGGGGGTCACAAGTACTTAAAGCGGAAGTTCCACTTTTGGGTGGAACTCCACTTTAAGCTTAAGCCACACTCTTCTGGTTCTGAAGCACAATGGGTTGACCTGATTATTTCATGGTTACAGGGGGGCCCCCAGTCTTAAGATTTAGTCTCCCTGCAGAAGGCCCACCCTGAGGGTCAGTCAAAGCCTTTTTCAAGGCCCTGGGTCTACTCTATGGTGATCCTGACTGTGCCCACTCTGCAGAAACTAACCTTAGGTCATGACGTCAGGGTAAACGCAGTGCTAAACAATGCTGTTCTGATTTTTGTCGCTGGGCATCTCTAAGAAGGCAGTTCAGATGAGGCTTATCAGACTCCAATAAGGACTCCTTAGTACACTACCCTGAACCAAAGTCGTTGAATGAAGACATGCAAGTAGCCATCCGTATAGACGCACAGAGAGGTTTGTTCGTTTTTTTTTTAAATTATCGATGCTCCTCACTGAAACCACTGCCTGTGGGAGAACTCCACATCCTAACCGCACTTACAGTAAAAAACCCTCTACGCAGGTTAAGGTTAAACCGCTTTTCATCTAATTTTAGTGAATGGCCACGTGTTTTATTAAATTCCCTTTCGTGGAAAAGTTTTATCCCTATTGTGGGGTCACCAGTACAGTATTTGTACATTGAAATCATATCCCCTCTCAAGCCTCTCCTCTCCAGAGAGAACAAGTTCAGTGCTCGTAACCTTTCCTCATAACTAAGGTCCTCCAGTCCCTTTTTATTAGTTTTGTTGCCCTTCTCTGGACTCACTCCAGTTCCAGCACATCCTTCCTGTGGACTGGTGCCCAGAACTGGACAGCATACTCCAGGTGCGGCTGGACCAGAGTATTGTAGAGTGGGAGAATTATCGTTTTATCTCTGGAGTTAATTTTTAATGCATGCCAATATTCTCGTTGCTTTGCTTGCAGCTATTGCTTAGCCTATCATCTACTAGGATCCCCAGGTCCTTTTCTATCCTAGATTCCCCCAGAGGTTCTCCCTAGTGAGTAGATTGCATTCATATTTTTTCCACCTAAATGCATTATTTTAAATATTTCTATATTAAACCTCATTTGCCATGTAGTTGCCCAACCCATTAATTTGTTCAAATCTTCTTGCAAGGTTTCCACATCCTGCGGAGAAGTTATTCCCCTGCTTAGCTTAGTATCATCCCCAAATACAGAGATTGAGCTGTTTATCCCATCCTCCATTTATGAATAAATTAAATAGAATTGGTCCCAGGACGGACCCCACTTCCCACCCCGGATCATTCCGAGTACTCCCCATTTATCACTACCCTCTGAACTCGCCCCTGTAGCCACTTTTCAATCCATGTACTCACCCTAAGTTCCATGCCAACGGACCTTACTTTGTACAGTAAACATTTATGGGGAACTGTATCAAATGCTTTTGCAAAATCCAGATACACCACATCTACGGGCCTTTCTTTATCTAGATGGCAGCTCACCTCCTCATAGAGGGTTAATAGATTGGTTTGGCAAAATCTTGTATATAGTCCTTTATCATCCCCTCAAAGAGCTTGCATACAATTGTAATTCCCAGGGATGTATCTTGGCCCTTTTTTAAATATTGGTGCTACATTGGCTTTTCTCCAATCAGCTGGTACCATTCCAGTCAGTAGACTATTTGTAAAAATTAGGAACAATGGTCTGGCAATTACTTGACTGAGTTCCTTAAAGTGGTTGAAAACACTCCAAAAAAAACAACAACCTGCAAGACAAAGGCATAATGAGCTAGTATGCATATCATACTAGCTCATTATAAAATACTCACCTTAGATCGAAACCCCCATATCGGTCCCCGTACACCACTCCGGCCGACGACATCATTTCCGGAGTTACTTCTGGGTATCGTGGGCTCCAGCGCTGTGATTGTCCGGAGCCTCGATGACATCACTCCTGCATGCAACGTGATATCACTCCCGCCGGTAACGGCACATTAGCTGAAGCAACGTCACGTACGTACCGTTGCTTCAGTGTGCATGTGCCGATGAGGTCGGGACATGCTGGTACAGGGGATATCTCCTAAACCGTGTAGGTTTAGGAGATATCCGGGGTAGCTACAGGTAAGCCTTATTATATGGTTGTAAAGGGTTTACAACCACTTTAAGGACCCTCGGGTGCAAGCCATCTGGTCCCGGTGACTCATTAATGTTACGTTTTTCAAGTCTATTTCTAATTTTATCCTCTGTTAGCCATGAGGGTGCTTCCTGTGATGTGTTCTGAGGATAAACCATTGCAGTTTTGGTTACTGAAGCCCCTCGTTTCCCTTGTGAAGACTGATAAATAAATTCAATACCTTCGCCATCTCTCCATACTTAGTAACCAGATTCCCTTCATCCATTCTTTATAGAACCAATATGATCTGACCTCCCTTTCTTACTATTTATGTACTTGGGATTTTTTTTTATTCTCCTCCGTTATGTTGCATTCTTTGTAAAGTTGGAATGCTGATGATGATTCCTCAGCCTTGTATTTTTTGAAGGCCCTCTCCTTTGCTTTTATATGCATTTTTACATTGGAGTTATGCCACCCAGGACTTTTATTAGCTCTTTAAAAAAAAAAAAGCTGCAACAGTTACATGGAGGCTCCCGACGAGTTACGCTTCTTCTGGGTGACCGCTGTTATATAGCTGAGGGCGGGGCCAACCGGTGACGTAAACAGGTGACCCCGCCCCCTCTGATGCCATGGGGGTTCCCCTGCCCACATACGCCCACAACCACCGGGCAAGGTTTGTGGGGATGAGGCCCTTGTCCCCATGTTGAAGCCATTTGGCCTGGTACGGTTCAGGACCCTGAAGGGCCTGGTATGGATTTGGGGGAACCCCACGCAATTTTTTTTTAATTTTTGGTTCGGGGTTCCATTTAATATTCCCTTGCCATTTTTTTCAATGAGTTTTATCTATATTGCCGAGACCCGACAATTCATTACAGTCGCAATCAGTTTTAAATGACAATTTTTCCTTTAGAAATGTCATTTTGCTGTGGTACTGTTCTAAACATGGGAAAAATGCGCCACTGCTCCCGAAAAAACGTCTGATAAAAAAATTTAAATTTGCATTGATACATGTCCCCCTGGGGCAGGACCCAGGTCCCCAAACACTTTTTATGACAATAACTTGCATATAAGCCTTTAAAATTAGCACTTTTGATTTTTCATGTTAGTGTCCCATAGACTTTAACGGAGTTCCTGTGGCTTTAGAATTTACCCCAAACACCACATATTGTTCAGTGTTCGCCGAACATCCCAACAACCAAAGTTGGGCCCAAACTTATGCTCGGGCCAAACTGTTCGCCCATCCCTATTATTCTGACCATTGGGGAATTTCATACGGAGACCATCAGCTTTAACTTGTCAAGATCTCAGTTGTTTTTAGCACTCCAGTTTTAGTAAATCAACCCCAAAGTGTCTTCAGGACAGAAAGTCAAGGGAAAACTCCCCAGTCAGGTGGCAATATAACCTGTAAGGTGTTTTAATCATGCCTTACTCCTTTCCAAAGAAAAAAATATATGTATTTTGACTTTAGATATATTTTAGGTGAACATGATTTGCAAGTCAGAAAGTTTGTATCACCTATTCAGCTGCTGCTTCCCTCTGCTTCCCTTTTTAGGTGATTTTGACTTGACTTTACCCCTGGTGGACAGGGTCTTATGCCGCGTACACAGTCGGACTTTCCGGCAGAAAAAGTCAGACGGAATCTTTTCATCGGGTATTTCGATTGTGTGTATGCCTTATCGGACTTTTTTTCTGAAAATTCTGGACCTAGAAATAGAACATGTTTTAAATATTTCTGATGGAACCAATTCCTATCGGGAAAACTGCTCGTCTGTATGCTGTTCCAACGGACCAAAAATGACGCATGCTCTGAAGCAAGTATGAGATGGCAGCTATTGGCTACTGGCTATTGAACTTCCTTTTACTAGTCCCGTCGTACATGTTGTACGTCACCGCGTTCTAGACCGTCGGACTTTGGTGTGATCGTGTGTAGGCAAGACAGTTTCAGCGGAACTCCGTCAGAACTCCGTCAGAAAAACCTTCAGAGTTTATTCCGACTGGAAAACCGGTCGTGTGTATGCGGCATTAGTGTGTCCTATGTGTTTTGTTACCAAATATGTATTAAAATTGTCCACCCCCCTTAACTTGAGTAGAATGAACTCCTTGCACAATTTAATTTATTGGCGTTACCTCTTCAATGGCACCAAAGCAATTCAACCACACTGACTGGCATTTTAACAAAATAGATGCATTAAAATTCCATACAATGTTCCCTGATCACATTTTGTAATTTATTTGTTTTGTCTAGGGCCTGTTTGCGATCTGTGGACTTCTGACTGGTTGCTATTTCTGCTGCTGCCTTTGCTGTTGCTGTAATTGTTGTTTTGGAAAATGTAAACCAAAACCATCAGCTGGAGAAGATTATGAGTACAATGTGTCCCCGGAAGACCTGGAAGAGCAGATCAAAACAGACATGGAATCAGGTGGTGTATATATCTCTATACATGTCCTAAAGAGGTAGTACAGTGTATTTTCAGTAAACACGTATTTCTAATTATGATTATTGGTTTACCTTTAATAATTTTTTATGTGATTTTCAAATTTTAAAAGCTACGCTAAGTCAATCACTATTTCTTACCTACTTTCATGTTGGACTATAAGCAGCCATGCCAATGCACAGTGTACTAGCATGCTTGATACAGTTAGTGAAGTAAACTTGTGATGATCAGGCACCACTGGAGCATGCAAACATTCACAAGAAGTTCATACAAATGATCTACTGGTTGATTAACATGAAGAGGCATAAATCTTGAACAAAGAAAGGAAATTTTGGAAATTTTTAATTACCAAAAATGCAGTCCTGTTTTACCTACAATGGTCTACGAATATTATGTGAGAGTTTAGTTCTACTTAAAACATTGAAAGTTATTGTTTAACCTATAGAGGGAGCTCTACATTGATTCAGCCTCTTAAAGGGTCCCTGCTTAACAGCTGTTGAGAAAAACATCAGTCACACAGGCAATCAGGGGTGTTGTTAGGTCTGCAAAAGATCTGGGGCTAGAGCCCAAAGCAGCGGTCACCAACCGGAGGGGGGGGGGGGGGGGCGCACGCCGGTGGTAAGCAATTTTTCACAGGCAATAGCTGCTGTTGGCACTTCAATCATCATGGCACCATGGTTGATAAGGTGTCAGGGTGATTGAAGCGCATTGTTTCTATTGTTACATTCTAATATATAATGAAGTGGTTCAACTCACCATAAAGCAGAATCAGTGGGGAGCCCTGGGCGTGTCACTTGCCACATCTCCTGACACCAGATGCAGTGTGTCACTTGCCACCGTCGCCTGTCACCAGATGCAGCTTGTTACTTTCCACCATCGCCTGTCACCAGATGCAGCTTGTTACTTGCCACCGTCGCGTGTCACCAGATGCAGCTTGTCACTTGTCACCATCGCCTGTCACCAGATGCAGCTTGTTACTTGCCACAGTCACCTGCCACGAGATGTGGATTGTCACCTGCCACCATTTGCAGATTGTCACTTGCCAAATCACCTGCCACCTGATGCAGATTGTCACTTGCCATGTCGCCTGGCACCAGATGTGTATTGTCACTTGTCAACTGATGTGGATTGTCACTTGCCATACCAACCAGGGCCACCAAATGTGCATTGTCGATGCAGTGGTGGCAGGCTGGCAGCACTGGTCCATTTAGTGAGGGCAGGAGAGCTGCGATGCAAGGCGGGCAGTGAGAGATGATGTCATCCCTGATTGTCCGCTCGCTCGCTTCTCTCCTCTCTTTTAGAGTAGCCTCTGTGGCTGGGACATCTGCTGCAGGGAAGGCATAGAGGGAGTCAGTGTTGTTCTCCTCATGATCAGTGGGCTGTGCTGGCAGTGAAGCCCAGTGCTGCTTTTTGGCTGAGCGCAGCTTAGTGGGTGATGAGACTGGGGAGACTGCAGCTCTCTTACCTCTGTCAGATGAGGAGGAGAGGGAGGCTTCAGCTGTGGACTAGTCCATGTCAGAGTCTGGGTGACAGAGTCTCTGGGCAGTGGTTGTGGTGAGGCAGGGTGGCCATCCTCCGTGGTGCCATCTTGGACTGCTGTGTGTGGCGGCTTCATGAAGAAATCTGTGAGGCGGCGGGGACCCGATGTCTGCAATCGCCGCTGGGTCATGGTCTGCTGGTGTGCAGGAATCTCCTCCCTGGCAGAGACAGAATCCGTGCGCTGGGATGCAGAGAGCCGGGTTTTTTCACCCTGAGAAGCGGAGCAGCAGCGGATCACGCAGCCATACTGCTCAGGGGCAGGACACCCCCTCCGCTTCTCTCCTCTCATCCTCCTCTCTCATGCAGCCCACCCGCCGCAGCCGTGGCCCACTGGTTAGGCAGGGATCCTGTGGCAAGAGACTCGGGCTATGGGCCCCAGATTCGGGGCTATAGCCCCAAGGACGCCACTGCAGGCAACGCTTTGTTTTTCATGCGCTGTTAAGTTGGACATACATTGTATAAAGTGCTCTAGACAGTTCCTGGGATAATTTGTTTAGTGTGTGGCTACCCTCCCTTCATCATCCGATTAAAAAATTGAAAGAACCAGGATGAAAATTGACAGCTGAAAGGTGACTGAATCTAATCAGATGCAGCTGCTGTGACAAGGAATACAACCATGTTGTATCAAGCTGGAAGCAATGCCTCAATACACAAATATGTATAATTTACATAAACAATTATAATTATATAAAGAAACACAATTTTTAAAGTATTTAACACACACATATAATTTACATCGAGCTGATATTTTATTTTTTATAAATTTATTCAACGTACTCAGTGAAATTAGAAGTGCATACCTCACAACTTTTGAACTTCCCAATGAGGGACACTTGAGGCAACAGACAACACAGAGTGCACGGTTGAGGGGCGCGCTACGTACAGAGTGCAGGGTTGAGGGGCCTACTATGTACTGAAAGCAGGGTTGCGGGGTGTGCTATGTAATGAGTGTAGGTTTAACGTCCCAGTGGGCTTGATTTACAAAAACGAAAGAATGCAAAATCTGGTGCAGCTCTGCACAGAAACCAATGAGCTTCCAGGTTTTTTTTTTTTTTGTCAACGCTTAATTGAACAAGCTGAAGTTAGAAACTGATTGGCTACCATGCACCAGATGTTGCACTATCCATTTTTAGTAAATCAATCCCATGGTTTTTAGTGACTACTTCAGTAGACAGTCTGGCAAGCTCAGTAACATCTATAACTAATGGAAGCTGTGTTTGGAATATGAGAAGGATATCTTACCTTAAGCAAACCATTGTCAGTTATAACAAAAGATATCCCCTAAGATGACATTAACAGTTTTGTTGTTCACGTTCGTCTTGCAGTCCTTTGCTGTTAAAAGCAAAACTTTACCCTAAAGAGGAGGTTCTCTTTTATGCCCTACTCTCCCCCTCCACTATTTTTGGCACTTGTTTTTGCGAAGGGAATGGGTACCTGTTAAAATGCATTTCTCCTCAACACCACCCTCCCCCCTCATCCCTCAACCTTCTGGGGCATGTCACAGGTCCCAAAAGGCTGCAGGACCATTTTCAAATCTCAGTGTGTTTCAAGCATGCCAAGTCAGCTGTGAAGCTGCAAGGAATCGCAGCTGGCTGTCCACCGTAAAAATGCCGGAGACCTGAAGACCAATAAAGAACTGTTTCAGGTGAAGATGGCGCTGGACCCCTGGACAGGTGAGTGTCTTTTTCTAAAACGAGGCAAAAAACACTTTAATGTTCAAAGCCACCCTGGTCAGACCTGAACATGATTTCCTGTCATATGTGTCATAGTTTTCTTTCCAGTTGAACGGTGTTTGTACTTTCTGAAGAAAAAAAAGACGCAGCATTTTTCCTCCCTTCATGCTTTGGTGGTGATATAATAAAAGATAAAAATAGTTTTCATGAGTTTATACTCATCTATACCCTTTTCTCCAAGTTTTTTGCCATTGTTGATATAATGAGTCAGTTTCTTTATGTTAACAGTCTACTTCTGAAGCAGCCAAATTCCTTGAAGGTATTCATGAAATGTGGTAAAAGTAACAAAGTCGCCCATATGTGTCATGGACACTCATGCCTGCCAGTTTTTCGGCAAAGATTGTTTCTGCACAGGTCAAAACAAAGTCTCAAGTAGAGAAATTAAAAATGAATGAAGTAAGTCATCGAACACATTGCCAAGAGCAAGATACAGTAGTAACTTTTTAACTGGAAAAAAAAAAAGAAATTAGTTAAAAACAAAAATCTTGGCTATCCATAGACATGGGGATCTTACAGGCGTAAGATCTGCTCTCAAAATGACCGCTAATGCTAAGTGTCAGATATGGCATTACATTTCAGTCCTACAGCAGATGTTCCATGATGAGCAATGAGAGCATTCTTTCATTTTTGAATGGAAAATTTGAAATTACATGGTTGTTTTTGGACACTTTCCAAATCCTGGAAGGTTTTTTTATTAGTTTCCCAAACTGATTGCATGGGTGTTTGATTTAGTCACCTTGGCAGCTAGCAAAATTAAAGTGGGGTAATACCAATGCTTCCAGTTCAGTGGCTGCGTCAGGACAAAAATCGGAACCTGCAACCTCTGCTGTGTATGGCGGTATCTTTTCTTGCTGAGTCAACTAAGATTCTGGACAGCTCTCTGGAAAATTCCTTGGACAATCTTGCCAGGAACCTTGAACTCTTGCTCCTTCCATGAACTTCCGATTTTAAGCCATGCCTTTGCACTTCCTGTTTGCCAGATTATTGTGCTCTCTTCAGCCAATATCTGCCTCTTGTCACTTCTGCTGCCGTCCATATCTTTGCTACCAACCTTTGGTTTGTTCCTTGACTACACTTCTGCTTGATCTCAACCTGCACTTGTTACTGACCTTTGGCTTATTTACTGACTATGCTTCTGCTTGATCCTACCCAGCAACATACACTACTGAAACTTGGGTCATCCGCCAGGGTGACCTACTTGTATAATTATTCTGCTGGTTGGTGGGAGCCTCTCTACTGCTATAGCAACTAGTCTCTGAGCCTGACCCCTGACCATGGCAGGCTATTATTGTCATCTTGGCATTTATTTGATGCATAACCTACTCTAGTTGACTGGTTGCTAAATCCAATTATGAACACTATTATCTTAGTTTCCGGAATCTTGGCTTATACCAATTTAGCTGGTTTTGTAGTAATAGCATAGATGTCTGAGGACATAAAAGAAAATTAACTGGATGATGTAAATTCAAAAATGGCAAATATGCCTGGCTAAATCTTTTTTGATAGATAAGATTTATGTCACTGCAAATAAAAATCCACAATTAAATTTTTATAAGGGAACTCAACACAATTTTAAAAAATATTGACAGCTTCGCTCACACGTCCTTAAAAAAAATTATACAAAAGTAAATACATTTAAATATCCCTTAAAATAGTAAAGCACTAACTGTGATGAATTGTTACCTAGCTTGAATACATTTTTCCATTAACTGCCTTAATTGCCTGTGGATAAAAATGCTCTCTCTGTACCTATTTGTGCATATAACACTCACCACTTTTCACACACACTGAATGTTGAAAAAAACATAGAATGTAGGCTTTAGGTGCTGAGAACCCAGCACTAGTATTTTTTTGGGGGGGGGGGGGGGGATTCTGTATAAAGAAGTGGACCTTGCACCCTTTGACCCCAAACCTGACCTTTAGGCTTCTCCATACATTTGACACTCACCTAAACCAAGCTCTAAAACAATGCTTAACCCTTCATTAACCTAGAAAACTATCTCCTCTAACATTGAACACCTTACTCCTAACCTAAGTTTTAAAGTTAAACCTCAACACTTAAAATGACCCAAACCGCAAACCCAAAAACAAAAATGTAATATAATGCAGTCTACCAGATGTGGTGACTTCCTCAGTTTCATTTATGACAATGAGTGACAGTGAGCAATTTCGGAAGCCATGACATCACCCATAGGCTCCCATGTCCAAGCCTTTGTCAGTACTCACTCCTCTGTCTTGCAGCTGCTGCTGACTGACACAGGGGAGCAGAAGCTGTGCAACATATGTTTTTTTACACAGATTAGACAGCATAGGTATCAGAAGGGGGAGGGAACATTTTTATATAGATAACAATATAATATAATATATATTATATACATATATGCAGTGACTAGACACAGGTTATACACAGAGATGATGTTGCATATCTTGTTAGTGAGCCTGATGTGCAGAGGAAGGCCTCTCTTATAGCTCCGGCTCGGGGGGCCACTGATAGTGAAACAGTAACTGCGAGAGCACGGTAAGGAATGAGTGCCTAGGATTAGTCCAGTAGTCTGCAATGGTAGTAGCCGATACTTCACTGGAAGAATGCCAGGTGATGGAACAGCTGCCAACAGGCAGATGTGACAGCAGGGCAGACTGGAAGCAGACAGGCCTGCACAGGGCTCGGTCAACGACAGGCTGTGGATAAGCAGCAGGAGGCAGGGTAAGGCAAACTATTTTTTTTAACGAGCGGGCAGATCAGGCATAGAAGGCAGACAGAAGAATGGTTGAGTCACAGGCCAATGTCGGCAACAGTCAATGGATCAGACAAGGGCAGAAGGCAGAATCCGGGGACAAGCCGAGGTCAGAACAGGTAGCAAACAAGGATGGTCAGGAGCAAGCCAGGTCAAGATCAGAGGTCAGGCACAGGAATCAGGAACACACTCACAGAATGCTGTAGACCTAACAGTGATTAGCCATTGTAGTGAACCTGTTTAAATAGGCTGTGTCGCGTCTGTATTAGCGACAGGTGTGCGCGCATCTGCTCACGTCTATGCACATCTGCTCGGCAAGTTCCCTGCCAGCGCATGCACATACATATGCACCTTGGTGCTCCATTTGTACTAGAGTGAAGCCTTCCCTGACAGATGAAACAAATCCTCTTATATAAGTTGTAGCTGTTTATCTGCAGTTCTCTTCATCTGTTCAAAGAGCAGAATTTATAAAACTTGTCTGATCTGTCAGAAAAAAGGGGGTGGAGAGCTTAGTGAGGACAGCTCTGACAGCTGATTAGAAAGAAGGGACACACACCCCTTCACACAGCATACAGAAACAGAGCTGGGGGTGTCAATCAGCTGGAACTCCTTCCCCTGTCACCTTTTTTCTCTTGGTGTCAGGAAAACTGGTCAGAAGTGATTCATGATGATAGCAGAGGAGCAAAGCAACAGACAAAAAAAACACTTAAGCTGGCCATAGCCAGTTCGAACCTGGGCCATTTCAACAGGGACCACCTCAGATTCAAACCAAGTATAGGCAGGCTAATTGTGCCCAAGTTGATCCATCGATCAACTTAGGTACAACCAGCACGACGGATCTCTAGGATGGGATTGCCAGTGGCAATAGCCGCTAGCAATAATCACTGTGTTCTCCCAGAAGGGACGGCTCCCTTTGCCCCCCCCCATTGAGAGAACACAATAGCTCCTCAGGAGAGATTCCCCCATCAATCCTAAATCGAATCATCTATGGCCTGTCTTAATGCTCTTAATTGAGACAAGTACACACTATAGAAGGATGTGCTGTGTATATATTCCATGTCTGAGATTTACAACCAATTTAAAACTGTACAGGACAAAGTAGTGACAGAGCCGCCATTGCACGGAACCACCTCCTTCAACAGGGGACACAATGTCCCCTGTTGAAGGACATTGGAAGTGTGACAAAGGTCACTTTAACCCAACCTTAACCCCTAATTTGGTAGCCCCTTTTTAAACCTGCTGATACTTTAAGGTTGTCATACAATGGTACCAATACCAGCAAGTCTCTGTGCCAAAACTATGACACCAGCAGCAAAAACTAACAAAATCTATTACGTTGGAAATCTTTTTTTAAAAAGAATAATTGTGGGGTTAAATAATGACAATTTATTAATTCATTAAGCTTACTGGTCTGAGCATTTATGACAAATTTTGGTTTAGTCTGACATTCAGCCCTTTAATTAACCACCACTAGTGTGCCCACGTTCTAAGCATTGAAGCACCACCCTGTGTAGTTCTCATAGATGAAGGTTGAATAGCACAGAATCAGCTAACACGAGGTGCAGAATCTACTTAACCCTTTCACTGCACTGTTTTTTTTATATTTATTTACCACAAACATTTTAAATGCACATTTTGGGCATTTTAACTCACTTGTAGACTTTACAGCCACTGGAATCTTTTCTACTGCAGCTGACAACTGGGAGTAAAATGGTAAACAATCTCCCAGCTGTAGCAGCAAAGGTTAAAGAACTGTGAATAGCCTACTGAATCAGGAAGTAATATTTTATATAAAGCCCAGGTTAACCACTTCAGCTCCAGAAGATTTACCCCCCCCCCCCCTCTTCATGACCAAATAAAAATTGATGTAATTTTTTTACCCACAAATAGAGCTTTCTTTTGGTGGTTTTTGATCAGCCTTTTGGTCCATTTTCAAACTTGCAGCTCAATGGATTGCTATCTGTGGCATAGTGACTGACTCACACTGATGGACTTTAATCCCCAATTATCAGACTTAGTGCAGATAAAAAAAGTTTTTTTTCTTAGAACTCAAATCTCATTTCAAGGAGATCCTCCACCTCATAGGACTAATAGGAATCTGATGACGTCTGAAACCTTCAACACCCTGCTAAATTAAAGTGTATGTAAACCCACACCTTGTAAAACAACTTATTTAGTTTAAAAATAGAAATAAAAGGCAAAACATTTGTGTATATATACCGTATGTGTGTATGTATGTATATGTATGTGTGTGTATATATATATATATATATATATATATATAATATAAATATATATATATATATATATATATATATATATATATATATATATATATATATATATATATATATATATATATACAATATCTCACAAAAGTGAGTACACCCCTCACATTTTTGTAAATATTTTATTCTAGCTTTTCATGTGACAACACTGAAGAAATTACACTTTGCTACAATGTAAAGTAGTGAGTGTACAGCTTGTATAACAGTGTAAATTTGCTGTCCCCTTAAAATAACTCAACACACAGCCATTAATGTCTAAACCGCTGGCAACAAAAATGAGTACACCCCTAAGTGAAAATGTCCAAATTAGGCCCAAATAGCCACCCCCCCCCCCCAACCCGGTGTCATGTGACTGCTTAGTGTTACAAGGTCTCAGGTGTGAATGGGGACCAGGTGTGTTAAATTTTGTGTTATCGCTCTCACTGTCTCATACTGGTCACTGGAAGTTCAACATGGCACTTCATTGCAAAGAACGCTCTGATGATCTAAAAAAATGAATTGTTGCTCTACATAAAGATGGCTTAGGCTATAAAAATATTGCCAAGACCCTGAAACTGAGCTGCAGCATGGTGGCCAAGACCATACAGCAGTTTAACAGGACAGGTTCCACTCAGAACAGGCCTCACCATGGTCGACCAAAGAAGTTGAGTGCACGTGCGCAGCGTCATATCCAGAGGTTGTCTTTGGAAAATAGACATACGAGTGCTGCCAGCATTACTGCAGAGGTTGAAGGGGTGGGGGGTCAGCCTGTCGGTGCTCAGAGCATATGCTGCACACTGCATCAAATTGGTATGCATGGCAGTCGTCCCAAGAGGAAGCTTCTTCTAAAGATGATGCAGAAGAAAGCCCACAAACAGTTTGCTGAAGACAAGCAGACTAAGGTCATGGACTACTGGAACCATGTCCTGTGGTCTGATGAGACCAAGATAAACTTATTTGGTTCAGATGGTTTAAAGCGTGTGTGGCAGCAACCAGGTGAGGAGTACAAAGACAAGTGTGTCTTGCCTACAGTCAAGCATGGTGGTGGGAGTGTCATGGTCTGGGGCTGCATGAGTGCTGCCTGCACTGGTGAGCTACAGTTCTTTGAGGAAACCATGAATGCCAACATGTACTGTGACATACTGAAGCAGAGCATGATCCCCTCCCTTCAGAGACTGGGCCACAGGGCAGTATTCCAACATAACAACCCCAACGACCACTGCCTTTCTAAAGAAGCTGAGGGTAAAGGTGATGGACTGGCCAAGCATGTCTCCAGACCTAAACCCTATTGAGCATCTGTGGGACATCCTCAAATGGAAGGTGGAGGAGCCCAATGTCTCTAACATCCACCAGCTCTGTGATGTCGTCATGGAGGAGTGGAAGAGGACTCCATTGGCAACCTGTGAAGCTCTGGTGAACTCCATGCCCAAGAGGGTTAAGGCAGTGCTGGAAAATAATGGTGGCCACACAAAATATAGACACTTTGGACCCAATTTGGAAGTTTTCACTTAGGGGTGTAAACACTTTTGTTGCCAGCAGTTTAGAAATTAATGGCTGTGTTGAGTTATTTTGAGGGGACAGCAAATTTACACCTTTATACAAGCTGTACACTCACAACTTTACATTGCAGCAAAGTGTAATTTCTTCAGTGTTGTCACATGAAAAGATATAAAATATTTACACAATTGTGAGGGGTGTACTCACTTCTGTGAGATAATATGAATATATATATATATATATATATATATATATATATATATATATATATATAAAAAACAAACATTATAAACACTTTTTTAAACCCTTTTTAAAAGTGATCACATTCCCTCTGTTCTCAGTTGCATAAGAGCGAGGAGAGGAGAAACAGCAGCACAATGAACAAGTCTAATCATTGGAGGAGAGCAGACTGAGTTCCCAGCACAGCTAGAGAACTGACCACGGTGTTTTCTCCTGCTTGCTGTGCTCAGTTTTAATAGGAAAGCAGAGGGACTGGCAGGAAAAACAGGGATTTCACACAAAGGAAGCAATACAAAGAAAACAGCATACTTTTTCATGGAGGCACATATCAGGAATATGAAATGTTCGGTTTACATACTCTTTAAATGTAAGACCTGCAGCAAACTATTAAGTGTAACTCAATCACTATATAAGTTAAGCGCTATAAATTTGGGCAAATGGAGTTTGCTTTTATTGCCAAGTGCCATGTTAAGATGGGCTCTTCTTTGTTTTTTTTTATTTGCATAGATTCTTATGTATGTTTAAAATGTAAACAGCGTAACAAGCATTTGTTAATGATCTATGAACATCTCAAACACATACACATTTAAAGATTTTTATATATGACGTTCATTTTTGCCCCTTTAATGGTGAAAACGCAAATGCAACCACTTCAAGCTTGACATGCCATATGAAAAGACTATTGCTGTCTGTATTTGCATACTGTAAAATCTATTTAATCTCCATAATGTAATAGATGCTTATGCTTTGAATTGCAAGCAATAGTGTCTGTTTCATCATAGTATTTTGCATTTTGGGGCTGATACATTTCTGACATCACCCACTCAATTGACAGTTTAAATGATTCATTAACCTGGGCGGTCATATGTGCCACCTTTGCATAACCAGCTAAATAAGAATACAATATTTCAGCAAAACCCCTGCAAAACTTCAGTGAAGAAATATCTGCAAAATGAAGGCACTGGATTATGATAGAATTGAAAAATGAAATGAATCTCTATACAGAAAACAATTCACTAAATTATTCCACATATTTGTTATAAAAGCCTTTTGAAAAGTATCTCTTTGGGATTTGACTTCATTGTAGTGCGTCATAAAAAATATATGTGTGCAATAGTGAAATGTAATTTCACAGAACAATCTATTGTGCCAGCTTTGCCACTAGGATAACATTCTTATATGAGCACAGAGAAAAGCTGTAGTTCTGAAGAATCCTTTAGAATGAAATGTTGAATCTGTAGATGAACTATTTGCATCTAAACTGGTTACATAATATAATCCCAATGGAATTCCAGAGAAACAAACAACCGCTTTTGTATAATGGCAACAGGTATATTCAGCAAGATTTTATATATTAAAGCAATATTAACACTCTGAAAACTGGTGGTGTGGAAGTGTCCCTTCCCTGCTCTGAGTGACTGATGTGGCTAGAATAGGGTTACCGATAAGGATGTCAGGGATGAACACCCGCCTGGTTCGGTTTGCACTAGAACATCTCGAACAGGCAAAAAGTTTTAGCGAACTCTATTAAAGTCTATGGGACAGCACATGAAAAATTAAAAGTCCTCATTTAACCACCTCAGTACAGGGCACATTCACCCTCTTCCTGTCCAGGCCATTTTTCAGATTCAGCGCTGTCACACTTTGAATGACAATTGCGTGGACATGCTACACTGTAACCATGTGAATTTTTTTGAATTTTCTTCATACAAATAGAGCTTTCTTTTGGTGGTATTTAATCACTGCTGGGTTTTTTATTTTTTGCAACAAAAAAAGACTGAAATTGTGTTTCTGTCAGTAAATTTTGTAAATAAGTAATTTTTCTCCTTCACTGATGCGGCACTTATGGGCATTGATTAGGTGGCACTGATGAGGAGGCACTAATATGCTGCACTTATCGGCACTGATAGGTGTCACTGATATGTGGCACTGATGAGCACTAATAGGCGGCACTGATGGGCGGCACTGGTGGGCACTGATAGGTGGAACTGGTGGGCACTGATAGGCAGCACGGATAGGGGTCACTGATGGGCGGCATTGATTGGTGGCCCTGATGGGTGGCACTGATGGGCATTGATGGGCAGCACTGATGGGCATCAATGGGCAGCACTGATAGGCGGCACTGATGGGCACTGAAAGCCATCCCTGACTGGCATCACTGGTGGGCACTGATTGCTGGCACTGGTGGCGCTTTAGTATAATCAGTGCTCTGATTACATGTCTTGTTGTCCCCTGTGAGGAGATGCCGCTGATTGGCTCTCCTCACCACACACTCTGTCAGTTTTAGGAGTTTAGACCCGATTACTGGCACTTCCTCTATTTACATGTGACTGACTGTGATTGGACACAGCCGATCACATGGTTAAAGAGCAGCATCAGAGGCTCTTTACAGACATCGGGGGTTGCGCTGTGTCCTAGCAACACGGTGCAGCCGCAATTGGCGCCGGATCGGGCACTTGGGTGCGCCGTCATATGATGTCCACCCAGAACAAGAGCTGCACCGTCCCTCCGTCATTTGACAGGCGGGAAGCAAGTGGTTAAAGGCTTATATGCTTAAGTTATTGCCTTAAAAAGTGTACGGGACCTGGGTACTGCCCTGGGAGACATGTATTCATTTTTTTTTTTTTAAAGGATCAGTAATTTTAATGATGCTTAAAGTGAAACAATAAAAATGAAAAATTCCTTTAAAAATAGTGCCTGGGGGGTCCCCTTAGTCTGCCTGTAAAGTGACACATCTGTACGATGTATAGAGCATGTATAGAGCCTGCTGCAGCAATAGTGACATTTCTAAAGGAAAAAATTTAATTTAAATTTGCTTGTGGCTGTAATGTATTGCTGGCTCCTGGCAATACAGATAAAAAAAATGAAAAAAAAAAAAAAAAACGGCGTAGGGTCCCCCCAAAATCCCCCCCATCGTGGTCTGCCAGGGGGGGCTTATTGGAATCTGAAAGCTCCCTTTAACAAGGGGTCTTCCAGATCTGACCCCGGCGACCCGAAAAATAGAAAAAAATCAAACGCTTTCACCTCTTGGGAGGCCACCGGCTGTCTGACTTCTCTCTGCTTGGACAGTTCTTATATAGGCCATGTCAGAAGGGGGCGGTGCAACCGGTGAAGTAGCAGGGTGGCTCCGCCCCTTGCATCTATAAGAGCTGTCAAAGCAGAGAGGAGGCAGACAGCTGGTGGCCTTCCAAGAGGTGAAAGCTTTTTGACTTTTTTAAATTTTTAGGGTCAGCGGGGATCGTGATTGACGATGCATGTATATCAAGGGACACTTTTTTTTTATTTTTTAAATAAAGGAACTATCAAAAACTGTTTCCTGTGGTTATTACTTTTTGACACTTTTTTGGTGAATGGGTAGGGGTACAACGTACCCAATATCTATTCACATAGGGATCTGGGGGCCCAAAGGGGGCTTCCAGATTCTGATAAGCTCCCCTCCCACAGACCCCGACAACCACAGCCCAGGGTTGTCGGGAAGAGCCCCTTGTCCCCATCAACATGGGGACAAGGTGCTTTGGGGGGCACCCCAAAGCATCCTTCCAATGTTGAGGACAAGCGGCCTGGTATGGTTCAGGAGGTGGGGGCATGCTCGGAGATAAGGGTCTGGTATGGATTTTGGAGGGCCCCACACCATTTTTTTTTTTTTACATTTTGGCGTGGAGTTCCCCTTAAAATCTATACCAGACCCAAAGGGCCTGGTATGGATTTTGGGGGACCCCACGCTGTTGTTTTATTAATTTTGTCATAGGGTTCCTCTTAACCACTTCAATAAAGGCACTTTCACCCCCTTCCTGGCCAGACCAATTTTCAGCTTTTCGTGCTCCCATACTTTAAATGACAATTACTTAGTCATGCAACACTGTATCCAAACAAATATTTTATAATTTTGTTCACGTCACTGAAACTAAGGGGCCAAGCCCAACACCTGAAAAACAACCCCACATCCTATGCCCCCCCCCCCCCCCCCCTCCGCCAAATGATTTGAACCAGTGCACAAAGTAAGGTCCAAGGATCAACTCAATATTGAACCCTACGGACTAAGACTGGGATGCCATTAAAGTTTATGTGCGTGTAAAGGCAGGCGTCCCAAAACTTTTTAGTTATATAGTGTATATTGTAAACTCTGTCACTGTGTTACCATAAATGTCAAAATTCCAACTGCACTGACCCAATCAGCTCTAAAAAGGGCTCATGAAGGTCATTTAGGTGTAGTAGGAAAAAAACTACTTTGAGGTGAAGCAGGGTGGAGGCCTGCTGTAGACAAATAAATAGAAACTTTAGTTCACAATTGTGAAGGCAGGCGTCCCAAAACTTTTTAGTTATATAGTGTATATTGTAAACTCTGTCACTGTGTTACCATAAATGTCAAAATTCCAACTGCACTGACCCAATCAGCTCTAAAAAGGGCTCATGAAGGTCATTTAGGTGTAGTATGAAAAAAACTACTTTGAGGTGAAGCAGGGTGGAGGCCTGCTGTAGACAAATAAATAGAAACTTTAGTTCACAATTGTGAAGGCAGGCGTCCCAAAACGTTTTAGTTATATAGTGTATATTGTAAACTCTGTCACTGTGTTACCATAAATGTCAAAATTCCAACTGCACTGACCCAATCAGCTCTAAAAAGGGCTCATGAAGGTCATTTAGGTGTAGTATGAAAAAAACTACTTTGAGGTGAAGCAGGGTGGAGGCCTGCTGTAGACACCCCCCTTCCTGCCCAGGCCAATTTTCAGCTTTCTGTACTATCGCACTTGCACGGACATGCAACACTGTACCCATATAACATTTTTATAATTTTTTGGAGACAGAGCTTTCGTTTAGTGGTATTTAATCACCACTGTTTTTTTGCAAAAAAATTTAGCAAATAAGTAATTATTTTTTTACACTTATATGTGCTTATAAGGCTGCACTGATGGGCACTGAGGCTGCACTGATGGGCACGGATAAGCTGTACTGCTGAGGAGGCACTGATGAGGCTGCACTGATAAGGTGGCACTGATGGGCACTGATATGCTGCACTGATGAACACTGATTGGCACTGATGGGGCTGCACTGATAATCAGTGTACTGTCACAGGATAGCCAGTTATGATTACTGGCATTTGTTTACATAGGATCAGCTGTGATTGGACACAGCTGATCACATGGTAAAGGGCTGCTGTTATTGGTCCTTTACCTTGATCTGTAATCGACACAGCTGTTCGCACAGAGCACCTAATAAACGTCTCGGGGGGCAGGGTTCTGGAAGGATGTGAATAGACACCTTGCCAGAACTGGATGACCACGCTGTAGCAATCTTTCGGCTATAGAGTGGTTGGAAAATGGTTAAAATGTAGCCGCTATCTTACAAAACATGGACCTCATAATTTCTTCTCACAGACCAGTAGAGCACCAGCATTTTACATACAGTGTGCATGATGATGTCTCACACACACTGTATGTAAAATGATTATCCATTTTAATTCTGCTAAGTTTATACTAGACTATATGTTACCTCAAAAAAAAAATGGTCTTTACACTTTAGACCAGGGGTCTCCAAACTTTCTAAACAAGGGGCCACTTTACTGTCGTTCAGACTTAAGTGGGAAAAAACTGTGGACATTGGAAGTAGAAAAGGACTTCAGAGGGAATAAACAATGCCCCATCTTTGGCGTCAGTGGGAGGAATAGTGCCCCATCTTTGTTGTCATTGGGCCCCATTGTTGGTGTCATTGGAAGGAGTTCTGACACATGTTTGTCATTGGAAGGAATTCCGCCCCTTCATTGATATCAGTGGGGGGAATTATGCCATTGTTGGTATTAGCGGATTAAAATAGTGCCCCAAGGGCCGTATAAAGGCAAGAAAAGGGCTGCATCTTGCACTCAGGCCACTGTTTGGAGACCACCACTTTAGACAATGCCATAGAAGGAACACTATAGGTCTGAAGTTCTGTGGCTTTGATAGGGTGTTTCACAATTGGCAGAGTTCAAATTTCATTGGGGAGATAAAAATTAGACTTTTCGGATTTATCAACTAGAGTCTTTCAGTTCTAAGAGGTTTAAAATATTGTGGTGTATAATATCCTGTTTGCTTTTATTGCTGCCACTTTATACTTATATGTTACAGTATGTATTGTACTGTGTATTATTACTGTATTTTATCACTGCATATTTTATATGACTCTGTGTAACATTATTATATGTAGCACTACCCCCTCTAAGACCTGTTGGATATAATGGGTCCTCTGTTCTTTACCTTGACCTTCTCAAGAAACTCAGTCCCTTTGACACACCAGGTTGAGTGTTCAAAATACAATATCACAGGAAATCACTGAAAGTAATGCTTAGTACCCAATAGTAGTGCTATATCAAGGAACAAGGCACAAAACCAAGTAGTAAAGGCTAACATAATATATTGTCACCCAATATGGTTTGTAACGAGGCAAGCATAAAATGGATTAACAGTGATAATACAATTTGGCATACAAAGTGATTACCAGTAAGGACTAGGTGTAAGATGTTATAAGATGGCATTTGGTGTCCAGATCAGCATAAACATTAGTAGCAAAGCTACCTTAAGTGCAGCAGTGGGTAGTAGTAAAGTTTAATCTACCCAGTGTTGGAACTGTACTGCCAGAGCGCTGTCCAAAGAAAAGGAGGATGGAAGCGGAGAGAGCAGAGGAACAAAGGGGGCTTGCAGAGTAATTATTACGGAAGAGGCAATCCTTTTGAGATGCTCTTTTACTGGCTATCTTTGGTACCCTTTAAAAGCATCTTTGCATTAAAAGACAGTCTCAGTAAACATGCATGCAGTATAGGTACAGTATAGATATGGTATAGTCTCAGCAAAGGTGCAAGGTAGATGTAGTTCAGATGTGGTAAAGGTTCAGTATAATGCTGTATAGGCTTGGCATAGGCAAAGTCTAGGTTTGGAATAAGTGCAATTTAGAATGTAGTATGGGTGCAGTATGGATTGGTTACACTTGGTGTCCTGTTCTCAGTCGCTCAGTCCCTTCTAGCAGTATCAGCGATAGGCAAATAGCTCTGCCACCAGTTCCCAGGATGCTGCTATTGAAAGGGAAGCATGCCTTGGTCTCTCCCCAAAAGCCTTTAGTGATTTGAAACATGTTCTATTTCTAGGTCCGTCTGAGTTTTTAAACGAAAAACGATTAGCCCACACACGATTGGATTGTCCGATGGACTATTTCCATCGGACCTAGTCTGCCGGAAAGTCCGGTCGTGTGTACGCGGCATAAGAATGTGAGTTTGCTTATTGTATGTGAATCCAAGGGTTTCTGTTAATAGCAGTATTATACTATGTGAGTTTCTGCTTTGTTTGAGTGGCTTATATGTGGTGGGAATGCAAGCCTATAGAGGAGAACTATTTGTCTGCTAATATATATGAAGCTTATGTTCGTTTACATACACTATATTACCAAAAGAATTGGGACACCTGCCTTTACATGCACATGAACTTTAATGGCATCTCAGTCTTAGTCCGTAGAAACTTGACTGGCCTTCACAGAGTCCTGACCTCAACCCAATAGAACACCTTTTGGATGAATTAGAGCGGAGATTGCGAGCCAGGCCTTCTCGTCCACATCAGTGCCTGACCTCACAAATGCGCTTCTGGAAGAATGATCAAATATTCCCATAGACGCACTACTAAACCTTGTGGACAGCCTTCCCAGAAGAGTTGAAGCTGTTATAGCTGGGAAGAGTAGGCCAACTCAATATTGAACCCTACGGGCTAAGACTGGGATGCCATTAAAGTTCATGTGCCTGTAAAGACAGGTGTCCCGATACTTTTGGTAACATAGCGTATCTGGACGTATAGACAGTTGTGTTAATATTATAAAGCAAAATAATTGTATATGCTAGTAAATTCAAAGCAAGGCTTTTGAAAGCAGGAAATCACAGTGGATATAAAAAGTCTACACACCCCTGTTAAAACGTCAGGTTTCTGTGATGTAAAAAAAGATAAATCATTTCAGAACTTTTTACACCTTTAATGTGACCTAGAAACTGTACAACTCGGTTGAAAAACAAACTGAAATATTTTAGGGGGAGAAGTAAAAATAAAAAAATTAAATAATGTGGTTGTTTAACCGCTTAAAGCGGTGTGTCAGCTAAAAAAAAAAAAATTTAAAAGTCAGCAGCTAAAAAAAAGTCACTGCTGACTTTTAATAAGTACACTTACCCTCCCAGGGCGCCCGCGATGCTGTTCGTGGAGGCCGAGATGTCCCTCGGCGTTCCGGATCCAGCGCCGCCATCCTCAGTAAGGGAAACGGCTTCGCGCGGCCTACTGCGCATGCGCGAGTCGGCGCGCGGCCTACTGCGCATGCGCGAGTGGGATTTGTGAATGGGGAACGCAATGTGTTGTGGGACACAGTTCCCATAACACACTGCGCCCCATTCCATAGAAGACGGAAGGAGAGAAGATCACCGCGGAGCTGGAGGAGGCAGATTAGGACAATCTGCCTAGCAACAGCCATTTCTGGTAAGTAAAAAAAAAATACATTTTTATTTTTTTTTTCATTTGAAATTGTTACTAACATTTTTAAAAGTTTTTGTTTTCAGGGTGTCCCACCACTTTAAACCCCGGACCATTTGGCTGGCCAAAGACCAGACCACTTTTTGCGATTCGGCACTGCGTCGCTTTAACTGACAATTGCGCGGTCATGCAACGTGACTGCCAAACAAAATTGACGTCCTTTTTTTCACACAAATAGAGCTTTCTTTTGGTGGTAATTGATCACCTCTGCGGTTTTTATTTTTTTGCGCTATAAACAAAAAAAAAGGGACAATTTTGAAAAAAACACATTATTTTTTACTTTTTGCTATAATAAATATCCCCCAAAAATGTATAAAAACCATTTTTTTCCTCAGTTTAGGCCGATACGTATTCTTCTACATATTTTTGGTAAAAAATCGCAATAAGCGATTATTGATTGGTTTGCGCAAAAGTTTTAGCCTTTACAAAATAGGGGATAGTTTTATGGCATTTTTATTAATATATATTTTTTTTTACTAGTAATGGCGGCAATCAGCGATTTTTATTGTGACTGTGACATTATAGCGGACACATTTTTGACACATTTTTGGGACCATTGTCATTTATACACCAATCAGTGCTATACAAATGCACTGATTCCTGTGTAAATGACACTGGCTTAGGTTCCCATTGGTCTAATACAAGTCACAATACAGATGTAAAATGATTTTAAAAATAGGAAAATATATATGTGGCTTGTCTGAAGAATCTTTGTACATTCACACATTTGTTTTTCAGCCTTATTTCAATTTGGCAACATCTATTTAGTGTGGGGCCCACCATATCCATTCACTCAGTTTATATCCAATACAGTGGGCCCTCACAATACATAGTTATAAGTAATTCTAAAATGCACTTTGCAATCAAATTGTAATGTGTTTGGCTAGTTTAACACCTTCTACCCCCTCCATAACCAGGGCATTTTTTGCTATACAGCACTGTGCTACTTTAACTGGCAATTCTGCAGTCATGCAATACTCTACCCAAAAGGAAATTTTATCATTTTTTCACACAAATAGAGACTTATTTTGGTGGTATTTGATCACCTCTGGGTTTTTTTATTTTTTATGATATAAATGAAAAAACACAGAAAATATAAAGAAAAACCTGATATTTTCTACTTTCTGTTATAAAATATATCCAATAAAATCAAATGAAAAATCTTTATTTTATTTTTTTTCACTGTCACCAAAGCAACACAGCCTCATAATATGACTGATGTGGAGGTGATCAGGGACACTGGTGACAGTATTTTGAAAAAAAAAAAAAAAAAAACAATTTTTAAAAACTTTTATTTTTTTCATTGGATTTTCTCCAATCAGCTGGTACAATTCCTGTCAGTATGCTGTCCAAAAAGATTAGGAACAATGGTCTAGCTTAAACCCGACTAAGTTCTTTGAGGAATCTCAGGTATAAGCCATCTGATCCTGGTGATTTATATGTATTAAGCTTATCTAGTCTTTCCTTGACTCTGGCCTCATTAGCCACGAGGGTATATCATGTGATATGTTACTAACAATACTGTCGTGATGGACACAGTGGTCACGTGGGGGGGGGGGGGTGTCTCGCATTGGACTCCTAAGCAGGTACATGACATGCATGTATGTGATTGTGCATGCACATGCTGCCCCAACGCAGTATATGTACTGTGGTGGGTCGGCGAGTGGTTAAAGAAGCTCTGTAGCCAAGGAAAATTGGGCTCCAATGAAAAGAATGTAAAAAACATGCCTATTCCATCATGTCTCTGACTTTTACTCACTTGAAGAGATTAACAATAGTGGACTATGCCTGTGCAATGTGTGTCAGTAGTTCCAGAAATAGAAAGTGCCTGAACAAGGACCTGATTGGTAGGATCACCAGACATTGAATAAGAGGTGAAAATGTAAAAGGTTAAAAAAAGTGAAAACTAATTTTAAATGAAACTAACTTGCTAAAGCGTACATAATATTTAAGTGAATGGGTTTAGATCTGCTTTACCTATTAGCTAGTTTAGAGAGGACTGAAAATCCATACTTTCATCAAATAAAATATCATATTTTGTCAAATGAAACTATTTTAAATGTTCTCTGTTTCTTTTCTAGATGGTCATACTCCTATTGTGATGCAGCCAACAAATGCTAATGAGAAAACACAGCTAATTGGAGACAGTCGTCGCACTTACCAAACAGACTCGTAAACAAGTGAAAAAGCCAGAGGCAGCAATATTGACACTTTCCTACATGCAGAAAGTTGTATATCGATAGGAAAAACTCACAATACTGATCTTTCTGTATACGTACATACTGTAATTGCATACATCAGGTTGTGGACATCTCATGTGAAGGGCACCAGATCATGTAGAAAATATAAACTCTAATAACTTTGAACAGCATTAAACATTAAAAACAGTCCATTGCAATTCAAATATATGTATTATGATGATAAAACATATTTTCGTGCAAATCCTTTATTATTAATTGTTTTTAAAATTAGTAGGTCATGCCAGTGCATTTGCTGAAATGCTATAACTGAGTGCTAAACTTCTGAAACACAGGTAAATGCACAGATTACATACATATGGTAGTTGTTTTTTCTGCTTGTTGTTCCTGTCCATCCAGTACCGGTTTCACAGCTCTGCCACACAACACATTCCTGTCTGGCAGGGCAAGAGACTTGATGTTTCCCTGCTGCTGCGTTAATTAACGCTTACAGTTCCTGTCCCTCCCCAAGCTGGTAACTGGACAGTAAATGGAGAAGATGCACACTGATAAACTAATCTTTATGTCACTCTCCTCTCTTTCTATCTTGGAGTTCAGATTTAAGTATGAATTTTTTCCTTTTAATTTAAACAATGGATAAATCCTACCTTTGTAATAAAAAATATTGCTAATCCTGAATCCTTTTAGATCTAGGGTTCCGATTGCCATATTTGTTCTACCTTTGTCCAAATTAAATGAATAGCGTAAAGGAATAGAGAGCACAGGAACATTATGATAAAGCAGCAGGAAGGAAATAGTGAAAATACAAAAACAATTCAAAACAAAAACAAAGAAAAATGGTTCAATGTGAAACCTGGCAAGCAAATTAGGTTGTCCGACCAGACATCGTTTACTGATTGCTCATCAAAAGCGCTCACATATTGAAATGGACATTTTACGTATAAACACATTTGCAAAATATGCTGTTCTGTTTTTAGTGCTTTTCATTAAGAATTTTTTCTGTGTGTAGACTTACAGTACATTATTAGGTGATCATTTTTTTCTTGCTAAGATTTGGAATCAGTCACAGGTGGTTCACTGCATGTTTACATGGTCTACGGACCACAGAACTTTGAGAATCATAAGTTATTTTTCAACCATTCCACATGGAGGGTTATTTGAGCCCTATGGATACAATTTCAGTCAACGTATAAAGAAATTTCAAATGTTTGTTGAATAAGCAAATGAGTAATAGTAGGCAATATGATGTGCGGTGTTGCCTTCCAGTTAATGTTCACAATTTGGCCTGTGTGATATATTACCTGCCCCCCCCCCCCCCCCGGGTAGGGTTGCCACATCATCCCTTTAATCCAGGACACATATTAATTACATAGGTTCTGGGGCTGATTTAATGCAGATAAGTCACCAAGTGAGTTTAATTACCACCTTAATCCGCCACAGAACTGTACTTAATGTGTGTCCTGGATTAAAGGGATGATGTGGCAACCCCCCCCCCCCCCCCAAATCAATTGAAAAAGAATACAAGTTATATTGAACATTGAAGTAAACACCAAGTGTACAAAGCTTCAACTGGCCTATTTGGAACCAGATGTGTCTTTTGTGAGCAATTGTAAACAATGTTGCACTTTGTATATAATTATAATAATAGGGGATGTTTTTTTTTTCTTGCGAAGAACTGGAAGCAGTCACAGGTGGATGCATGTGTGACATGGTTTGGTTTATGGACCACAGAACTTAGAGAACCATGAGTTGTATTTCCACCATTCCACCTCATGGAATACTTGAACACTATAGATAACATTTTGGTGAATGTATTTAAGTATTTGGAATGATCATTAAATAAACAAATGAGTAATGATAAACAATATGATGTGTGGTGTTACTTTCCATTTAAAGTGTATCTTCACTGCATCTGAGCACCACAAACCATGAACACTTTTTAATTCATGTTTAATATTCTAAGCAAACTCCTCCATCCATCCATGTCTCCATGCTTTTTGTTGAGAAATCACTTTGAAACCCCCCCCACAGCATTTCTGGCCGTGACCATCTTGAGTAAGGGCAGATGATTCATGTAACATTTAGGCTGCTTTCACACTGAGGCGGGCGGGTGCCGGCGGTAGAGTTGCGCTATATTTAGCGCCGCTTTACTGTCATTTTAGCGGCGCTAGTTGGCCGCCAGCGGGGCCGTTTTAACCCCCCCGCTAGTGGCCGAAAAAGGGTTAATACCGCCCAAAAAGCATCGCTGCAGCGGCACTTTGCCGACAGGTTTGCAACACTGCCCCATTGTTTTTAACGGGAAGGGGGGCTTTAGGAGCGGTGAATAGGGATGGGCCCGGTGTTCGATTCAAACCTCGCCTGCTCGTCGAGCCCAGAACTATTTGGGCCGTTCAAATTCGTGTGATGCGAACGGCCCACAGTGCACTGCTGCTGACAGTATCTGCTGTGTTATACATTCTGCTGTGCTGACTGCTGAGTGGTGACATTATCTGCTGTGATTCTGGGGATTAGTCTAGTGTGTACGTGCTGTTAGTACAGCATTGCAGTATCACATTAAAGCACCTTTACCCTTCTGGCCTGTTGTCACCTAAGGCAGCCAGCCAGGCATTTGCAGGAGCTAGCGTGTGTGTGTGTGCTGTGTGAGTAGAGCACAGCACACAATAAACCACCTCAGCCTCTATCTGCCCTAAGGCCCTGTTCTTGTCATCTAAGGCAGCCAGCCAGGCATTTGCAGGAGCTAGCGTGTGTGTGTGCTGTGTGAGTAGAGCACAGCACACAATAAACCAACTCAGCCTCTATCTGCCCTAAGGCCCTGTTGTTGTCATCTAAGGCAGCCAGCCAGGCATTTGCAGGAGCTAGCGTGTGTGTGTGCTGTGTGAGTAGAGCACAGCACACAATAAACCACCTCAGCCTCTATCTGCCCTAAGGCCCTGTTGTTGTCATCTAAGGCAGCCACCACCTCAGCCTCTATCTGCCCTAAGGCCCTGTTGTTGTCATCTAAGGCAGCCACCACCTCAGCCTCTATCTGCCCTAAGGCCCTGTTGTTGTCATCTAAGGCAGCCATCTGCAGGAGTTAGTGTGTGTGCTGTGTGACTCCAGCACAATATACACTACCCACTACAATGCCTGGAAGACCGGCAAGGAGAGGCAGACAGTCCCGAGGAAAGAAAACAGAGCAAGCAGGCTCTGTGTCTAGAGACAACAGTGCTGGTCGTGGACATGGTGCATCGTCATCAGCACGTAGCCATGGGACACGCTTGTCCTTCTTTTCGGCAGCTGGACATGTTGAGCCGCATCATGCCGAAGGCTTGGTAGAGTGGATGACCAAGCCCTCCTCATCCTCCTCATCCTCTCTCACCCAGGCTCAGGGTACTGGCAAAGAAGCTGCCAACACGTACTCAATGGCATCATCAGGCACCCCTTCCCTAGACCCACCCTATCCCCCGAACTGTTTGAGCACAGTGTTGGGTACATGCTCCAGGAGGATGGCCAGCGTTTTGAAGGCTCGGATGATGATACCCAGCTAGAGGAAGGCAGTAGCGTGAGCGCAGAGAGAGGGGATGCTCAAGGACAGCAATCTGGCAGTCATGTTCCACCAGCTGCAGCTTACTGCCAGGTTTGCTCCAGTGGTGAAGAGGGAGGGGATGATGAGGTCACTGACTCCACGTGGGTGCCTGAAGGGAGAGAGGAGGAGGAGGAGGCGGCACATGTCCAACGAGGCAGGATGCCCTCCGGGGGCCAGCTTGAGGCCAACACACCAACTGAATCACACTGCAGAGCTCCGCCTGTGCAGGGTGCTGCCTCTGCTCGTTATTACAAAAGTTTTTTTGGTGTGGGCCTTTTTTGAGACGAGTGCATCGATCTGACCACTGCTATTTGCAACATATGTCTCAAGCGTGGGCACCACAAGCATGACCAGACATATGTCGACCTGCCATGCAGCTCGTTGGCAAGTGCACATTAAAAACCCACACCAAAGAAAAAAGCGGACCTCTCCTTGCTCCTCATCAGCTGGGATCTCCAACCCCACTATACCTTCAGTCTTCTCTGAAAGCTGCACTGAGAGGAATGAAGGTGTAGAATTAGGTGTGTCACAGCCAAGTACTTGCGGCCACTCTGCTAGCAGTACACCGACGTCTGATTCTACCAGGCAAGATTCCCTGCCCCAGCTGCTGGACCGTCGAAAGAAGTTTACTCCCAGCCATCCACATGCATAGCGGTTGAACGCTAGCTTGGCTAAAGTGCTAGCACTTCAACTGCTGCCTTTTCAGTTGGTAGACTCGGCCCCCTTCCGTGAGTTTGTTTAATGTGCGGTTCCTCAGTTGCAGGTTCCCAAACGCCACTTTTTCTCATGGAAGACGATTCCGGCTCTCTACCGGCATGTGGAAGGCAATGTCCATGCCTCGCTGGACAGGGCGGTCAGCGGTAAGGTGCATTTTACCGCTGACTTATGGTCCAGCAGGCATGGACAGAGACGTTACCTGTCTTTCACGGCCCATTGGGTCACTCTTTTGGCAGCTGGGAAGGATGCAGGACAAGGTGCAGTAGTGTTGGAGGTTGTTCCGCCACCATGCCTCCAAAATGCTACTACTGGTTGTGACACACCTCTCTCCTCCTCCCCCTCCTCTTCTTCTTCCTCCATGGCCTCTTAGAGTGCTCTGTCCTCAGAACCAGCGGTGCTCCGTAGGCGTCCAAGGGGCTACGCAAGTACACAGGCAAAAAGATGCCATGCCGTGCTTGCGCTGGTGTGTTTGGGGGACAGGAGACACACTGGGGCAGAGGTTCTGTCAGCTCTGCAGGGGCAGGCTGAGAGGTGGTTAAGGCCACGCCAGCTTAAGCCAGGAATGGTGGTTTGTGACAATGGCACCAACCTCCTCTCCGTCCTGCGACAGGGACAGCTGACCCATGTGCCCTGTATGGCTCATGTCCTTAACCTGGTGGTGCAGCGGTTCTTGGGCAGGTACCCAGGCTCACGGGATGTCCTGAGGCAGGCCAGGAAAGTCTGTGTGCATTTCCGCCGATCATATAATGCCAGTGCCAGTGCTCGGCTGGCTGAGCTGCAAAAGGCACAGACAGCAAAACAAATATTACAGGGGCAAATTTACCTATTCAAAATTACAAACAGATTCTACTTAAGAACAAACCTACAGTCCCTGTCTTGTTTGCACCGCCTGTATACTGCTTTTCAGAGTATATAGGGTTGTAGGTATAGGGTTTTATTTTGGGTGGGGGGTTCCCCTTAATATCCATACAAGACCCAAAGGGGCTGGTAATGGGCTGGTAATGGGCTGGGGTGGGGGGGGGGGGGTTGATGGGGTAGCCATGTCATTTTTCTCAAAGATTTTCATCCATATTGCCAGGACAAGACATGACATTAAAGCCGCAAGCAGTTTTAAATGGCTTTTTTTTTTCCTTTTCAAATGTCATTTTTTGCAGGGACAGTTCTAAACATGGGAAACACATGCCACTTCACAGGCATACTTTAGACACCCCCCAGGTACCATATTTAAAGGAATATTTCACTTTTTTTTTTTTCACTTTATGCATCATTAAAATGACTGCTCCCGAAAAAACTTCAATTTTTAAAACTTCTTTTTGCATTGATACATGTCCACTGGGGCACGACCCGGGTCCCCAATCCTGTTTTATGACAATAACATGCATATTGGCCGTTATAATTAGCACTTTAGATTTCGAACGTTCGCGTCCATTGTAACTAATAGGGTTCTAACGTTCGCGCAAACTTTCGGTCCGTTCACAGGTTCTGGTGCGAACCGAACCCGGGGGTGTTCGGCTCATCCCTACTGTTAACTTCTTTGGGATATAAATTCCTAAATATTTTAGTGCGCTTGATGTCCATCTAAGCTTGAAACTATTTACTAAGTTCTTTCGTAGGGGGCGCTCCAGGGACACCCCCATAGCCTCGGACTTACTGTAGTTTATCTTAAAATTTGACAGGGCACCATAATCTTCCACTTCTTTTATAAGGTTTGGGAGTGATATTTGTGGATTTGTAACTGAAAAAAGTAAGTCGTCCGCATATGCGGAAACTTTATACTCATGTTTTCCCGAATAGATACCTCTAATATCAGGGTTCTGACGAATTTTCTTTAACAAAGGCTCCAGAGTCAAGGCAAATAATAGAGGCGATAGGGGGCATCCCTGGCGCGTCCCATTTGATATGGAGAAATACTCTGAATATACTCCGTTAGCCTTTACCAAGGCTTGTGGTGTAGAATATATCCCTTCAATCCAATGTAGCATTCTGTCTCCAAAATCCATATGTTTTAACACTCCCCTCATAAAGGTCCAATTGACCCTATCGAAAGCCTTTTCGCCATCTGTATTCACGAAGACACTTGACATCCCTTTCTGGTTTACATTTTGGAGCAAATTTAAAACTTTAATAGTACTGTCTCTGGCTTCTCGTGTGGGGACAAACCCCACTTGATCCAAATGTACTAGCTGTATCAAATACGGTTGTATAAGAGATGCAAGTATCTTCGTGCATATTTTCATATCGACATTTAATAAGGATATCGGACGGAAACTACTGCACACTGACTGATCCTTCCCTTCTTTAGGTATTACTACGATATGTGCCTTCAGCTCCTCTACTGGTGGGGATGATATGTGTCCCCATGTATTAAAGGTTTTAGATAAATATGGGCTTAGTACTGGAAAAAAGCTTTTGAAATCTTGCAAGTAAAACCCATCTGGGCCAGGTGCCTTCCCGTTTTTCATCATCTTTATTGCTAATAGCACTTCCTCTGTTGTGATTGGCATCTCCATCTCCAAACGAGCTGGAGATGGCAATCTGGCTAATTGTGAGGAGGTCAAATATTCTTCCATCAACGAGGGGGATACAGGAGAAACTGGTAAATTGTATAATGCCCTGTAGAATTCTCTGAATTCCCTTACAATATCTTAAGGTATATAAGTTTTTTGACCTCCTTTTGTTTTAATACAAGGTATATATGACCGCTTCTGTTGTTCTTTTAAATTTTTAGCTAAAACTCTTCCGCACTTATCTCCTGATTCGTATGTTACTCTCCTCCCTTGTTGCAGGATTGCCCTGGCGTTATACCGGAGAAGATCTGATAATTGTCTTCTCAAATCTGCTAACTCAATTCCCGTTTCCTTTTCCAATGTCTTTTTGTGTTTTTTCTCGATTTCCTGTATCTTTTCCAGTAACCCCATCGTCCTCTCCTCCCTGGCCCTCTTCACTCGGGTGCCATGCTTAATTAAGATTCCTCTAATTACCGCCTTGTGGGCTTCCCAGACTATCCCCATATCCGTCTCCCCATCATCGTTTATTTTGGAAATATGAATTCATTTCTTTAATTAGATCATCTCGAATTTTGGGACACTGTAACAGGCTTTCATTTAGTCGCCATCTCCATTACATTTTTTGAGTCGCTCCCATCAGATTTATCCTCATTGTGATTGGTGCATGATCTGACCAGGTAATATTTCCTATTTGAGTATCCCGAACCTTCGAGAGTATCTGTTGTGGTATTAAAAAAAGATCGATTCGCGAATATAACTGATGTGGGTTAGAAAAAAAAGTAAAATTCTTCTCTTCTGCATGAAAGGCCCTCCAAACATCTACTAATTGAAATTCTACCAACTTTCTGGTGATATTTTTTCTTAATCCGATCGATTACTAGGAAGTTCCCTTAGATGTATCTAATTTAGGGTCAAGGGGGATATTAAGGTCCCCCCCTATTATCAGGATTCCCTCCTTAAATTCCATTAATTTAGTGCCTTTTTCAAGAAGCTATCTTGATGTAAATTCGGGGCATATATAGTAGCTAAGGTCACCTTTACTGTTCCTATATACCCCTTAAGAAAGATATATCTTCCTCCTTCATCCTGACATTTATCCACTAATGACCAGGCAATTCTATTGGAGATTAAGATGACTACTCCTTTTGCTTTAGCTTCTTGATTACAGGCGTGATATACATTAGGGAAGTGTCTATTTTGAAGATATAGAGAGGCACCTGCCTTCAGGGGCGTTTCTTGCACCATCCCCACATCTGTTTTTAGACGCTTAAACTCATTCAGTAGCATTTTTCGTTTTTCGGGAGTATTTAATCCTTTAGCATTCAGTGAGGTGACACCTACCCCGTCCATTTTCCTCTGGGCCCGGGGGCGTCCAAGGGGGGGGGGGGGTAGAGAGAGAGAGGGGAAAAAAACATTTCAACACAAAAACAAGAACAAAAAGAGAAAAAATAATAATAACAAAAAAACTAAACTAAATTTCCCAACACCTACCTATGGGTATTTTAGTTTTTCGTAGGTGATGGATATGGGGGGTGACTAGCAAAGTCCTGAGTGGGCCAAACACAGACCCCTACCCATCCAGCCCTTCCCAGTGTGTTTTAAACCTTCCTGTTTAGACTCTTTATGATTTCTCTCTCTTCTTCTCCCCTTCTCCTCTCTCCTTCTCTCCCTTCCCTTCCCTCCCTCTGCTTTATCACATTATACCGCTTTATATCACATTCCTCTCATCCCCTTCCCATCCCTTTCCCTCCTCCCTCCTCCCTTCCCTTAGTCCCCTTCCCCTCCTCTCATCTCCTTAAACCGTTTTAAACCTCTTTTACATGTTAACTCCCAACGGAATAAAGAGAGAAAAAAAATAAAAAAATTATAAATAAACAAGTAAACCGACTCATTACGAAGGAGCATGGTAATATCTCCCCTTTGACTTACTAGATTACATTGTTACATATATTCTTTACATTGTCATCTATGACAATCCCTCCTGACCAATCCCCTCCCCCCTCCTGCCCATCCTTATTGTTAGGGGCAGGGTCCAGAGAATCAGTTCTTACCTTACACCCAAGTGTATATATTTTCCATATACTTCCCCCTTCACCTAGTGCTCATTATTTCTTGAATCTTAGTGTGTAAATTTATTTCTCTATTTATTATTATTGGTTCATATTTAACCCCACTTTCTTCCCACACAGGGGGAGGGGGGGGGGGGGGGATAGGACATCTTAACCAAGCCATTAATGTGAAAACAGTACAAAGGCAAAAGTCCATCCTAGAGAAACAAACAAAAAAAAAAAAAAAAAAAAAAGAAAAGGTGAAGAGATACTCAACACAAAAGTTCATCCCAAAAATTTGAGAAAAGAAAAAAAAGAAAAAGGAAAAGAAAAAGTCTCGTAACAGGAGGGTAAAATTGCCCTTTTAACTCCTGACCAGCTTAAGAGATCTCCTCCTCCAGTACTTGCTGTGCTTGCTGCGCTTCTACTCGATTTGGGGATTTTGACACAACAGACCTTGGGACCCCCCCTTTAGGTGATCTTTTCCTAATTGGCAAAAGCCAATTTGGGACCTCACAGCTTTCAACTCCCAAAAACAGAAATAGAGCCGGAAGATCCGCTGGTGATTGTAGTAGGAAAGTCCCTTTTTCCATCCTAATTGTCAGGGATATCGGATACCCCCAACGATATGTCCCCCCGGCAGATTTTATCTTCTCTAATAGTGGGTGCAATTGTGCTCTCCTTTGAAGTGTAGCTCGAGATAAGTCTGGAAGTATGTTAATCCTATCCCCTTCATGTGTTACCGGGCCTTTCTCCCATGCTTTCCTGCTGATCAATAGGGATGGGCCCGGTGCTCGATTCGAACCCACGCAGGACGCCTGTAGCCAATTAAAGCTCAGGGGCTTTAGTACACGCCCCACCATATAAAAGGCCGCCACGCCGTCGGCCCAGGTCACATGTGTTCTGGCTTTAGGGATAGCAGTCTGCTGATTGATTTGCTTCTTTGCTTGATTGCTATTTCTTTGCTAAACCATTGCTACCTGAGTCATTCATCATTACTGATCATTCATTGCTGCTGATTGCACAGTGAGTGTGATATTAGCTGCTGCTGGGGATTAGTCTGGTGTGTGCGTGCTGTTAGTACAGCATAGCAGTAGCACCAATCGCAGTGCTGTTAGAACAGCATTGCACCCCAACTTCTGTCCCAACCTTCTGTCCCATCCCAGGCAGGGATTTATAGGAGCCATATTGTGTTTGTGGCAGCACACATAGGTCCTATATTTTCTTGTCAGCAGCACACATAGTACCTATAGTGTGTTTGTGTCAGCACCCATAGGACTTATAGTGTGTTTGTGGCAGCACACATAGGTCCTATATTTTCTTGTCAGCAGCACACATAGTACCTATAGTGTGTTTGTGTCAGCACCCATAGGACCTACAGTGTGTTGTGAGCACACATAGGAGCTCTATTTTTTATACAATATACACTACCGACTACAATGGCTGGAAGACCGCCAAGGAGAGGCAGACCGTCCCGAGGCAAGAACACAGGGCAAGCAGGCTCTGTTTCTAGAGACAACAGTGCTGGTCGTGGACGTGGTCGTGCATCGTCATCAGCACGTGGCCATGGGACACGCTTGTCTTTGTTTTCGGCAGCTGGACATGTTGAGCCGCATCATGCCGAAGGCTTGGTAGAATGGATGACCAAGCCCTCTTCATCCTCCTCATCCTCTCTCACCCAGGCTCAGGGTACTGGCAGAGCAGCTGCCAACGCGTACTCAATGGCATCATCAGCCACCCCTTCCCTAGACCCACCATGTCCTCCTGAGGAGTCCCCCGAACTGTTTGAGCACAGTGTTGGGTACATGCTCCAGGAGGATGCCCAACGATTCGAAGGCTCGGATGATGATACCTAGCTTGAGGAAGGCAGTAGTGTGTGCGCAGAGAGAGGGGATGCTGAAGGACAGCAATCTGGCAGTAATGTTCCACCAGCTGCAGCTTACTGCCAGGTTTGCTCTAGTGGTGAAGAGGGAGGGGATGATGAGGTCACTGACTCCACGTCGGTGCCTGAAGGGAGAGAGGAGGAGGAGGAGAAGGATGCGGCGGCACATGTCCAACGAGGCAGGATGCCCCCTGGAGGCCAGCTAGAGGCCAGCACACCAACTGTATCACACCGCTGAGCTCCGCCTGTGCAGGGCGCTGCCTCTGCACGTTATCACAAAAGTTCTTTGGTGTGGGCCTTTTTTGAGACGAGTGCGATCTGCACCACTGCTATTTGCAATATTTGTCTCAAGCGTATCTCGCGTGGCCAAAACATCAGCCGCTTGGGCACCACAAGCATGAGCAGACATATGTCGACCTGCCATGCAGCTCGTTGGCAAGCACACATAAAAGACCCACACCAAAGAACAAAGCGGACCTTTCCTTGCTCCTCATCAGCTGGGATCTCCATCCCCACTATATCTTCAGTCCTCTCTGAAAGCTGCTCTGAGAGGACTGAAGGTGTAGAATTAGGTGTGTCACAATCAAGTACTTGCAGTACACCGAAGTCCGATTGTAGCAGGCAAATTTCCCTGCCCCAGCTGCTGGACCGTCGAAAGAAGTATACTCCCAGCCATCCACATGCCCAGCGGTTGAATGCTAGCTTGGCTAAATTGCTAGCACTTCAACTGCTGCCTTTTCAGTTGGTAGACTCGGCCCCCTTCCGTGAGTTTGTTCAATGTGCGGTTTCTCAGTGGCAGGTTCCCAAATGCCACTTTTTCTCATGGAAGGCGATTCCGTCTCTCTACCGGCATGTGGAAGGCAATGTCCATGCCTCGCTGGACAGGGCGGTCAGCGGTAAGGTGCATATTACCGCTGACTCATGGTCCAGCAGGCATGGACAGGGATGTTATCTGTCTTTCACGGCCCATTGGGTCACTCTATTGGCAGCTGAGAGGGATGCAGGACAAGGTGCAGTAGTGTTGGAGGTTGTTCCGCCACCACGCCTCCAAAATGCTACTACCTCTCTCCTCCACCCCCTCCTCTTCTTCTTCCTCCATGGCCTCTTCGAGTGCTCTGTCCTATGAACCAGCGGTGCTCCGTAGGCGTACAAGGGGCTACGCGAGTACGCAGGCAAAAAGATGCCATACCGTACTTGCGCTGGTGTGTTTGGGGGACAGGAGCCACACTGGGCCAGAGGTTCTGGCAGCTCTGCAGGGGCAGGCCGAGAGGTGGTTGACGCCACGCCAGCTTAAGCCAGGAATGGTCGTTTCTGACAATGGCACCAACCTCCTCTCCGCCCTGCGACAGGGGCAGCTCACCCATGTGCCCTGTATGGCTCACGTCCTCAACCTGGTGGTGCAGCGGTTCTTGGGCAGGTACCCAGGCTTTCAGGATGTCCTGAGGCAGGCCAGGAAAGTCTGTGTGCATTTACACCGATCTTATAATGCCAGTGCTCGGCTGGCTGAGCTGCAAAAGGAGCTGAACCTGCCCAAGAACCGCCTAATATGTGACATGCCCACCAGGTGGAACTCAACGTTGGCCATGCTGCAGCGACTGCACACGCAGCAGAGGGCCATCAATGAGTACCTTTGCGACTACGGCACCAGGACAGGGTCAGGGGAGCTTGGCTGTTTTTCCCCACGCCAGTGGAGCATGATCAGGGATGCATGCACTGTCCTCTCACCATTTGAGGAGGCCACGAGGATGGTGAGCAGTGACAGTGCTTGCATCAGTGACACTGTACCTCTTGTCCACCTGTTGGAGCATACGCTGCGTGGGATAATGGACAGGGCACTTGAGGCAGAACAGAGGCAGGAAGAGGAGGACTTCCTTGCCTCTCAAGGCCCCCTTTATCCAGACAGTGTTCCTTCTGTCCCACCCATCACACAGGAAGAGGATGAGGAGGAGGAGGAGGAGGAGGATTGTGTGAGCATGGAGGTGGAGCCTGGCACTCAGCATCAGCATCAGCATCAGCAGTCTTTTAGGGATGATGTACAGTCCCAACAAACCAGTGGACTTGTACGTGGCTGGGAGGAGGTGGCTGGCGATCATGCAGTCCTCAGTGACCCAGAAGACTCCGGACCGAATGCCTCAGCTAACCTACGTTGCATGGCCTCCCTGATCCTGCAAAGCCTGCGGAAGGATCCTCGTATTCTTCGGATCAAGGAGAGGGACCATTACTGGCTTGCCACTCTCCTTGATCCACGGTACAAGGGTAAGGTTGCGGACCTTATCTTGCCGTCGCAGAGGGAGCAGAGGATGAGACATCTCAGGGAGGCCTTGCAGAAAGGTCTGTGCAACGCGTTCCCAGAAACTGGGAGGTTACAAACTCCTGGTCCTGGACGACGAGTTGCTGAGGCTTCGGTCAGTAGCAGAAGGAGCGGTGGGGAAGGTGGACGTCTGACCGATGCGTTCAGACAATTTTTTAGTCCGCAGCCCCAAGGTATGATCAGTTCCAGCAACCATCGCCAGCGTCTGATATACATGGTGCAGGAATACCTAGGGGCAAGGTCAGACTTGGACACCTTTCCTACTGAAAATCCTCTGGCTTACTGGGTCTTGAGGATGGACCACTGGCCAGAGCTTGCACAGTATGCAATTGAGCTACTGGCCTGTCCTGCATCCAGCATTCTTTCCGAACGCACATTCAGTGCTGCTGGAGGATTTATCACCGATCACAGGGTGCGCCTGTCCACCGACTCGGTTGATCGACTGACCTTCATAAAAATGAATCAGTCTTGGATCACCACCAGCTACCAGGCACCTGAAGCGGATATAACTGAATAATTTATAATGTCACATCCCTTCAAGACTGCCTATGCTGATGCTGAGTGACTGTCCTGTTATGTTCACTGACTATCCTCTTCCTCCTCCTCAATGATCCATTCCTTGATAGCTTGGAAGAACATTTTTATTTCTGGGTGCCACCACACCAGTGCCTAAGGCACAATTTTTCAGCCCCTGTACAACAGGGGCGTGTAATTACATTTTTTTTTAAAAAATGCCTCGCAAACGGTGTGACTGCTGTGCTCCAAGTACAGTATCTGTGAGGGGTTGCAGTGTTGTGGCACCAGCACCAGTGCCTAAGGCACAATGTTTCAGTCCCTGTTGGGGCTTGTAATTACAATTTTTAGGCAATGCTTTGCAACAGGTCTCATTGCTGTGCTCAGAGTACAGTATCTGTGAGGGGTTGCAGTGTTGTGGCACCAGCACCAATGCCTAAGGCACAATTTTTCAGCCCCTGTTTAACAGGGGCGTGTAATTACAATTTTTTAAAAAAATGCTTCGCAACAGGTGTGACTGCTGTGCTCCAAGTACAGTATCTGTGAGGGGTTGCAGTGTTGTGGCACCAGCACCAGTGCCTAAGGCACAATTTTTCAGCCCCCGTTGGGGCTTTTAATTACAATTTTTAGGCAATGTTTTGCAACAGGTCTCATTGCTGTGCTCAGAGTACAGTATCTGTGAGGGGTTGCAGTGTTGTGGCACCAGCACCAATGCCTAAGGCACAATTTTCCTGCCCTGTTCAACAGGTGCATGCAATTACAAATCTTGATCTAATAACTCACAGCAGGGCCCATTCCTGCGCCCACCAAGAGTAACTGTGAGGGCTTACAGTCTTGTGGCAACACCGTCCACCACCACAACCACCACCAAAGGCCCAATTTTTCTGCCCTGTTCAACAGGTGCATGCAATTACAAATCTTGATCTAATAACTCACAGCAGGCCCCATTCCTGCGCCCACCAAGAGTAACTGTGAGGGCTTACAGTCTTGTGGCAACACCGTCCACCACCACCACCACCACCACCAAAGGCCCAATTTTTCTGCCCTGTTCAACAGGTGCATGCAATTACAAATCTTGATCTAATAACTCACAGCAGGGCCCATTCCTGTGCCCACCAAGAGTAACTGTGAGGGCTTACAGTCTTGTGGCTACACCAACATCTAATGGGGCAAATTTCTGCAGAGTATATACGGCAGGCCCCTCCTTTTAAACATCCAACTTACAAACGACTCCTACTTGCAAACAGAAAGAGAAAACAGGAAGTGAGAGGAAATCTACCCCTAGGAAGGGAAATTCGATCCTGTTAGATTTAATTTGGGAAAAAGGTATCTCCTCTCTACTGATGCTTTATCACCAATCCTTGTTTCAATTAAAACCCCACTTTTCCAAAAACATTTGTCATTGGGACGGAAAGTGAGGTGAAATGTTCTGAACAGATGTGCAAAAACAGCAAATGTTCTCCAAAAAGCTTAAAAATAGATTTTTTGGGGGATGGAGCTACACTTCATAATGTACCTGTTCAGATTCTACTTAAGAATAAACCTACAGTCCGCCTGTATACTGCTGTTCAGAGTATATAGGGTTGTAGGTATAGGGTTTTATTTTGGGTGCGGGGTCCCCCTTAATATCCACACAAGACCCAAAAGGGCTGGGGTGGGGGGGGGGGGAGTGATGGGGTAGCCATGCCATTTTTCGCAAGGATTTTCAGCCATATGGCCAGGAAAAGACATGACATTAAAGCCGCAAGTGGTTTTAAATGGCTTCTTTTTTTCATTTACAAATGTCATTTTGTGCAGGGACAGTTCTAAACACAGGAAACACATGCCACTTCACAGGCATACTTTAGACACCCCCCCAGGTACCATATTTAAAGGAAAATTTCACTTTTTTTTTTTCACTTTATGCATCATTAAAATGACTGCTCCCGAAAAAAACGTTAGTTTTTAAAAGTTCTTTTTGCATTGATATATGTCCCCTGGGGCAGGACCCGGGTCCCCAAATCTGTTTTATGACATTAACATGCATATTGGCCGTTGTAATTAGCAATTTTGATTTCGAACGTTCGCGTCCATTGTAACGAATAGGGTTCGAAAATTCGCGCAAACTTTCGGTCCGTTCGAAGGTTCTGGTGCGAACCGAACCCGGGGATTTTCGGCTCATCCCTACTGATCAACTCTCTGTGGGAATACCTGTGCAGACGTCCAATTACATCACGAGGCCTAGTCAAATCTATCGATCGGGGTCCCGGGGCTCTGTGCAGTCTGTCAAATTCGATCTCCCTGGGGGCGGTACTTCCACCTAAGTCCTGGCAAATCTTAACCACGGTCTGATATAGTTGCTCCTCTCCGATGTTCTCAGGAATACCTCGGAATCTTAAATTATTCCTCCTACTTTGGTCCTCAACCTCTTCCATTTTTATTTGGATATTGGAGTCTTGAACTGACTGTTCCTTTTCTAATTTTAATACACGTGCCTCCAATCTTTCTATAGCAGACCCTTCCTCATTTACTCTGTTTGTTAAAGTCTGAACCTCCGTACGGACGGACTGCATTTCCCATATATGGCCCTCTTCAAGACGGGACACTAATGCTTCCATTAGCTTCCAATGTGCCTCCATCTCCTGCCTAGTAGGGAGAGCTTGTAGCATAGTCCTCAGATCCCCTGGTATATCAGTCACTTGCTCCCCCTTATTCCCATCTCTCATCTCATGAACCTGCACCAGAGCTGGTTCAAGGGGGAGACTCATACGGGGTGCTGCCATTGGTATCTCAGTACCTGTGATCTCCCTGGTCTCCAATGTAGAGGCCCGCACTGCTGCCCGGGTGCGCGGGAAGAAACCTTTGATCTCCTGCTGCAGGGGGTCTCTGTGGAAAGGCTTCTCTTCCCCTTTCCTCCTCGTACTGTGCATCCCCCTAAGGGGTCAGAATCTCCCACAGAGTCGCCCCACTCCACACTGTGCCTGCGTCTGTTTAATGTTTAGTCCCCTCTAACGGCCCAGCAACTGTTTTCAGGAGGTACCTCGCTGCTTATTATTGCGGGCAATAAACACGGCAGTAAACAATATACACAAGTTGGTGCAGATCCCTCCGGGGGGAAAAGGTTGTGAGGCGCCGCTCACTTACTGTCACAGTTCTTATTACAGTCTCTGCAATCTCAGCGGTCACCACACAGCTGTGTTGGTCTGCGCTCCGTTATGCCCCCCCCCTCCTTCAGGCTCACCTCACTTGCTGGTGACAGGTCGATTCGTTCCGGGTCCACAGCGCAGGATTCGTGCTGCACCGCACTGCACCTCTTCACTCCGCTCTGCTCCCCTCCACTCCACTTCACTTCCACTCGGCACTCGGAACTCTCCAGCAGGAAACAGGTGAGAGAAATCCGATGACCGGGGTCGGGCCGTGCGCACAGCAGTGCACAGCAGTCTCTGCAATCTGTGCTTCAACTATCCATGTGATCTGTACCATCCGTACTCGGCTCAGCACGGCAATCACGGCGGGCCGTCAGTCTGCCATGCCACTGCTAGGGATGAGCCGAACACCCCCGGGTTCGGTTCGCACCAGAACCTGCGAACGGACCTAAAGTTTGTGCGAACGTTAGAACCCTATTAGTTACAATGGACGCGAACGTTCGAAATCTAAAGTGCTAATTATAACGGCCAAAATGCATGTTATTGTCATAAAACAGATTTGGGGACCCGGGTCCTGCCCCAGGGGACATGTATGAATGCAAAAAGAAGTTTTAAAAACTGAAGTTTTTTCGGGAGCAGTCATTTTAATGATGCATAAAGTGAAAAAAATAAAGTGAAATATTCCTCTAAATATGGTATCTGGGGGGTGTCTAAAGTATGCCTGTGAAGTGGCATGTGTTTCCCGTGTTTAGAACTGTCCCTGCACAAAATGACATTTGTAAAGGAAAAGCCATTTAAAACTGCTTGCGGCTTTAATGTCATGTCGCAGATGGCTGGATTAGATGACAACAGGGCAGAAGGGCAGATACAGGGTAAGGTGGTTTTAGTGTGCTGTGCTATAGTCACACAGCACACACACACTAACTCCTGCAGATGGCTGCCTTAGATGACAACAGGGCAGGTACAGGGTAAGGTGGTTTAGTGTGCTACTGCTGTGCTATACTCACACAGCACGCACACACACTAACTTCTGCAGATGGCTGGATTGGTAGAGATTAGAGAACAGCACTGAGAAGAATAAACTATCCCTGCCTATTTTTCCTCTTTCCCTACACTATTCCTCACACAGAAATGAATCACAAGCTCATATAGTGTGTACACTGTACAGTACAGTCTGTCACTGTTCCTAACGCCGGAACACACTACACGAGGCCGCCGACGCAGCGGCCTTATATAGTGTGGGGCGTGTACTAAACCCCCTAAGCTATAATTGGCCACAGGCATCCTGCCTGTGGCCAATTATTGCTCTCCTCGACGCTGGCTCTATGATTGGCCAAGCATGCGGGGTCACAGTGCATGCTTGGCCAATCATCAGCCAGCAATGCACTGCGACTGGCGCAGTGCATTGGGGACCGTTCGAATCACAAGAATTTAATGCGAACGGCCCTCAGAGTTCTAGTTTCGACGAGCTGATGAATGGCCGATGTTCGATTCGAACATGGGTTTGAATCAAACACCAGGCCCATCCCTAGCCACTGCTATGTTGGTATTTGTTTGCTGGTTCAGGAAAGTTTAGCAGGAAAGTTTAGCAGTTTAGCTGGGACGCTGGTGGGTGAGGTCCATGCTCAGCCAGCGTGTCTCTCTACTCCGCCATTATCTGGCCACACCGACTTTGTACAAACTTATACAAAGAAATATGGTTAATCAATTAGTGAAGGATTGATAGTCCATTCAAATTGATAATCGATATCCTCGGTGCAATTATCACGCATAATACCCAAGAGTAGTGATAAAAGGAAAGGATCTGTCTTCCACCTCCACACAGACTGCAGCTTACCAACTCGTATGGATCTCTTAATTATAGGAGATCATATGCACCTATGGCTTAATACCCAGCCCGGACCTTTGGTTGCTCTCAGTCAGAATCCCAGCGCCTTTTCAGGGGTTGGTGGCTCAATCAGGAGTTTAGTAGCAGATATTTCCCATAAAAAATTATTAAAAAAAAGGCAAGGCAAGGTAAAAAATAAAGCCGGCCGTCACTCTGTAACAGCCCGTGATTCCGGGACTTCCGTGTATAGCGGTGACGTCAGCACGTCAATCCTCCCAGGCGATCCCCAATCTGCCATGGAGTCTGTTTTAACCATAGCAGCCCTGGTGTGAATTGTTATAAGACCAACAAAAACATATTTGGGAAGCACTCACCAATGCGTTTAAATTCAAGATGGTGCTGCCATAAGACCAACAAGCAATAGCGAACATATTACAGCGCACACATTCAAGAACGACGTTTCCTGCAGGGCTAGTTAAAAACACCTGAACATATTCAAAAAATACGGGGGTTTGGTCACACTATATGGTTATATCGTGCTAAGCCCACTTACTGCGACAAAGTACCCCGAATTAGTGGGTCCTACCCTAGTAATAGAATGAAAGATCCTGCGTCTCAACCATGGGAGCCAAACTCCTCTATGTGGGAGAACTGAAAGGATTCCTCCTATACACTGGTGGTCACTAAATAAGAGGTAATGAAGAGGGGGAGGGGTGCTCTAACCCAAAAAAAACCTGGTCAGGGTTCATTACAACATACAAAAACATATTTGGGAAGCACTCACCAATGCGTTCAAATTCAAGATGGTGCTGCCATAAGACCAACAAGCAATAGCGAACATATTACAGCGCACACATTCAAGAATGACGTTTCCTGCAGGGCTAGTTAAAAACACCTGAACATATTCAAAAAATACGGGGGTTTGGTCACACTATATGGTTATATCGTGCTAAGCCCACTTACTGCGACGAAGTACCCCGAATTACTGGGTCCTACCCTAGTAATAGAATGAAAGATCCTGCGTCTCAACCATGGGAGCCAAACTCCTCTATGTGGGAGAACTGAAAGGATTCCTCCTATACACTGGTGGTCACTAAATAAGAGGTAATGAAGAGGGGGAGGGGTGCTCTAACCCAAAAAAACCTGGTCAGGGTTCATTACAACATACAAAAACATATTTGGGAAGCACTCACCAATGCGTTTAAATTCAAGATGGTGCTGTCATAAGACCAACAAGCAATAGCGAACATATTACAGCGCACACATTCAAGAATGACGTTTCCTGCAGGGCTAGTTAAAAACACCTGAACATATTCAAAAAATACGGGGGTTTAGGAGGAATCCTTTCAGTTCTCCCACATAGAGGAGTTTGGCTCCCATGGTTGAGACGCAGGATCTTTCATTCTATTACTAGGGTAGGACCCACTAATTCGGGGTACTTTGTCGCAGTAAGTGGGCTTAGCACTATATAACCATATAGTGTGACCAAACCCCCGTATTTTTTGAATATGTTCCGATCTGAAATCCGATCATCTGTAGCAATTCCGACGTGCAAAATTCCTACGCATGCTCAGAAACAATTTGACGCATGCTCGGAAGCATTGAACTTAATTTTCTCGGCTCGTCGTAGTGTTGTACGTCACCGCGTTCTTGACGGTTGAAAGTTCAGCAAACTTTTGTGTGACCGTGTGTATGCAAGCCAAGCTTGAGCGGAATTCCGTCGGAAAAACCATCCAAGAAAATCTGCTCGTGTGTACGGGGCATTAGAATGCATAATTAACGCAGTCTATGAGAAGTAGAGATGCTGCTTGCTACTTTCCCACGGAGCCAGACAAAATCCTGATGGAGCTGTAGCCGGTTGTTATGGGCGACTGCTGCGAGAATAATGCCTTTGCCCCACATTGGGTGCTAAATGTAGCCAAGTCCCGGGCCTCTCCAGGCCTAATGGTGACCTCCAGAGTCAGGGACAGCCGACATCCTTCTGTATAGAGTGGGTTACGAGGCATGGAGGGTGTAATGTAATGTAGATTCATGGGCGCCAGACACTTCTTGAATGCAAAGAGGTTTATTGTCTCTTAAACAGAACTGTGGGAGAGAGAGTTAGGGCAAGGGATCCTTTAGTAGTTGCAATGTTAATTTAGCAGACAGCCATGCAGGAAAAGGTGTCTAGCCAGACACCACATCTACATGAGTAGGACAGCTGTATCATATGGCAACAATCTTGAAACCATTTATTAACACAAGTTGTAACAAACTCCTTCACTTCTTCTACAATCTCCTATCGTAGATATGCCCTCAACTGAGTTACCAGTCTATGACTTTGACCTGCTGATCAACTGCCACTGGATCTCCTGAGCTCCTCCAATCTTCTCATTCAGTATCTTCCTCAAGTGTCACCCCCGCGTCCCTGCTGGGTCCCTAGCTTGGCAATCACAGATACTTTTCAAGCGTCACCCCGCTGGCCTTCTCGGTCCCTGGCTTTAGACAGAATACTGCTCCACTGGCTGGGTCCCTGGCTTGACTCTTGCTACAGTTTCCCAATTCTTCTCCGTCCCCGGTTAGTGAAAATAGTGCTCTGATACTTGCTTCAGCTACTCACAGTGGTCCCTGGTAACAAGGTGGATGGTCCCTTAGTGATGACAGCTACCTCTCTACCTTTGACCATGACATGTTCTCCGGCCGGGAGAACCGTCACTTCTGATTGGACTGCAAGCCTCAATCCCAACCCTACCTTGCTCTCTTGCTTCTGGATAGGCCCTCAGACAACCTAGCAGCCAGATGTCCCCGGGATAGGCCTTAGGCTCTGGCCTAGCAGCCGGAGGCAGCACAACACATGTCCCCCAGACAGCCGTCCAGGTGGCACAGAACCCCGATCACCTGACCTCACCCAAATAAATATTCTCTCCCAGCAGGCCAAGGGACCCAAGAAAATCCCTGCCTATTGGCTGACACACCACACTCATTCGTAATCTGTCCTTGCAATGCCCTTGTCTTATCTAATGCCATCCAGTGACAGAAGAGAGAAGTACAACAATTCCAGAATTAGGGTTAAGTCAATTGACCTCGCATCAATTGGCAAAGGCAACTATCACTTGGCAGATACATTTAACAGCAACCCTGCCTAAACAGGGTGCTACATATACTTACCTTATTCACATCTCTAGGGGTCCAGGGGTGCTCCAGGCATCATATGCATAGGCAGCCACTACTAGATGGAGACTACTGTACAATGGTAAACACTAAGACTTGATGGAGTTTACTTTTAATCGAGTTATGTGCTTATAAGGCCCCTTTCACACGGGGCGGATCCGCTCAGCGGGAGATCCGATCCGCCAGACGGATCTGATCGGATGGCAGGCAGGTGTCAGCGGACACATCTCAGCTGACATCCGCCTGCCCATAGGAGTCAATAGGTGGCCCGCTCGGATCTACCTGAAAAACGGACAGGTGGATCTGAGCGGGCTTATCGTATGAAAGGGGCCTAAGATATATGATAGAGAACCCTGTGATGCAGATTTCCAATAGAGACCAGGGCTGGATGCAGAAAGTGACAGCAGGTGTATTGTGGACTAGGGTGTTTACAGATTACTCAAGGTGTTAAAGAGCTGTCAGTCAACAATCATAAAAATACATCCTCTCCACTTGCTAGGCACATATTCACATACTAGTTTTGTTAGTCACACTGTAGAAAAACTGATGTATAAATAGAAGGTGCAGTTGTGTCCAATAAAATTTAGCACATCTAAGGCAAAGTACGCTCCATGGCAAAATGTTTCACATATAACCCATGCTGCTACAATGGAATTGCTGGGCAAAAGTAGACAGCTATAGAAATATTACCTAGGCATTTCTTTTGAATTCAACTCAAAGAAGTAGCAGGTAAATCAGCATAACTGGCAGTCTATCGCCCAGCATGGAGTCTCCTATCTCTGTTAGTCCCGGTTCACACTGGTGTGACATGCGCTCCGACTTTAAGAGCACATGTCGCATCACAAGTCGCACCCCATTAAGTGCAATGAAACCGTTCTAATAGGAGCAACTTAAGTCACTCTGACTTACAAAAAGGTTCCTGCACTACTTTTGGTCCGACTTCGGCAAGACTTGCATTGACTTCTGTTGAAGAATGTCGTACCGAAGTCACACTGGGATGTTGGTGTGGAAGTCGCTGCAGTGTGAACAGGGCCATACTGGTAGTAAAGCTGGGTACACACATATGGAACTTTAGCCGGTTCAGCAGGAACCAGTTGAATTTTGATCTGTGTTTAGCCTTCTCTGTGCAACAGTAGACTGACTTCTGTCGAAAGGTCCTTCTGAAAAAACAGCATTTGTTCAGCCGCTGCAACCAATGGATGCATCCTTGATCGGTGTATACTGAAAGAGGAGGAGTCCCTGCTGTCAAAATACAATAGCACAGTGGGGGAGGTCCCACTTAAGTTGTGTGGATGCAGGGATCTGTAAGGTTTCTATTATTCATCCAACTATAATCTGTGTTTTTCTTTTAATGCTAAATTAAGTGCAGCCCTTCACAGCCAGTGAAGTATATCCCAATTAAGGGGGTTGTAAACCCTCATGTTTTTTCAACTTAATGCATTCTATGGATTAAGGTGAAAAACCTTCCGTGGTGCTGCAGCCCTCCCCAAGCCCCCCGTTTTACTTACTTGCCCCTGATCTTTCTATGGCCAGGAACGCTTACACCAGCTGTACCAGGAACGAGCACACCAGCTTACACCAGCTCTCTGGCCTGGAACGAGCACACCAGCTATACCGAGTCCTTCATTCCGTGTGAATGGACAAAGATGCGGGACTCAGGAGCGCGCTCGCATGGGTGTCTACCAAGGAAAGCGCTACTCCAACGTGGACACTCAATGTGGGAGGAGCCACCAGAGCCACTGAGGGACCCCAAAGGAGGAGGACTGGGGCCACTCTGTGCAAAACAAACTGCACAGTGGAGGTAAGTATGACATGTTTTTTTATTTTTTTTTAAAACAAGGGTTTACAACCCCTTTAATGGTATTGTCAATTCAACATAAACAGGAAGTGGGGATAAGTTTTAGTCTCTCCCCTGTACTTGTGCCAGTCAGATACTGACTTTAGGTGTTGGAAGCAGCTGGCACCGATTTGGTTAAAATCCCAAGACATTCCTGTGGAAATCAAAACTTTTGGGAGGTATGTTTCTTTGATGAGATGGCAACAATTCTGCACTTCTTCTGAATTTAGAGCAGAGTTGCCACTCTCATTCAGGTTTTGCCTGCTTGCACTACAGTGGGATAAAAAATGTTGCAGGGGACAAATCTATCAGCATTGTCACTGCTGATTCACAAGACTATAGTTTGTCAGTCAGCACACTTATGCCACATACACATGATCGGACTATCCGGCGTACTTAGTCCGATGGACTTAGTACGGCGGACTTGCCCACACACGCCCAGACTTTTCCGGCGGACTAGATCCGGCGGACAATCCGCCGGAGTTTTGGCGGAGGTCCGCCGGACTTTTGAAATGAACGGCTTTGCCCACACACAGAGTAAAGTGTGTTCATTTTGAACTTGACTGCAGGTAGACGGGACTAGCAAAGGATTGACACCTTGCTAGCCCCATCGCCTAGTATTGATTTAAAGGGGAACCCCTACGCTGAAAAAAACGCGTGGGGGTCCCCCCCAAAGTCCATAGCAGACCATACGAACACGCAGCATGGCCCGTCAGGAAAGGGGGTGGGGACGAGCAAGCGCCCCCCTCTCCTGAGCCATACCAGGCCGCTTGCCCTCAACATGGGGGGTGCTTTGGGGAAGAGGGGCCCTGTGGCCCCCCACCCCAAAGCACCTTGTCCCCATGTTGATATGGACAAGGGCCTCTTCCCGACAACCCTGGCCGTTGGTTTTCGGGGTCTGCGGCGGGGGGCTTATCAGAATCTGGGAGCCCCCTTTAATAAGGGGGCCCCCATATCCCGGCCCCCACCCTATGTGAATGAGTATGGGGTACATGGTACCCTTACCCATTCACCTAAGGGAAAAAGTGTTAAAAAAAAACACAACACAGGTTTTTAAAGTACTTTATTAGACAGCTTCGGGTCTTCTTCTGCCTACGGGGGTCTTGTCCCGCTCTTTGTTTGTTCTGCCGGGCCTCCGCTATCTTCTTGCAGCTCTTTTTCTAGCTTTACTAGCGGTCCTCTGCTTCGTCGCTGTTGTCGCCGTCTCCACCGCTGCCGACGCCGCCTTCTGCTTCTTTCTTCTCCCGATGTTGACACAACGCTGTTTCTGCTTGTAATGGCTAGGGATGGGCCCGGTGCTCGATTCGAACCCACGTTCGAATCGAGCACCGGCGTTCCCAGAGCTATTTGGGCCGTTCGCATCACATTCGTGTGATGCGAGTGGCCCCGCAATGCATTGCGGGCGGCGCAGTGCATTGCTGGCTGATGATTGGCCAAGCATGCACTGTGACCCCGCATGCTTGGCCAATCACAGCGCCGGAAACTCGGAGAGCAATAATTGGCTACAGGCAGGACGCCTGTAGCCAATTAAAGCTCAGGGGCTTTAGTACACGCCCCACCATTTAAAAGGCCGCCACGCCGTCGGCCCCGGTCACATGAGTTCCGGCTTTAGGAGAGATCAGTTTGCTGATTCTGTCTTTGCTTGATTGCTACTGAAAGATTTGCTCTTCTTTGCTAAACCATTGGCTATTTCTTTGCTAAACCATTGCTACCTAAGTCATTGATCGTTCATTGCTGCTGATTGCACAGTTAGTGTGTTATTAGCTGCTGCTGGGGATTAGTCTGGTGCGTGCTTACTGTTAGTACAGTATTGCAGTAGTACCAACCGCAGTGCTGTTAGCACAGCATTGCACCCCAACAGCACCCATAGGACTTCTAGTGTGTTAGTGGCAGCAAACAGAGCTCCTATATTTTCTTCTCAGCAGCACCCATAGGACTTCTAGTGTGTTAGTGGCATCACACAGAGCTCCTATATTTTCTTCTCAGAAGCACCCATAGGACTTCTAGTGTGTTAGTGGCATCACACAGAGCTCCTATATTTTCTTCTCAGCAGCACCCATAGGACTTCTAGTGTGTTAGTGGCATCACACAGAGCTCCTATATTTTCTTCTCAGCAGCACCCATAGGACTTCTAGTGTGTTAGTGGCATCACACAGAGCTCCTATATTTTCTTCTCAGCAGCACCCATAGGACTTCTAGTGTGTTAGTGGCATCACACAGAGCTCCTATATTTTCTTCTCAGCAGCACCCATAGGACTTCTAGTGTGTTAGTGGCATCACACAGAGCTCCTATATTTTCTTCTCAGCAGCACCCATAGGACTTCTAGTGTGTTAGTGGCATCACACAGAGCTCCTATATTTTCTTCTCAGAAGCACCCATAGGACTTCTAGTGTGTTAGTGGCATCACACAGAGCTCCTATATTTTCTTCTCAGCAGCACCCATAGGACTTCTAGTGTGTTAGTGGCATCACACAGAAATCCTATATTTTCTTCTCAGCAGCACCCATAGGACTTCTAGTGTGTTAGTGGCAGCAAACAGAGCTCCTATATTTTCTTCTCAGCAGCACCCATAGGACTTATATTGTGTTAGTGGCATCAAACAGAGCTCCTATATTTTATTCTCAGCAGCACCCATAGGACTTCTAGTGTGTTAGTGGCATCACACAGAGCTCCTATATTTTCTTCTCAGCAGCACCCATAGGACTTCTAGTGTGTTAGTGGCATCACACAGAGCTCCTATATTTTCTTCTCAGCAGCACCCATAGGACTTCTAGTGTGTTAGTGGCATCACACAGAGCTCCTATATTTTCTTCTCAGCAGCACCCATAGGACTTCTAGTGTGTTAGTGGCATCACACAGAGCTCCTATATTTTCTTCTCAGAAGCACCCATAGGACTTCTAGTGTGTTAGTGGCATCACACAGAGCTCCTATATTTTCTTCTCAGCAGCACCCATAGGACTTCTAGTGTGTTAGTGGCATCACACAGAGCTCCTATATTTTCTTCTCAGCAGCACCCATAGGACTTCTAGTGTGTTAGTGGCATCACACAGAGCTCCTATATTTTCTTCTCAGCAGCACCCATAGGACTTCTAGTGTGTTAGTGGCATCACACAGAGCTCCTATATTTTCTTCTCAGCAGCACCCATAGGACTTCTAGTGTGTTAGTGGCATCACACAGAGCTCCTATATTTTCTTCTCAGCAGCACCCATAGGACTTCTAGTGTGTTAGTGGCATCACACAGAGCTCCTATATTTTCTTCTCAGCAGCACCCATAGGACTTCTAGTGTGTTAGTGGCATCACACAGAGCTCCTATATTTTCTTCTCAGAAGCACCCATAGGACTTCTAGTGTGTTAGTGGCATCACACAGAGCTCCTATATTTTCTTCTCAGCAGCACACCCATAGGACTTCTAGTGTGTTAGTGGCATCACACAAAGCTCCTATATTTTCTTCTCAGAAGCACCCATAGGACTTCTAGTGTGTTAGTGGCATCACACAGAGCTCCTATATTTTCTTGACAGCAGCACACATATTTTACCTATTGTGTCAGCAGCACCCATAGGACTTCTAGTGTGTTAGTGGCAGCACACAGAGCTCCTATATTTTCTTGACAGCAGCACACATATACTACCTATTGTGTCAGCAGCACCCATAGGACTTCTAGTGTGTTAGTGGCATCACACAGAGCTCCTATATTTTCTTCCCAGAAGCACCCATAGAACTTCTAGTGTGTTAGTGGCATCACACAGAGCTCCTATATATTCTTCTCAGCAGCACCCATAGGACTTCTAGTGTGTTAGTGGCATCACACAGAGCTCCTATATTTTCTTCTCAGAAGCACCCATAGGACTTCTAGTGTGTTAGTGGCATCACACAGAGCTCCTATATTTTCTTCTCAGCAGCACCCATAGGACTTCTAGTGTGTTAGTGGCAGCACACAGAGCTCCTATATTTTCTTGACAGCAGCACACATATACTACCTATTGTGTCAGCAGCACCCATAGGACTTCTAGTGTGTTAGTGGCATCACACAGAGCTCCTATATTTTTTTCTCAGCAGCACCCATAGGACTTCTAGTGTGTTAGTGGCATCACACAAAGCTCCTATATTTTCTTCTCAGAAGCACCCATAGGACTTCTAGTGTGTTAGTGGCATCACACAGAGCTCCTATATTTTCTTGACAGCAGCACACATATTTTACCTATTGTGTCAGCAGCACCCATAGGACTTCTAGTGTGTTAGTGGCAGCACACAGAGCTCCTATATTTTCTTGACAGCAGCACACATATACTACCTATTGTGTCAGCAGCACCCATAGGACTTCTAGTGTGTTAGTGGCATCACACAGAGCTCCTATATTTTCTTCTCAGAAGCACCCATAGGACTTCTAGTGTGTTAGTGGCATCACACAGAGCTCCTATATTTTCTTCTCAGCAGCACCCATAGGACTTCTAGTGTGTTAGTGGCAGCACACAGAGCTCCTATATTTTCTTGACAGCAGCACACATATTTTACCTATTGTGTCAGCAGCACCCATAGGACTTCTAGTGTGTTAGTGGCAGCACACAGAGCTCCTATATTTTTTTGACAGCAGCACACATATACTACCTATTGTGTCAGCAGCACCCATAGGACTTCTAGTGTGTTAGTGGCATCACACAGAGCTCCTATATTTTCTTCTCAGCAGCACCCATAGGACTTCTAGTGTGTTAGTGGCATCACACAGAGCTCCTATATTTTCTTCTCAGCAACACCCATAGGACTTCTAGTGTGTTAGTGGCAGCACACAGAGCTTCTATATTTTCTTGACAGCAGCACACATATTTTACCTATTGTGTCAGCAGCACCCATAGGACTTCTAGTGTGTTAGTGGTAGCACACAGAGCTCCTATATTTTCTTCTCAGAAGCACCCATAGGACTTCTAGTGTGTTAGTGGCATCACACAGAGCTCCTATATTTTCTTCTCAGCAGCACCCATAGGACTTCTAGTGTGTTAGTGGCATCACACAGAGCTCCTATATTTTCTTCTCAGCAGCACCCATAGGACTTCTAGTGTGTTAGTGGCATCACACAGAGCTCCTATATTTTCTTCTCAGAAGCACCCATAGGACTTCTAGTGTGTTAGTGGCATCACACAGAGCTCCTATATTTTCTTCTCAGCAGCACCCATAGGACTTCTAGTGTGTTAGTGGCAGCACACAGAGCTCCTATATTTTCTTCTCAGCAGCACCCATAAGACTTCTAGTGTGTTAGTGGCAGCACACAGAGCTCCTATATTTTCTTGACAGCAGCACACATATTTTACCTATTGTGTCAGCAGCACCCATAGGACTTCTAGTGTGTTAGTGGCAGCACACAGAGCTCCTATATTTTCTTGTCAGCAGCACACATAGTACCTATAGTGTGTTAGTGTCAGCACCCATAGGACCTACAGTGTGTTGTGAGCACACATAGGAGCTCTATTTTTTATACTATATACACTACCGACTACAATGGCTGGAAGACCGCCAAGGAGAGGCAGAGAGTGCCGAGGCCAGAACACAGGGCAGGCAGGCTCTGTTTCTAGAGACAACAGTGCTGGCCGTGGACGTGGTCGTGCATCGTCATCAGCACGTGGCCATGGGACACGCTTGTCTTTGTTTTCGGCAGCTGGACGAAGGCTTGGTAGAATGGATGACCAAGCCCTCCTCATCCTCCTCATCCTCTCTCACCCAGGCTCAGGGTACTGGCAGAGCAGCTGCCAACGCGTACTCAATGGCATCATCAGCCACCCCTTCCCTAGACCCACCATGTCCTCCTGAGGAGTCCCCCGAACTGTTTGAGCACAGTGTTGGGTACATGCTCCAGGAGGATGCCCAACGATTCGAAGGCTCGGATGATGATACCCAGCTTGAGGAAGTCAGTAGTGTGCGCGCAGAGAGAGGGGATGCTTAAGGACAGCAATCTGGCAGTACTGTTCCACCAGCTGCAGCTTACTGCCAGGTTTGCTCTAGTGGTGAAGAGGGAGGGGATGATGAGGTCACTGACTCCACGTGGGTGCCTGAAGGGAGAGAGGAGGAGGAGGAGGAGGAGGAGGATGCGGCGTCACATGTCCAACGAGGCAGGATGCCCCCTGGAGGCCAGCTAGAGGCCAGCACAGCAACTGTACCACACCGCAGAGCTCCGCCTGTGCAGGGCACTGCCTCTGCACGTTATCACAAAAGTTCTTTGGTGTGGGCCTTTTTTGAGACGAGTGCATCAGATCGCACCACTGCTATTTGCAATATTTGTCTCAAGCGTATCTCGCGTGGCCAAAACATCAGCCGCTTGGGCACCACAAGCATGAGCAGACATATGTCGACCTGCCATGCAGCTCGTTGGCAAGCACACATAAAAGACCCACACCAAAGAACAAAGCGGACCTCTCCTTGCTCCTCATCAGCTGGGATCTTCATCCCCACTATATCTTCAGTCCTCTCTGAAAGCTGCTCTGAGAGGACTGAAGGTGTAGAATTAGGTGTGTCACAACCAAGTACTTGCAGTACACCGACGTCTGATTGTAGCAGGCAAATTTCCCTTCCCCAGCTGCTGGACCGTCGAAAGAAGTATACTCCCAGCCATCCACATGCCCAGCGGTTGAATGCTAGCTTGGCTAAATTGCTAGCACTTCAACTGCTGCCTTTTCAGTTGGTAGACTCGGCCCCCTTCCGTGAGTTTGTTCAATGTGCGGTTCCTCAGTGGCAGGTTCCCAAACGCCACTTTTTCTCACGGAAGGCGATTCCGTCTCTCTACCGGCATGTGGAAGGCAATGTCCATGCCTCGCTGGACAGGGCGGTCAGCGGTAAGGTGCATATTACCGCTGACTCATGGTCCAGCAGGCATGGACAGGGACGTTATCTTTCTTTCACGGCCCATTGGGTCACTCTATTGGCAGCTGGGAGGGATGCAGGACAAGGTGCAGTAGTGTTGGAGGTTGTTCCGCCACCACGCCTCCAAAATGCTACTACTGGTTGTGACACACCTCTCTCCTCCACCCCCTCCTCTTCTTCTTCCTCCAGTGCTCTGTCCTCGGAACCAGCGGTGCTCCGTAGGCATACAAGGGGCTACGCGAGTACGCAGGCAAAAAGATGCCATGCCGTGCTTGCGCTGGTGTGTTTGGGGGACAGGAGCCACACTGGGCCAGAGGTTCTGGCAGCTCTGCAGGGGCAGGCCGAGAGGTGGTTGACGCCACACCAGCTTAAGCCAGGAATGGTCGTTTCTGACAATGGCACCAACCTCCTCTCCGCCCTGCGACAGGGGTAGCTCACCCATGTGCCCTGTATGGCCCCCCCTCTGCAACCTGGTGGTGCAGAGGTTCTTGGGCAGGTTCCCAGGCTTACAGGATGTCCTGAGGCAGGCCAGGAAAGTCTGTGTGCATTTCCGCTGATCTTATAATGCTAGTGCTCGGCTGACTGAGCTACAAAAGGAGCTGAACCTGCCCAAGAACCGCCTAATATGTGACATGCCCACCAGGTGGAACTCAACGTTGGCCATGCTGCAGCGACTGCACAGGCAGCAGAGGGCCATCAATGAGTACCTTTGCGACTACGGCACCAGGACAGGGTCAGGGGAGCTTGGCTTTTTTCCCCCACACCAGTGGAGCATGATCAGGGATGCATGCACTGTCCTCTCACCATTTGAGGAGGCCACGAGGATGGTGAGCAGTGACAGTGCATGCATCAGTGACACTGTACCTCTTGTCCACCTGTTGGAGCATACGCTGCGTGGGATAATGGACAGGGCACTTGAGGCAGAACAGAGGCAGGAAGAGGAGGACTTCCTTGCCTCTCAAGGCCCCCTTTATCCAGACAGTGTTCCTTCTGTCCCACCCATCACACAGGAAGAGGATGAGGTTGAGGATGAGGAGGAGAAGGAGGAGGAGGATTGTGTGAGCATGTAGGTGGAGCCTGGCACTCAGCATCAGCAGCAGCAGTCTTTTAGGGATGATGTACAGTCCCAACAAACCAGTGGACTTGTACGTGGCTGGGAGGAGGTGGCTGGCGATCATGTCATCCTCAGTGACCCAGAAGACTCCGGACAGAATGCCTCAGCTAACCTACGTAGCTTGGCCTCCCTGATCCTGCAAAGCCTGCGGAAGGATCCTCGTGTTCTTCGGATCAAGGAGAGGGACCATTACTGGCTGGCCACTCTCCTTGATCCACGGTACAAGGGTAAGGTTGCGGACCTTATCTTGCCGTCGCAGAGGGAGCAGAGGATGAGACATCTCAGGGAGGCCTTGCAGAAAGGTCTGTGCAACGCATTCCCAGAAACTGGGAGGTTACAAACTCCTGGTCCTGGACGACGAGTTGCTGAGGCTTCGGTCAGTAGCAGAAGGAGCGGTGGGGAAGGTGGACGTCTGACCGATGCGTTCAGACAATTTTTTAGTCCGCAGCCCCAAGGTATGATCGGTTCCAGCAACCATCGCCAGCGTCTGATATACATGGTCCAGGAATACCTAGGGGCAAGGTCAGACTTGGACACCTTTCCCACCGAAAATCCTCTGTCTTACTGGGTCCTGAGGATGGATCACTGGCCAGAGCTTGCACAGTATGCAATTGAGCTACTGGCCTGTCCTGCATCCAGCGTTCTTTCCGAATGCACATTCAGTGCTGCTGGAGGATTTGTCACCGATCATAGGGTGCGCCTGTCCACCGACTCGGTTGATCGACTGACCTTCATAAAAATGAATCAGTCTTGGATCACCACCAGCTACCAGGCACCTGAAGCGGATATAACTGAATAATTTATAATGTCACATCCCTTCAAGACTGCCTATGCTGATGCTGAGTGACTGTCCTGTTATGTTCACTGACTATCCTCTTCCTCCTCCTCAATGATCCATGCCACCACACCAGTGCCTAAGGCACAATTTTTCAGCCCCTGTATAACAGGGGCGTGTACTTACAATTTTTAAAAAAAATGCTTCGCAACAGGTGTGACTGCTGTGCTCCAAGTACAGTATCTGTGAGGGGTTGCAGTGTTGTGGCACCAGCACCAGTGCCTAAGGCACAATCTTTCAGCCCCTGTTAGGGCGTGTAATTACAATTTTTAGGCAATGCTTTGCAACAGGTCTCATTGCTGTGCTAAGAGTACAGTATCTGTGAGGGGTTGCAGTGTTGTGGCACCAGCACCAATGCCTAAGGCACAATTTTTCAGCCCCTGTTTAACAGGGGCGTGTAATTACAAATCTTGATCTAATAGTTCACAGCAGGGCCCATTCCTGCGCCCACCAAGAGTAACTATGAGGGCTTACAGTCTTGTGGCAACACCGTCCACCACCCCCACCACCACCACCAAAGGCCCAATTTTTCTGCCCGGTTCAACAGGTGCATGCAAGTACAAATCTTGATCTATTAACTCACAGCAGGGCCCATTCCTCTGCCCACCAAGAGTAACTGTGAGGGCTTACAGTCTTGTGGCTACACCAACATCTAATAGGGCAAATTTCTGCAGAGTATATACGGCAGGCCCCTACTTTCAAACATCCAACTTACAAACAGCTCCTACTTGCAAACGGAAAGAGAAAACAGAAAGTGAGAGGAAACCCCTAGGAAGGGAAATTCTATCCTGTAAGATTTAATTTGGGAAAAAGGTATCTCCTCTCTACTGATGCTTTATCACCAATCCTTGTTTCAATTAAAACCCCACTTTTCCAAAAACATTTGTCATTGGGACGGAAAGTGAGGTGAAATGTTCTGAACAGACGTGCAAAGACAGCAAATGTTACAGGGGTGATAACCCCTCCCTATGTTCTCCAAAAAGCTTAAAAATAGAATTTTTTGGGATGGAGCTACACTTCATAATGTACCTGTTCAGATTCTACTTAAGAACAAACCTACAGTCCGTGTCTTGTTTGCACCACCTATATACTGCTGTTCAGAGTATATAGGGTTGTAGGTATAGGGTTTTATTTTGGGTGCGGGGTCCCCCTTAATATCCATACAAGACCCAAAGGGGCTGGGGTAGCCATGCCATTTTTCTCAAGGATTTTCAGCCATATGGCGGCCAGGACAAGACATGACATTAAAGCCGCAAGTGGTTTTAAATGGCTTCTTTTTTTCCTTTACAAATGTCATTTTGTGCAGGGACAGTTCTAAACACGGGAAACACATGCCACTTCACAAGCATACTTTAGACACCCCCCAGGTACCATATTTAAAGGAAAATTTCACTTTTTTTTTTTCACTTTATGCATCATTAAAATGACTGCTCCCGAAAAAACGTTAGTTTTTAAAAGTTCTTTTTGCATTGATATATGTCCCCTGGGGGTGTTCGGCTCATCCCTACCTGAGAGGTGTGTATCAGCTCCTCCATCGTCTCAATGCGATTAGCAGGACATTTTTTACCGTCCTGCTAGTGCACCGCTCCAGTGTGAAAGCCTGCCGGCTTTCACACTGGAGTGAAATGGGCCGTTTTTTTCAGGCGGTGTACAGGTGCTATTTTTAGCGCTGTACCGCCTGAAAACCGCCCCATTGTGAAAGGGGCCTAACACTCCTGCTACTTGCAAACTTCTCAGTCTAACCTCCTCCTTTGACCTGAAGCAATGGATACATGCTTCTAATTACTCTGACAGTAATGCCCCATACACACAGTCGGATTTTCTGGCGGAAAATGTCCTATCGGACAATGTTGTCGGAAATTCCGACCGTGTGTAGGCTCCATCGGACTTTTTCCGTCGGATTTTCCGACGGACAAAGTTTTATCTCCTGCTCTCAAATTTTCCGACAACAAAGTCCTATCGGACTTTTTCCGATAGTGTGTAGCGAATTCCGACGGACAAAGTGCCACGCATGCTCAGATCACATTACAAGACAAAAGCTATTGGCTACTAGCCTCTACGTAGTCCCGTCGTACGCAACAAATATCACCACGTTCAGGATGATCGGATTTTCCGACAACTTCGTCCGACCGTGTGTATGCAACACCAGTGTCGGACAAAATCCGTCGGAAAAAATCAGACGGATTTTGTGGTTGGAATTTCCGACGTACGGGGCATTACACGTATGCACTCTGTGCAACCCAGTGGCGGCCTGTCCATAGCCCCCCCCCCCCAGGCAGTCAAAAAAAATGTCCCTTTAAGAATTTTTTTTTCAAAAAAGGTCCTTATGTGCACTGTGACCCGGCGCCGGGCGCAGTGCAATATGGTAAACGCCACGTCAATGCAATCAGCAGATTGCAGACGAGGCGCCTCATTTGGCCAAAAAAAGCTCGCTCTGTGGCGCGCTCGAGCGCGCCACAGCTTTCGGTGCGATGGACTGGCCGGGGGAATGCCAGTCAGGACATGAGCGACGCCTCCGACGTCACTCCAGGAAGTGACCTTTCCACTCGGCTGCTCTGCAGGTAACCAGAAGCGCAATCATAGTTTAAACTTTTGATCTAGGAGCCATGAAAGGAGTTTATCTGCCCATTTGTAACAATGATAAGTGAGCTGACAGGTCTGACCAGTGACAGCACACAGCTCTGTACGGAGGGAGGAGGGGGGGAGCATCTTGTGTTGCCCTGGTGACCGGCTTATTTGGATGGGAGAAACCTGAACAGCAGAGGACAGCGGCCGGAGAGAACCCATCATCGTGCTATACCGGGTGAGATATGATAGATATATACCCGGGCACATCATCCTCCAATTCTCCCTGTGTGATCTATAGTATACTATGATTATACAAGAGAAGCAGATACTGAGCTTCCATAGTCTGCCGATTATCACATGTAATAGAATGCACAGCGCCAACATTTTTTTTTTCAAAAAAGGTCCTTATGTGCACTGTGACCCGGCGCCGGTGTCCTGCCGAGAAAGTTCCCCCGCCGGATTAGGACCCCCCTCTACTGCGCAGGCGCATCGCTTGCGCAGTATGAAGGACTAGGCATCTTCCGAAAATTGCCTGGTATATGATGTGCAGAGCCCTGTGTATATTCTGCAGCCTGGTATATGATGTGCAGAGCCCTGTGTATAATGTGCAGCCTGGTATATGATGTGCAGAGCCCGGTGTATAATGTGCAGCCTGGTATATGATGTGCAGAGCCCTGTGTATAATGTGCAGCCTGGTATATGATGTGCAGAGCCCTGTGTATAATGTGCAGCCTGGTGTATGATGTGCAGAGCCCTGTGTATAATGTGCAGCCTGGTATATGATGTGCAGAGCCCTGTGTATAATGTGCAGCCTGGTATATGATGTGCAGAGCCCTGTGTATAATGTGCAGCCTGGTATATGATGTGCAGAGCCCTGTGTATAATGTACAGCCTGCTATATGATGTGAAAATATGGAGAAAATACCGCGCCAAACCTAGGTAGTAACTAGCAGCTGACACAACAATCAGACACAATTGTATAGAGCATAGGGGGTAAATAGTGTAGCGCTTATATAACCGAATGTCCCTGTTTCACATTAGGCAACGCAGGGGGATGTAAGCCTGCGGGCAAAAATGTGTGACAGGAGTTTTTTGGTGAAAACACTCTTAGGGGAGTGCATCAATAGAACTTTTCAGCTTGTATCAATGAACTGGGCCAGTTCATTGATACAAGCTAAAAAGTTCTATTGATGCACTCCCCTAAGAGTGTTTTCAGCAAAAAAACTCCTGTCACACATTTTTGCCCGCAGGCTTACATCACCCTGTGTTGCCTAATGTGAAACAGGGACATTCGGTTATATAAGCGCTACACTATTTACCCCCTATGGTATATGATGTGCAGAGCCCTGTGTATAATGTGCAGCCTGGTATATGATGCGCAGAGCCCTGTGTATACTGTACAGCCTGGTATATGATGTGCAGAGCCTTGTGTATAATGTGCAGCCTGATATATGATGTGGATTATATAAGGGGTGTGGCTTATGAGACATGGAAGGGGCCAACCATGGAGGGGCGGGGTCTTGCACCCCCGTCCTAAAACTTCACCAGCCGCCACTGGTGCAACCTCTCAAACAATCCTTTCCCTCTATCTGAGCACTACCTTATTAGTTTCACTCGCTCCCTCTCTTCCACCTCCTCACTATTACCAGTAGAAACCTTCCCCACCTCAACCCTTCTCTTCTCTACTCTGTTACTGACCACCTCTATGACAAAATCTCATCCCTGTCCTGCCCCAGTCACTTGTCTAAAACACTTCACTGTCATCCTCCCTGGACACACTGGTCTCCCTCACTGCACACAGAATCAATCCCCGACCCCTACAACCTTGGCAAATGGATGACACCAGAAGTCTGAAAAAACATAGTCCTTGAGCGCCTGTGGCGTAAGACTTAGTCTCAGAAAGATTTCAACAAATATAAATCTGTCCTCCAAAAATACAATTCCTGCCTCCTCACTGCCAAGCAGACCTATTTTATCAATCTCATTAACAACTTATCATCCCGTCCCCGTCTACACTTCTCTACCTTTAACTCTCTACTTTGTCCACCGCTGCCCCCACCCACTAACTCACTCACTGCCCAGGAGATCGCCAATCACTTCAAACATAAAAGATTAATACATATCATTAGGAGATCTCCGCTGTACAGATACCTTCTCAACTTAACACTCCATGTCCACAGGTACAATCATTACTTCCCTCATTTAAAACCCCGCCACAATAGATAAGGTTGCTAAACTTTTCGCTAACGTCCACCTAACCACCTGTCCCCTGGGCCATGTTCCCTCACAAATGCTATGGTCACCCTCAGGCTCTATTCTACACTCTCTAATTCACATCTTTAATCTCTCTCTCACTTCTGGCATCTTCGCCAACTCTCTAAAACATGAACTAGTCACACCCATACTTAGAAAAAGCCCTCACTAGACCCCACCAATCTTAAAAACCTACGCCCCATCTTCTGGCTCCCCATTTTTATCCAAACTCCTTGAACGTCTGGTCTATAACTGACTGGGTGACCGCTTTGCCGAGAATAACCTTCTTGATCCTCTTCAGTCTAGATTCTACCTTCAACACTCCACGGAAACTGCTCTCCTAAAACTCACAAATGATCTGCTAACAGCTAATTTTTTTAATTTATTTATTACAGGATTTATATAGCGCAAACAGTTTACGCAGCGCTTTACAATATAAAAAGGGAGACAATACAGTTATAATACAATAAAATACAAGATGATTAAGAGGGCCCTGCTCAGAAGAGCTTACAATCTGATAGGGTGGGGGATGTGGTACAAAAGGTTGTAACTGTGGGGAATGAGCTGATGGAAGTGGTAAAAGATTAGTTGGAGATGTGATAGGCTTCCCTGAAGAGATGAGTTTTCAGGGATTGCCTGAAGGTAGCTAGAGTAGGGGATAGCCAGACAGGTTGAGGTAGCGAGTTCCAGAGGATGGGAGAGGCTCTGGAGAAATCCTAGAGACGAGCATGGGAGGAGGAAACAAGAGATCTTGACAGGAGGAGGTCTTGAGAAGAGCGGAGAGGACGATTTGGGATATGTTTGGAGAATTTGCTGGGTGATTGAAACATTTCATTGGACACAATTATGTACTCCTACTCCTGGACCTCTGCTGCCTTTGACACAGTGGGCCACCCCCTCCTCCTAAAAAAACTTTGGGGGGGGAGTGGGTACCTAGTTTTGACAGGTTCCCAGTTTCCGTTTGGGACCTCCCTCCCTGTCCCAGAAGGTTGCCTGGCCATTCAGGACGCACAGCTGCAGGGTGCCCACACTAGTGATGCCGGCGCCGAGGAGAGGCAGGGAGAGAACGAAGGTTTCGGGCGGCTGCATCACTGGATCATGGGACAAATGAGTGTGTGTTTATTAAGTCAGAAGCTACACTATTTATAGCTGCTGACTTTTAATAAACACGGAAATGGCTGGAACACCGCTTTAACACTTAGAGGAAGTAAACTTCCTTTTCTAACATTTACCTATATCAAAAAAAGTAGAAATCCTGCACTTATTCTACCCTCCATGTTGAGGCAAATGATTAAAACTATTGATTATTTGATGTAAAACCTAAATAAAAACGAAAATGTCCAAAGCCCTGACACAAACATATAAAATAATAAAACAGGTGAGCTAGTCTGTAATTTCACAATGCAAAAAAAACAAGGGACAATATAAGTCCCCACAGAACATTAATAAATGATAAAATTAATGACAAATATGTGAAGTGACCAGCGACTGAATATAAAAATGACATGCATATGTCACAAAAAATGAATATAAGTATATACATATATAAATATATATATATATATATATATATATATATATATATATATATATATAAATGATTCAGTCCTAAATGAGTGAGTGTCCAACAAGAAGACCCTTATAAAAAAGGGTATGGCGGTGAACCAAATAAAAACTTCATGGCAAACCCCAGACCCTCCAAACAGCTGAGCTATGGCTGCACATCCAATTTATTATTAGACCCAGAGACCTCTGTGTCAGTGGGAGAGCTGTATCAAATCTAGAAAGCTCCAGGATGAATTCCAGAGCATATGGGAAGAAGAGGAAAGCCTCATAGTGCAGTATGTTTCAACAAATGATTTATTAAAACGACACACAAAAACAGAGCAGTGGTTAGCACCAGCCTTCTCAAGCGGATAGACATCTCAGAATGGGCTCCACCCACCGCGTTTCCCCGTAATAGGCATCAGCTGGGAAAGGAGACTGACCCAAGATGTCTCCTAGCAGCATATAAATACAAGTGGATGTGAGTGACACCGGAAGTCCAATTGATTAGAACGTCCTTATGGTGTCACCTATAATGGACATACAAATTTCTCTAAATGGATTTTAAAACCCACTTTACCACCAAGGAATAATCAGCAATATAAGTGGCAATCAAATTAAATTATCTATAACAAAAATAAAAATGAATATTAATTATTTTAAATCAAAATACAATCAAAATTAATTGATCCAGAATCTTCTCAGTCACTGTAGGTATTAATTATACCTTAGGTGGATGAATACATTGCTATAGATAATTTCATATACCCCAGTTTGACAAATGGTTAATTACAATCTTCGTGTGTAGCATGAAAAAAAATGTAAATAAAAGTAAAAAAAAACAAAAAAAACCTCTATTAGATTAATACATCAATTAGTATAAAAATACCTAAAATATATAAACGAATATATTAAAAGTTGATTGACAAGCCTAAATTCTAGCATACATACATTAAAGGAGCAAAATCAGCTATTATCAATGAAACAATTAATGTCCCATTCGATGTTCATTCCCAGAGGTCTATATGTACGTAAATAAAAGATCCAATGTGTTTTACGACGAGATATCGATTTTCTCATATTACTCCCCCTCCAATGGGGGGTAAATCTCTCAATGCCTATGACCTGCAACAATGCTGGATTCCTATTATGGCATTCACGTTGGGTTTAGACACGCTGTGTCCCATAATGCCTTTCCTGATTTTAGCTAGATGTTCTGCTATTCTCACTTTTAATGCCCACGTGGTTATCCCAATTTATTGGAACCCACAGGGGCACCTCAGAAGGTATATAACACCTATAGTTCCACATGTAATGAACTTGTGGTGTTTGAAGCCCTACAAACTTTACAACACGAATAAAAGCCTTTTACATTTCCAAACATTCTGGTTTTGGGGATCACCTCAGTGGAACTAGGAGCTACCAGATCTTTCAAGTTTTGTGTTCTTCTGAAGATGATATTGGGTTTGTCTGGAAGAGCTGGACCTAATACATTGTCTCCCTTCAAAGCATTCCAATGTTTAGATAACATTTTACTAATCCATCTGTGCTGGGATGAAAAAGTGGTCAAAAATGACCATTCAAATTTGTTATAGACATTTTCATTCTTATCTTTGGGAACTAGAAGTGTGTTTCTATCAAGAGTAGAAATTTTCTGCACAACTGTCATAGCCTTTCTCTATAAATTGATCTCTCAAAGTAAATGCCTGCTGGTTAAAATCTTCTAAAAATTTGAACAATTACGCCTGATTCGTTGGAATTGACTTTTGGGTACAGACTGTAACCAGCTGGGAAGATGACAACTTCCTACTGGTATAAAGCCATTTTTATCCGTATCCTTGAAAAAAGTTTTTGTAAGGAGTTTATTGTGTTGCTTGAATATAGTCACATCCAGAAAATTAATGGAAGTGCTTTCAAGGAATGACTGTTCTCTGTGTTACGGGAGCCGGCAATTCGTTAGCCGCGAGTGATTTTAAAGAGCTTTTTTTCCTGCAAAAATGACACTTTGTGCAGGGACAGTTCTAAGCACGGGAAACATGCGCCCCTTCACAGGCATACTATAGACACCCCCCAGGTACGAAATTTAAAGGAATATTACACTTTTATTTTTTCACTTTAAGCATTATTAAAATCACAGCTCCTGAAAAAACGGCCGTTTAAAAAAAAATGCATTGATACATGTCCCCTGGGGCAGGACCCAGGTCCCCAAACACTTTTTATGACAATAACTTGCATATAGGCTTTTAAAATTAGCACTTAAGATTTCTCCCATAGACTTTTACTGGGTGCTTGCGGCTTTTCAAATTTGCCGTGAACACCCCAAATTGTTCACTGTTCGCTGAACAGGCGAACAGGCAATGTTTGAGTCGAACATGAGTTTGACTCGAACTCGAAGCTCATCCCTATTCATGAAGCTAGATTTAAAAAGGTCTAACAGAGAGAAATACATCAGCTAGTCAAATCCCTTTGCAATAGGAAAGATCTCATCATCTTCCCCACGGATAAGGGGGGGTTATTGTGTTGCTGAAGAGATAGGATTTAGGATTACGAAGGGGAGATGAATAATCTCCTATTTCACAGGGCTACCTATAGTATTTTAAAAAACGACCCCACTAACTTGTTTGTTAAACGTTTGAATCAAATAGTGAAAGAGGGCTTCGAATCAGAGTTAATAAACAAGAAGGAAAAATAATTCCTGGTACCATTGATGCCTAGAATCCCCATCATATATATTACTTGCCGAAGGTTCACAAAAGTTTAACCACTTGCTTACTGGGCACTTAAACACCCTTCCTGCCCAGACCAATTTTCAGCTTTCGGTGCTCTCACACTTTGACTGACAATTACTCAGTCATGCAACACTGAACCCAAATGATTTTTTTGTCCTTTTTTTCCCACAAATAGAGCTTTCTTTTGGTGGTATTTGATCACCTCTGGGTTTTTTATTTTTTGCGCTATAAATGAAAAAAGACCTAAAATTTTGAAAAAAAACGAATTTTTCTTTGTTTCTGTGATAAAATTTAGCAAATTATTAATTTTTCTTCATAAATTTTGGCCACAATTTATACTGCCACATATCTTTGGTAAAAATAACCCAAATTAGTGGATATTATTTGGTCTTTGTGAAAGTTACAGACTCTACAAACTGTGGTGCGAATTATACAAAATTGATCACACCTGATGTACTGGTGACCTATCTCATTTCTTGTGACCCGAACAAGCCAGGAAAGTACAAAGACCCCCCAAATGACCCCTTTTTTGAAAGTAGACATTCCAAGGTATTTAGTAAGAGGCATGGTGAGCTTTTTGATGTTGTCATTTTTTCCCACAATTCTTTGCAAAATGAATTATTTTTTTATTTTTAATTTTTTTCCACAAAATTGTCATTGTAATAGGTTATTTCTCTCACATGGCATGTGTATACCACAAATGACACCCCAAAATAAATTCTGCTACTCCTCCTGAGTATTACGATACCACATATGTGGGACTTTTACACAGCCTGGCCACTTAGAGAGGCCCAACATGCAGGGAGCGCCATCACGTGTTCTAGGAGCATAAATTACACATCTAAATTGTTGACTACCTATCCAGGGACGTCCTCCCCGCAGGGAGCGTCCGCGCTGCAGCCGTCTTTCGGCTATAGCGTGGGCGCCTAGTGGTTAAGTCATCCACTGGGGAGACCCATTGTCAGTGGGATCAACTCGATAACTTCAAGGATTGGAAAGTATGTTGATGTTTTTCTACAGCCTTTGGTTGGTAAAACCCCAGCATTCTTGAAAAATACTATGCAGATAATAAGGGAAACTTCAGAAATAATTATAGAAAAAGGAAAGCTGTTAGTAACAGCTGATATTTCATTGCTGTACACTGTTATTCCTCATCAGATATGCTACCAAGCAGCAAAATCATTTCTTGATAAAGATAACCGGTTGACCACTGCCTATAAAGATTTCATTTTGGAACTTTTGCGTTTCACCATGGAACACAATTCTTTTTTCTATCAAGGGAACTGCTACTTACAACAGACTGGCGTAGCAATGGGGGCAAAATTTGGCCCAGTCTATCCAATTTATTTATGGCCTTATGGGAAAATTAGGTCATCTTTACAGATATGCATCCCAATTTGCAATTTTGGCATCGCTATATTGACGACGCCTTTTTTATATGGATGGGGGATGAGAACTCCCTCCAAATTTTCATGAGTGACCTGAATGCCAATGACTGGGGCATCAGGTTCACTCATGGATGTAGTAGCACTTCCATTAATTTTCTGGATGTGACTATATTCAAGCAACACAATAAACTCCTTACAAAAACTTTTTTCAAGGCTACGGATAAAAATGGCTTTATACCAGTAGAAAGTTGTTGTCATCCCAGCTGGTTACAGTCTGTACCCAAAAGTCAATTCCAACGGATCAGACGTAATTGTTCAAATTTAGAAGATTTTAACCAGCAAGCATCTACTTTGAGAGATCAATTTATAGAGAAAGGCTATGACTGTTGCGCACTGGAGTCAGAAATCCAGAGAATATCTACTCTTGATAGGAACACACTTTTAGATCCCAAAGATAAGAAAGAAAATGTCTATAACAAATTTGAATGGTCATTTTTGACCACTTTTTCATCCCAGCAAAGATGGGTTAATAAAATGTTATCTAAACATTGGAAGGTTTTGGGGAGACAATATATTGGGTCCAGCTCTTCCAGACAAACCCAATATCTTCAGAAGAACTCAAATCTTGAAGGATCTGGTAGCTCCTAGTTCCACTGAGGTAATACCCAAAACCAGAATGTTTGGAAATTTAAAAGACTTTTATTCGTGTCAATGGTGTAAAGTTTGTAGGGATGCAAACACCACGAGGACCGCTTCCTTTACCTCCCATACTACCAAAAATACCTTCTCCATCAAGGAGTTCATTACATGCAGAACTATAGGTGATATGTACCTTCTGAGGTTCCCCTGTGGGTTCCAATATATTGGAAGCACCAAACGGGCATTAAAAGTGAGAATAGCAGAACATCTAGCTAACTTCAGGAAAGGCTTTAAGGGGCTTTAAGTGTCTAAGCACTTTCATGAATGCCATAATAGGAATCCAGCATTGTTGCAGGTCATAGGCATTGAGAGATTTACCCCCCCATTGGAAGGGGAGTAATATGAAAAAATATATATCTCGCCGTGAAACACATTGGATCTTTTATTTACGTACATATAGACCTCTGGGTTTTAAAATCCATTTAGAGAAGTTTGTATGTCCATTATAGGTGACACCATAAGGACATTCTAATCAATTGGACTTCCGGTGTCACGCACATCCACTTGTATTTACAGTGGTGTGAAAAAGTGTTTGCCCCCTTCCTCATTTCCTGTTCCTTTGCATGTTTGTCACACTTAAGTGTTTCGGAACATCAAACCAATTTAAACAATAGTCAAGGACAACACAAGTAAACGCAAAATGCAATTTGTAAATGAAGGTGTTTATTATTAAAGGTGAAAAAAAATCCAAACCATCATGGCCCTGTGTGAAAAAGTGATTGCCCCCTAAACCTACTAACTGGTTGGGCCACCCTTAGCAGCAACAACTGCAACCAAGCGTTTGCGATAACGTGCAATGAGGCTTTTACAGCGTCCTGGAGGAATTTTGCAGAATTGTCCTAATTCAGTTACATTAGAGGGTTTTCGAGCATGAACGACCTTTTTAAGGTCATACCACAACATCTCAATAGGATTCAGGTCTGGACTTTGGCTAGGCCACTCCAAAGTCTTCATTTTGTTTTTCTTCAGCCATTCGGTGGTGGACTTGCTGGTGTGTTTAGGATCATTGTCCTGCTGCAGAACCCAAGTTCGTTTCAGCTTGAGTACACGAACAGATGGTCGGACATTCTCTTCAGGATCTCTTGGTAGACAGCAGAATTCATAGTTCCTTTTATCACGGCAAGTCTTCCAGGTCCTGAAGCAGCAAAACAGCCCCAGACCATCACACTACCACCACCATATTTTACTGTTGGTATAATGTTCTTTTTCTGAAATGCAGTGTTCCTTCTACGCCAGATATACTTGGACACACACCTTCCAAAGAGTTCCACTTTTGTCTCATCGGTCCACAGAATGTTGTCCCAAAAGTCTTGGGGATCATCAAGATGTGTTGTGGAGAAATTGAGACGAGCTTTGATGTTCTTTTTGCTCAGCAGTGGTTTTCTCCTTGGAACTCTGCCATGCAGGCCATTTTTGCCCAGTCTTTTCCTGATGGTGGAGGCATGAACGCTGACCTTAACTGAGGCAAGTGAGGCCTGCAGTTCCTTGGACGTTGTTGTGGGGTCTTTTGTGACCTCTTGTATGAGTCGTCGCTGCGCTCTTGGGGTAATTTTGGGCGGCCGGCCACTCCTGGGAAGGTTCACCAATGTTCCATGTCTTCGCCATTTGTGGATAATGGCTCTCACTGTGGTTCGCTGGATTCCCAAAGCTTTGGAAATGGCTTTATAACCCTTTCCAGACTGATAGATCTCAATTACTTCTTTTTGGTTGATATTCTGTCTCTATCATTTAAAATACACCTATGATAAAAATTATAGACCCTTTATTTCTTTGTAAGTGGGCAAACTTACAAAGTTTGCAGGGGATCAAATAATTATTTTCCCCACTGTATATCTAAAAATGAATTGAAAAAACGATATATTCTTTTCCATAATCTAAATCCATATTCTCCCATGTCCCCATGAGCCCTAGCACTTAGTTTACTTCTCAATTGTTCCTGAATTTCTTTGGGTCTCGGCATGATGTGTAGCTTTTAAGGATCTTCTGGTGGACCTTACTGTGTCAAGCAGCTCCTATTTAAGTGATGCCTTGATTGTGAACAGGTGTGGCAATAATCAGGCCTGGGTGTGGCTAGAGAAATTGAACTCAGGTGTGGACAACCACAGTTATAGTATGTTTTAACAAGGGGGGCAATCACTTTTTCACACAGGGCCATGATGGTTTGGATTTTTTTTCACCTTTAATAATAAACACCTTCATTTACAAATTGCATTTTGTGTTTACTTGTGTTGTCCTTGACTATTGTTTAAATTGGTTTGATGTTCCGAAACACTTAAGTGTGACAAACATGCAAAGGAACAGGAAATGAGGAAGGGGGCAAACACTTTTTCACACCACTGTATGTAGGAGACTGTATATATATCTTTATGCACTGCAGATTACTGAATCACCTGCCTGGCCTGCCTGCCTGAAAGTGTCTTTGAATACGTACACCAGGAATGGCCTATAGTCAGGTATAGGCTTGGCTAGAATAGAATGCAGTGGATATATATGTAGGAGACAGTGTGTGTATATATATATATATATATATATATATTATATATATTTTATGCACTGCAGATTACTGAATCACTTGCCTGTCTGCCTGAAAGTGTATTTGAAAACGTACACAAGCAATGGCCTGCAGTCAGATATAGGCTTGGCTAGACTAGAATGTAGTGAATATAAACCCTGTTCCAAATTATTATGCAAATTCTATTTCAGTGTCACAAAGATTAAATATTTTGTTTTTCAGTTTAGCTCATGGATGGCATTGTGTCTCAGGGCTCTTTTGATCACTGAAAACAATCTCGGACACCTGTGATAATTACATTTCCAGGTGAGCCCAATTAAAGGAAAAAAACTACTAAGGGCTCTTTCACACGGGGCGGATCAGTGCAGATCCGCCCCGTGGATAGCCGCTTGCTCAGCGGGGATCGCCAGAGCGATCTCCGCTGAGCAGGAAGATGACAGGTCCGTCTCAGCACTCCGTGCAGGGACGGACCTGTCAGAGCGCCGTTCTCCCCTATGGGGGATCGGGTGACGACGGACCGTAGAGTCCGTCGTCATCCGATCCGCTCTGCAGACGGATGAAAAAAATGGGGTTTTCCTCCGTCTGCAGAAACGGAGCATTGCGGCCACGGACAAGAGCGGGTGTCAGCGGATGCTCATCCGCTGACACCCGCTATCCCATAGGGATACCTGTATGTCCGTTTTTCATCCGAAAACGGATGGATGAAAAACGGACATACGGTCCGTCCGTGTGAAAGAGCCCCATAGGAGGGTGTTCCACATTATTAAGCAGAGCACCATTTTCAGGCAATATGGGGAAGAAAAATCTCTCTGCTGCCGAAAAGAGTGAAATAGTTCAATGCCTTGGACGAGGTATGAAAACATTAGATATTTCACGAAAACTTAAGCGTGATCATCGCACTATTAAGAGATTTGGGGCTGATTCAGAGTTTGACGGGTTTTGTGCAGATAAATACACATTGAGGAAGATTTATGCCAGATCCATGCATCGGATCATAAGAGCAGCTGCTAAAACACTATTACATAGCAGCAAACAGATATTTGAAGCTGCTGGTGCCTCTGAAGTCCCACAGACATCAAGGTGTAGAGTCCTCCAGAGTCTTGCAACTGTGCATAAACCTTCCCTTCGGCCACCACTAACCAATGCTCACAAGCAGAAACGGCTGCATTGGGTAGAAAAATACATGAAGACCAGGGGTTAAGTCCTGGGGCAAAAAGTGTGGGAACTCCCACCCAAGATCCACTCGCCCACCAAAGAAAAATAAAAATGATACGCTCATATGCACGAACGCTTCAAAAGTGGTATTTTTCATCCAATTTTCGTATTGTGTGTATGAAGCTTAATTGTTAGTAAAAAAAAAAAACAATCCTCAATAAACATAAATACAGTAATTCTCTGAATAATCAGCATTTATTGATCATGTTCTGATCTTTATTGGGGAATGTTATTTTGTATATAGAGTGTTTATGTGGTGAGTTTACACTTTTCATTGAACAGAGTTTGGATAACACAGGGTTAAACGGAAAGGTCATAACTTAACTGCACATTATCTGGACAGAATGCTTGGGGAGATAGTGATGTGTTCCTGCTTAGGAGATGTATGTTAGCTTGGGGGGCTGCAAACTGTGCAGGGCTCCAACACACTCGCTCGGGGAGGAGCGCATTACGAGAGGTCTGACTAAATACAATCTCTTAGCAGCAGGGACCTGATCTACCTGTCAGCTAGCTGTGATTGACAGGTAGATCGAAGCGGAAGCTGTCATGGGGCCCCCTACTGGCAATGCCTGAATGGTCAGGTGTGCAGCACTTACTATTGCAAGCTGTGTCGGCAGCTGCTGGTGTAGCAACTGCCACACAGCTTGCATACTTAAAATTCTTGCAGGACACGGTTGCTAACAGGAACTGAGTTCCTGTTGTGAAAAAAGTACAGGAACTCTGTTCCCATGCGTTCCCGCAGGACTTGAGCCCTGATGAAGACTAATTTTCAAACAGTCCTGTTCACTGATGAGTGCTGTGCAACCCTGGATGGTCCAGATGGATGGAGTAGTGGATGGTTGGTGGACGGCCACCCGGTTCCAACAAGGCTGTGATGTCAGCAAGGCAGTGGTGGAGTCATGTTTTGGGCCGGAATCATGGGAAGAGAGCTGGTCGGCACCTTTAGGGTCCCCGAAGGTGTAAAGATGACCTCTGCAAAGTTTATGGAGTTCCTGACTGACCACTTCCTTCCCTGGTACAGAAGGAAGAACTATGCTTTATGTAATAAAATCATCTTCATGCATGACAATGAACCATCTCATGCTGCAAAGAATACCTCTGCGTCAATGGCTGCTATGGGGATAAAAGGAGAGAAAGTCATGGTGGGGCCTACATCCTCCCCTGACCTCAATCTTATTGAGAACCTTTGGAGCATCCTCAAGCAAAAGATCTATGAGGGTGGGAGGCAGTTTACATCCAAACAGCATAATAACAAGAATAGGCGCACTATTCAAAAACATCTCAATAATATCTCCCAATGCAATCGTATATAAAATTGAAATTATGTTCTATATTAGAATAAAGTCCATATAATAGGCATAGATTGAACAGTCTATGTGGGAAGCCAGTAAAAATAAATATAAGAACTCAATCCAGGGGTATACACACAGGGCTGCCGTCAGGGTGGAACAGAAACCGTATTCTGAGGCTGAAGAGAGAACAAATCGAGAGGCGCCTCTGGGTGCAATAGTTTCAAGCAACGATTTTAATAAACATCAATAGTAGCACTCACATTTGGATGTAAGAAATCAGGCATGGTATAAATGTCAGGATGACGTTTCCCCGGCGCTGTGCTGTGTCCATCCTTGCTTGTAACACTTCCGTATGATGGTGAAGCCGGCTCCGGAAGGCGGGCCTCAGAACGAGGCTTGAAGCGCAAGATGAAGCTGTCTCAGGGGGATGTCGTCATCAACAGTGGACGCGTTTCGTGAGCATGCGCACTTGGTTGTTATCACAAGTCGCACTCCTTCTTCAACAACATAACAAGCATACCAAGTATGGACAATTCATAAAGGAATGGGGAAGGGACGTGGGCGGGACAGTGTATACAAACGGGTTCAAAGCCGGGAATTTAAAATGAGTATTAAACTTTAAAAGCAACTCGGAGTGCATGAACAAAACCTATAAAATTAAGAAATAATATAAATATGAAAAAAATGGACAAAAATGTAAGTCCCAGAAACAATTAATTGAGAAAGATTAAAAAGAAGATGTCATATACCGGTGGTGCGAATTCGGATAAAGTAAAAAATTGTATGTAAGATAAAAATTGTATATAATAATTGTATATAATGTATGAAAGTTAGAAAAAAATAATCAAATTTAATTAATTAATTGAACCAACCAACTAATTAATTAAATGAATAAAAACAGAAAAAAATCATATTATATTGCCAATATATTAAAAATATGTTAAAAACCTATAGTATCTATATTAAAAATATATATAAAAAAAATAAAATATTATTATATATATATATATATATATATATATATATATATATATATATATATATATATAAATAATATATCATCATTATTGTAAAAAATATATATAATGCATACACATGTATATGTCCTATATCTATTATATCTTTTAGAGGGTTGTGGCACCTGCGAAAAATTCAAAGAATTCCAAAAGTGCAAAGAATGATAAAGTGCATTTTTCAGTGCACTAGTGACATATATAAATAAATATGTGTATGTAAACAACAGATTCTCCAGGCAAGTATAGACTGCTCAGGAGGCACCAATATCCACATATATACAGTTGTGCGCAAATGAGCACAACCGTGCAAGCATAGGCGCACTTGCGCCCAAACGCACACACAAACGCATGTAAGTGTGGTTAATCTACAGATTTTCAGCTATTTACATGGGGAAAATAATGATAATAATAATAATAATGATAGTGAGCCCGTAAACACATTGTGCGTACAGGAGAACGGATTAAGATATTTTGATTATCTAAAGAATAGTTGATTTAAATTCCTTCGTTCACCCCGCCAGGTGAGAAAACATCTAAAGTGTAGATCCAGAATGTTTCTCTAGAGCAGAGCTTATTAAACAGCTCTGCGGCTGGAAGAGACTTAGGAATTTGCTCAATAACCCAAACTTGCAATCCCTCAGTGGACTGTTGGTGAGCTTGAATAAAATGTCATCCTGACATTTATACCATTCCTGATTTCTTACATCCAAATGTGATTGCTATTATTGATGTTTATTAAAATCGTTGCTTGAAACTATTGCACCCAGAGGCACCTCTCTATTTGTACTCTCTACATCCAAACAGCAGCTCTGGAAGGCTATTCTGACATCTTGCAAACAAATTCAAGCAGAAACTGTCCAAAAACTCACAAGTTCAATGGATGCAAGACTTGTAAAGCTGCTATCAAATAAGGGGTCCTATGTTAAAATGTAATGTGACCTGTTAAAATGTTTAAAAAGTTTTTTATTTTTTTTATTTTTTTATATTCTTTATTTTCGCAATTTTCCTTATACACATGATTCATCACGTTTATAATCAAATATTAGACAAATACATCTATTCAAGTTACATTTTTTTCCCAAGACCCCAAACCACCCCCCTCCCCCTCTAAGAGGAAAAAAAAAAAAAAAAAAAAGCCTACCCCGTCTCGCTCACCTCCCCCCGTTCCCCACAGTATTTCCTTCCATTATCCTAAGATATTGTTCTGTTTCCCTGAACTCAATCCATTGTTGCCATATCCTCTGATATTTTTCTTCTAGATTCTCTAGCGTGTATAGTGACTGTTCTATTATTCTTGTCCTCTCCACCCTCACTACCCACTCTTTCATTGAGGGTATCTCCTGAGATTTCCAGTAGCAGGGAATTAAGGCTTTGGCTGCATTTAATAGATAAGGGGTGAGGTTTCTAGCGTGTCGTCCCTCTCCCCACTCTGTATCATGGAATAGACATACCCATGGAAGTTTCTTCACCCTAACTCGTGTTATATTAAAAATTATTTCTATTATTTGCTCCCAATATTTTTTTATTTTCGGGCAATACCACCACAGGTGTGAGAAGGACCCCACTGCATCGCACCCTCGCCAACAATTTGGAGAAATATCTCCATTGTAGGCGTTCGCTCCTTGGGGAGTTACATACCACCTAGCTAGAAGTTTATAGGACATTTCTACTGATTGTATGTCTTTTGCTGTTGAGAAAACATGTCCTAAGATCTTGATCTTCTGATCCTCGCTATTTAATGGGCCGATCTCACTTTCCCATTTCCCTAAATACGAGGGGTATTCGTGCTCCGCCGCTCACAACAGGATTTTATAAGTCTTTGAAATTCTTTTCTCGCGGTTGTTGGGGGAATCTATTAATTTTTCTAAAGGTCTAAGTTCTCTCTTACCACGTAGGGGTTTTGGGAGTGTCTGTGTGAAGTGTTGTATTTGGGTATAGCGCCACTTATCTAGTGCTCTGTGTCCCCACTTCATAATAATCTCATTATAAGTGCTAATTCTATTCCCTTCCATCACGTCTATCAATCTCAAATTCTCTTTATTGGACCATCTACTGAAATATATAAACTCCTCCTTACCTGGGGGAAAAAAATTTGTGTCTAATAGTGGAATTAGTGGGGAATTATAGTCCCAATTGTGCCTTTTGTGTATTGCATCCCAAATTTTTAGTGAGTGCTTTGTGAGTGAAGTTGTATTTGGGGCTAAGTGTCTATAGTGTGGGGGTATCCATATAATTTCTCCTATTCTTGTTCTACTTAACTTTCTTTCTAGTTCCACCCAACTTTTATCCTCATAATTATGACTCCAGTCTATTATTCTAGAAATTGCGACCGCTTCGTAATACTTTTTAAAATCCGGGGCAGCCAACCCCCCTCTTCCTTTTTCTCTTACTAATGTGTCGAATGCGATGCGCGCCCGTTTACCCGCCCAAATGAATTTTGTTATTATTGACTTTATTTTCTTCAGGTATGACTGAGGGAGAGAAATTGGGATCATTTGGCAGGTATAAATGAATATGGGGAGAGTGAACATTTTAACCGCGTTTATCTTTCCAATCCAAGAGAGGGCTTTATATTGCATTCCTCTAAGTTGATTTTTAATTTTATTAATCAGTGGAATATAGTTGTGGTTAAAGAGGTTATCTACTTGAGGCGTTAATTTTATTCCCAGGTAGTTAAGCTCATTTTTACACCATTTAAATTGAAATCTAGATTGTATAGCGCTCTGTTCTTGTATTGATAAGGTTAAGTTTAATATCTCGGATTTAGACATGTTAACTTTAAAGTTCGACAGTTTACCGTATTGTTTTAATTCTTTCATAGCCATTGGGATAGATATTCTGGGGTTGGAGATATAGAGCAACAAGTCGTCCGCAAATGCCGATACCTTGTACTCCCCGTCTCCTGCTCGGATTCCCTGGATATCGGGATTTTTGCGGATCGCTGACAATAGGGGTTCTAGGGTAATTATAAATAAAAGAGGAGAAAGTGGGCAACCCTGTCTTGTCCCATTAAACAAGTCGAGGGGAGAAGACAGGGTCCCGTTGACTCTTATTTTTGTTGTCGGATGCTGATAAAGGGCCTCGATCCATTTCATCATCCTGTCACACAGTCCCATATAGCTCAATGTTTCAAGCAAGAATACCCAGTTGACCCGGTCAAAGGCCTTTTCGGCATCAATTGACATAAGGACTGTAGGCGCACCCCTCCTAACGGCTTCTTGGATCAGCATTATTGCTTTCAAAGAATTATCTCTACCTTCCCTCCCCTGCACGAACCCAGCTTGATCGTTATGTATCCATTCTGGCAGATATGACTTCAATCTCTCGGCAATTATTTTTGCAAATAGCTTTATGTCCGAGTTTAGTAAGGAGATTGGCCTATAGCTTTCTACTGCCATCGGGTCTTTCCCCTCCTTCAAAATCAGAGTAATATGTGCCAGTAGTGTCTCCTCTCTAAATTTCTCGCTTATCCCTATTGCATTAAAATATTTGCATAGTCTAGGTGCTAACTGCTTGGAGAACTTTTTATAATATATAATAGAGAATCCGTCGGGACCCGGGCTACCTCCTGGGGCTGTATTGGCTATAGCTCTTTCTACTTCTTCTACCGATATAGGTGCACCGAGTGCCTCCATTTCTTCCGTTTTACCCTTTGGGAAGTCCATATTCCGAAGGTACTCCCTGATTTCGTCCCGCCGCTTTCCTTCATTTTCTTTGTGTTCAATATTATATAAGGTACTATAGTGTTTGTGAAATGTGCTCGCTATTTCCGGGGATGATATCAAGATCTCGCCATTTACGTCTCTAATCCTCTCTATGAACGTCCTGTTCTTTTTTTCCTTGACCCTATTGGCCAGCCATTTACCTGCTCTGTTCCCCCACTGATATCTTTCCCTCTTTAAAATGTGTATTACGGCTGTCCTCTCTTGCTCGACGTATTCTGCTAGCTCTCTTTTTTTGGTTATCAGCTCTTGTTTCTCCGGTATTCCTTTGGGTCTTGTTTTCTGCTCTAGCTCATGTATATCCTTATATAACTCCCTTTTCCTTTTTTCCCTTGCTTTTTTTTTACCTGCTCCAATGCCTATTAAGCTGCCCCTTATCACCGCTTTATGGGTTTCCCAGACTATTGAGGCCGAAACCTCTGGTGACTCATTTAAAGTAAAGAAAGTTTCAAATTCCTGTTCTATCTTAATGATTGACTCTTGGTCTTGCAATAATGTGACGTTGAGTTTCCAGTTTGTTCCAGGTCTACAGTCCCCCTTTATATCCAGATGGATTTTCACTGGAGCATGGTCTGATAAGGTCATTGTTTTTATTTCTGCATTCCTGAGTATCGGGACCAGCTGATGTTCTATAAAGATATAATCTATCCTGGAGAAGGAGCTGTGGACCTGGGAGAAACAAGTGTAGTCTCTATCTTTTAAATGTAGTATTCTCCAAGTATCTTGTAACTGCCAATCTCCCAATGCTTTAATAACTTTTTTCTTCCTTTGTTCTGTAGCTTGAGACCTACCCAGTGAGGTATCTAATTTTGGGTCTATGCTCCAATTAAGGTCTCCTGCTAAAATAAGTTTACCTTCTTTAAACCCCTCAAGTCTACTTAATACTCTCCTGAGAAATTTATCCGGGTTTTTATTTGGTGCATAAACATTCACAATTGTACATTTCATATTGTATAACATACCTTTTATAAATAAGTATCTTCCCTCCGGGTCCACAAGACGCTCCTCTAGCTTAAATTTTATTGACCTGCTAAGGCCAATTGCTATACCTCTCGAATAAGGCGATGGAGAATCTGCATGATACCATAGTGGGAAATGAAACGAATTTAATCTAATTCCTGAACTATGCGTTATATGCGTCTCCTGTAGGCATACGATGCCTGCCTCCAGGAAGAGTAGTTCGTCATTTACACTATGCCTTTTTTTTTTTGTATTTAACCCTCTTACATTGTATGTAATAAAATTTATCCCCTCCATATTGGGTTTTTAGGGAGGCAGTCTATAGATGCGTCTTGTGGAGCCAGGGTCGATTTCCGTACTGTGGCGGCGAGGGGTGAGCGAGACCCCAAAAAAAAAAAAAAAAAAGACCCCCAAACATAGCCCCCCACCTCCCCCCTCCCAACCCTCCCCTCTTCTGAAACGATACACCCTGATGGGTTGGACAGAACCCCCCACAATCGTTTAATATATGGGCCAGGCGTGCTCCTTCACGATGTCGCCTGCATTCCATATTCTCCGTGAGGCTCATTTCCGTAACCGTGTGAACCCATCCCCGTCTCCCACCCGCTCCCCCCTACCCCCCCCCACCGCTCCCCCCCCCCCTCCATATTTCATCTTCTAATAACCGTTTTATTGCTTATCTGCCACCAGATGTCGAGGGTCCATCAAGTCCCCTCTTCCCTCCCCGCAACCTCCCCCCGCCCGCCACCCCCCCAGGCCGTTCATCCCGGGGGGGCCAGATACCCTCCTCCTTTCCCCATTCCAATAAAGTTGGGGGTGGGTCGATACCGAGACGCTCACAGAATCTTTCAACATCCTCCGGGAAACACAGAACCGCAGACCGCCCATCCCTCTTCCCAACCAGACATGCTGGGAATCCCCACTGGTAGGGGATCTCTGCTGTCCTCAACAATGAGGTCAGGGGTTTTAATCGCCACCTTCTCCTCAATGTCTCAGGCGCAAGGTCTGCGTAGATCTGCAGCTCTGCTCCCTCGTAGGATACCCCATTGAGTGTTCTAATTCTATTCATAATCAAGGCCTTCTCTTCCACAAAATGGAACCTTATTATTACATCCCTGGGGAGTCTGGTCTACCTCTCGGGGTCCGAGTCAGCCTATGAATTCTGTCGATTTTCAGGATTTCTGTGGCTTCTCTGTCAAGAAAAGGGTTGAATAATTGCTGTGCTATACTTCTCAACTCTGTGTTGCCATATAACTCAGGGAGACCCTTTATACGTAAATTCTTCCTTCTACTTCGATTCTCTTGGTCTTCTAATTTATATAGCAACGACCTATTAGCTCTCTGGAGGGCGTTCACCTGCTCTGATATTTGTGCTAGCTTTTGGTCGTAGACCCCTAACCTGTCCTCCACCTCTTCTACTCTCCCCAGGACTAATCCAATATCTCCCCTTAGGGCTGCAATTTCCCCTTTCAGGGATGTTTCCAAATTTGAGAACATCTCCGAAAGCATCTCTCTTATTTGTGGTGTTTCCTCTTGGGGTGTAGGCTGCATGGTTCTTTCTATCTCTGTAGCTCCTCCCTCCGCACCTCTCTCCATCCTCCTGTTCTGTGTCCCCTCGTGTCCTGCAGTGGTATTTTGTGGACTTTTATCGTCTACCTTTGGTCCTGTTGTCTTTGTTCCGTTTACTTTCCCTCCTTTACTATCCTCCGAGCCTCTCTGCCTGTTTAGGCCTGATCGTAGGGGTACTCCTCCTTGGCTCAATCTTGGGCCCCCCTGTCCCTCCTCAACTATGCTAGTATTGGTGGCCATGTATCTCTGGATGCCTCCCGGGCTTTGAGTTGGGGGGTTCAGTTTAACAATCTTGCTTGCTTTACCCCTCATATTTATTACAATCCTTCTTTCCGTTTGGGGTATTCCAGCTATCTCTTACGGGGTCCTTTATTTTCCCTTCTCTTCCCCGTGTTCCCAACCTTTACTCGATTGATTTAGTTTACCTGGTGGGCAATGGGGTATGTACTATATGGTTTCCTGCTGTGGGAACTATCCTAAACCCCTTCCCTCACCTGGATATCCCCTACTACCTATTGGGATTTATCCACATAGTACAAAATACATTATATTTACCCCCACAAATAACCTTGTACTACATTTTATAAAAAAGTTCACTCATACGGCTAGAATATCTCTTAACCTTGCCTCTCGCACCTCCTTTCAAGGGGGCGGGGAGGTAGACAGGAGACCAAAGACCAATGCCAGGGGGCACTGAGGGGGCTCAAGAGAGGGAAAAAAAAAAGGGGGGGGGGGGGACCAGTGCACTCCAAGTCCAGAGTATTGGTGGGTATTGGTAGGGTTTCTTCCGGCCCTTCCTGTTCTCTGTTTGAGGGATGTGCCCTTGTTGCAATAGTGTTCTGTAGTATTCGCCAAGAGTTTTTATAAGTTTGTGGCTGTTACGTCGGCTTCCAAGCACTCCATAAAATTATTATAGGTGTTTCCGAGTCCCACAGAGAAAAAAAAAAAAAAAAAAAAATCCGGGAAGAGAGAAAAAAACAAAAGCATATAAAAACTCCCAGAAGAGGAGGAGAGGAGAGGGGGCACTCTCCCCGATAGGGCATCCGCCCAGTATTCACTGTATAAGTTCTCCTGGCTCTAGGTTGATAGCCTTATGGGGAGATACTCTGGAACGCTGTATCGACAACCTACTTGGTTACCCCCAAAGGTGCACCTCCCCTTTCTAGCGTCTATCCGGGGGATGTTAATCTCCGGGGCCGCCGCCGTGCTGGACCCTGACAATTTGAGGTTACAGAGTCTGCGGTAGTGGCCCAGTAGAGGTATCTCTTTCACTTTTCCAGCCACCAAACATTCCACACTTTCTTCCTCCCGTACCGTTACAATATGGAGTTGCCTCTCTGGTCGCAGAGCATTAAGATTTATCGGTGCAGGGGTCACTCTTAGGGTTTTTTTTTTTTTTTCTTCTTCCTTCCTTCCCCGTTTACCCCTCCACGGCCAAAAAGAGAAAAAATTGCTTACACTTTGCATATATTTCAGTCCTCTAGGCCAGGGGACCGAGGTGGGGGGGCAAGGTGGCGATAATTTTCTCTCCTATGTACGCCCGTCAGTTGTATGGTATGTATGGTATGTTCGTCTTCCTGAGACGCCAATCTATTCCTGCACCCAGTATACAAGTTGGTATAAAAGTTGGTTAGGGGCATTCAGTGGTTTAAACCATTCAGTGGTTTGAGTGTTGTATTGTCCTACTACCCCCTTTTTTTTTTGGAGAGAGATGTCTTGTAGTGCCTTGTTACGAGTCTTACATTAAGCAGTTCACATCCAATGGGTCAATTATTGGGGCACTGGGCAGCTTCTCTCTAGTGCGGGGGATACAGCAGAGAAACAAATTATAGCTGGCCCGAGGGCCACTCACCGCTCCTGGCTTGGGGTACAGGATCAGGTTTGACTCCTTCATCTGGGTGCTGCTACGGAACTGCCTCGAGGCCGGGTTCTGCAATCTGTGCCGGCTGTATGCGTGTCAGCTGGAAGGCGCCACAGTACGTCTGGTTGGCTGGGGCTGTAAGGTGCTATCCGGCCACCTCGAGCGGAGGTGGAGATGTTTCAGCCCTCTCCAGGATGCCGGCCGAGGGAGAGGAGGCGAGCGGGGGAGAAGTCCATCAATGGCCGCAGTGGACTGTATGGGGGCGGCTAGCTCCACACCTCGCCGGTCATCCCCCCACCGCACACGGGCTGTGGGGTATGGTGCTAGCCGGCGTCTTCAGCGTGGAGGAGCGAGCAGCGGTGGAGCGGGAGCAGGGTCGAGCGCGGGCATCTGACGAGCGGCGCTCACGCTGTTACGTCATGACACCTCCCCCCAAAATGTTTAAAAGGTTAAAATGTTGTTCAAAGTTTGATTGAAATAGCTTTTGATTTCAGTAAATATGCTGCAAACACAACAAATGACAATTTCTAGTTCTTTACCACCTATAAAGTGTTTTGAAACTTACTGTGCGTAATAATTTGGAACAGTGCATTGTAAGTTTTTTATTTATTTTTTTTAAAAAAAACAACTGTTATCATTAGAAGGTTTGTTCAATAAAATTTGAATTGTACTCTTAATAGTTAATAACATGAGGATTATGCTGACTGTTGTTTACATCAATTATTTAGGTAAATGAGAAAAATATAATTTCTGGCATAATAATTTGGAACAGGGTGTATATATGTTGCAGACTGTATATATAGGTTATGCACTGCAGATCACCGAATAACCTGCCTGGCCTGCCTGAAAGTGTAAAAACAAATATTTTCATGAAATTAAAATACAGATTGCGTTACATGAACATCTTGAAAATTAATGGAAACACCTGCAAAATAGGAGCGTAGTACCTTTGACGTAAAACCTATACCTTGTGAGAATGACAATTAAACAGAACGTGTGTATTTCACACGTCCGATCGTTACTATACTGCAGGTAAGTAAGTGGTTAACAATGTGAAATAAATTAGACGTTTGTTTTGCCAATAAAAGTGGCAACTAAGCAAAAAATTAAAATATAATGAAAACTTGAATCTTTAGAGAAAAAATCTAAAAGGCGCTTATTGATTTGGGAGAATGATTATCAATAGTAGAATATGCAATACATCAATATTTGAGAGAACATACAAGATAAAATCAACATGACATAATTACCCATTCCAAATGGTTACTAGTCTGGATTGTCGGTTACCAGTATTTTTAAGATGGCTGCCATGGCTTTCAACATGAATACTCTTAAAGAGGAATTACTTCTTGCAACATCCAAGTTCCAAGGATCAGAGTTCAGGAATCTTAATGTCAAAATATGTATTCATGCATAGGTGTCAGTCTGTCTGGAAGTATGTGTCTCTCCCAGTGTCCCACTCAGGGTGTGTCCCTGAGCCTCTCTCCCTTTCATGGCATCTTACTTGCTTCTAAATACCCTCTTAGACAATAAGATCATAAAACTTATAATATGCTCAGCCCAAAAGGTATGTGTTTCTTCTTCATTGGTAGGCAAGACTTAATAATTAACCTTTTCCAGGAGCCCAATGATTTTAAGGTAATAGCACCTTCAACCACCAGGTGTCTCACATGTGTCTGGAGTTTATCTCTTTAAGTTAATATATTCTATTTTTATAATGTGTATTAGTTTTTATATTTGTTCTAACGAATATATATATATATATATATATATATATATATATATATATATATATATATATATATATATATAGTATTCAGGGATGCTATTAACCGACATAATATAAAATAAGCTTAGCATAATTTTGATTCATCTCCATCACATAAAATGGTTCTATATTTATAATATATAAATGTATATCTATTAAATCTAGTCTATCTAGGAAGGACACAGGTTATATATATCAATAAATATCACACAGAATGATTATCTAGATGGATAACTGGGTAATTCTGATATATCCTATGAGTATGTGTTAATCTAAACGTAGGTTAAATTCTTAGTTATAATTCCGATTATATGTTTTTCATAATACTAATTAATTTCTTAAAACACTTCTACTTATAAAATCACTCTTTCATATATATTTTCTTTATAACAAAGTTCTTAGATCATCAGATACTAAAATTCTAATTATCTTTTGTGACCTACAAATATCATAGATACAGGCGGTCCCCTACTTACAAACATCCGACTTACAAACGACTCCTACTTACAAACATAGGGAGAAAACAGGAAGTGAGAGGAAATCTACCCCTAGGAAGGGAAATTCACTCCTGTAATGCCCCGTACACACGGTCAGAAATTCAGACGGAAAATGTCCGATCAGACCATGTTGTCGGAAAATCCAGCTGTGTATGGGCTCCATCAGACTTTTCCTGTCGGAATTTCCGACGGAAAAAATTTGAAATCTTGCACTCAAATTTTCCGACAACAAAATCCGATCGGACTTTTTCCATGTGTGTAGAGAATTCCGACGGACAAAGTGCCACGCATGCTCAGATCAAATTACGAGACTAAAACTATTGGCTACTAGCCTCTACGTAGTTCCGTCGTACGCAACGAACGTCACCATGTTCAGAATGATCGGTTTTTCCGACAACTTTGTCCGACCTTGTGTATGCAACACCAGTGTCGGACAAAATCCGTCGGAAAAAATCAGACGGATTGTGTGGTCGGAATTTCCGACCTTGTGTACGGGGCATAAGAGTTAATATGGGAAACAGGTGTCTCCACTGATGTTTTATCACCAATCCTTGTTTCCCTAATAACCCAAAATCTTCAAAATCCAATTGTCATTGGGACAGAAAGTGAGGTGAAATCTTCTGAGCAGGGGCACAGACAGCAAAACAAATGTTACAGGGGACACAACCCTTCCCTGTGCTATCTAAAAAACTTAAAAATAGATTTTGGGGCTGGAGCTACACTTAAAAAAATGTACCTGATCCGACCTACAAACAGATTCAACTTAAGAACAAACCTACAGTCCCTATCTTGTTTAACCCAGGGACTGCCTGTAATCTAAATGATTTATCAAAGATATGGATGACTGATAAATGATTCCTATAACATCGATTGCAACATTGTAACATAACATATTATATGTCCATATCATATATAGATACATGTATTTGTCATTTCACTTTGGTTTCTGACTGTTGTCATCCTGTCGTATAATTAACCAAAGTTCTTAGATCATCAGATACTAATTATAATCATCTCTGTGACCTTCAATATCATACATAATTCAAATGACTTATCACCATATAGGTATTTTAAAATATTTATATTTTCTGACTTGCATATCCCACCATTTTTTTATGAATTTACAAATATATATATATATATATATATATATATATATATATATATATATATATATATATATAATATACACACATACATACATACATACATACATACATACACGCACACACAAAGCCGGGATGTATATATATATATATATATATATATATATATATATATATATATATATATATATATATATATATATATATATATATATATATATATATATATATATATATATATATATATTAAATACACTGCAGCTAACTGAATAAACTGCCTGCTCAAAGTAAATGAAATTACACTCTCTCTCTCTATCCGCCAAGAACACACTACACAAGGCTGACATGCAGGTGGCCTTATCTAGTGTGGGGCGTGGACTTAACCCCCTCAGCCATAATTGGCCAAAGGCACCCTTCCTTTGGCCAATTATTACTCTCTTTGCTGACGGCGCTGTGATTGGCCAAAGCATACGGGTCATAATGCATGCTTGGCCAATTATCAGCCAGCGATGACGCAGTGCATTATGGGGCGTGGCGCACCACTCAAATTTGGCGCAAACACCCCATAATGTTAGATCTTCGAACGATCAAAGAGCCAATGTTCGAGTCGAACTCAAGAGAGGGCCGGACTGGCTGTAGTGGAAAGGAATGTAAGGGAGAGCCGGACATGACTGGGTGTCTAGTGACACACCAGGGGACAGTATTAGGGATTGGTTGCAGTGGGTGGCCAATAGGAACCGGAGGGGAGCGGCAATATAAAAAGGGGGTGTGGCCGAGCGGAGTCAGTCGGCTTCTAAAATTCACAGGAGGAGGCAGTTTTTACACTGCTCCTCTCTTTTGACTCAAAATGGCAGACCGGGACCTCGTGGAGCGCCTGAGGGCCGCGGCGGCGGCGAACAAGGCAGAGTGGCTGCGGGACCAAGTAGCAGCTATACTGGCTGCTAATCCAGATCGGGATGCAGGGGGACAGAGCAGAGGAGCGGATGGACGTGCCACAGACGGCGGATAGGGATGAGCCGAACACCCCCGGGTTCGGTTCGCACCAGAACCTTCGAACCGACCGAAAGTTCGCGCGAATTTTCGAACCCTATACGTTATAATGGACGCGAACGTTCGAAATCAAAAGTGCTAATTACAACGGCCAATATGCATGTTAATGTCATAAAACAGGTTTGGGGACCCGGGTCCTGCCCCAGGGGACATATATCAATGCAAAAAGAACTTTTAAAAACTAACGTTTTTTCGGGAGCAGTCATTTTAATGATGCATAAAGTGAAAAAAAAAAAAGTGAAATTTTCCTTTAAATATGGTACCTGGGGGGTGTCTAAAGTATGCCTGTGAAGTGGCATGTGTTTCCCGTGTTTAGAACTGTCCTTGCACAAAATGACATTTGTAAAGGAAAAAAAGAAGCCATTTAAAACCACTTGCGGCTTTAGGTTTGTTCTTAAGTAGAATCTGAACAGGTACATTATGAAGTGTAGCTCCATCCCAAAAAAATATATTTTTAAGCTTTTTGGAGAACATAGGGAGGGGTTATCACCCCTGTAACATTTGCTGTCTTTGCACATCTGTTCAGAACATGTCACCTCACTTTCCGTCCCAATGACAAATGTTTTTGGAAAAAGTGGGGTTTTAATTGAAACAAGGATTGGTGATAAAGTATCAGTAGAGAGGAGATACCTTTTTCCCAAATTAAATCTAACAGGATAGAATTTCCCTTCCTAGGGGTAGATTTCCTCTCACTTCCTGTTTTCTGCAAGAAGGAGTCGTTTGTAAGTTGGATGTTTGAAAGTAGGGGCCTGGCGTATATACTCTGCAGAAATTTGCCCTATTAGATGTTGGTGTAGCCACAAGACTGGTGGGCACAGGAATGGGCCCTGCTGTGAGTTAATAGATCAAGATTTGTAATTGCATGCACCTGTTGAACAGGGCAGAAAAATTGGGGGTGGTGGTGGTGGTGGACGGTGTTGCCACAAGACTGTAAGCCCTCATAGTTACTCTTGGTGGGCGCAGGAATGGGCCCTGCTGTGAGTTATTAGATCAAGATTTGTAATTGCAAGCACCTGATGAACAGGGCAGAAAAATTGGGCCTTTGGCGGTGGTGGTGGACGGTGTTGCCACAAGACTGTAAGCTCTCACAGTTACTCTTGGTGGGCGCAAGAATGGGCCCTGCTGTGAGTTATTAGATCAAGATTTGTAATTGCAAGCACCTGATGAACAGGGCAGAAAAATTGGGCCTTTGGCGGTGGTGGTGGACGGTGTTGCCACAAGACTGTAGGCCCTCATAGTTACTCTTGGTGGGCGCAGGAATGGGCCCTGCTGTGAACTATTACATCAAGATTTGTAATTACCCGCCCCTGTTAAACAGGGGCTGAAAAATTGTGCCTTAGGCACTGGTGCTGGTGCCACAACACTGCAACCCCTCACAGATACTGTACTTGGAGCACAGCAGTCACACGTGTTGCAAAGCATTTTTTTTTTAAATTGTAATTACCCGCCCCTGTTAAACAGGGGCTGAAAAATTGTGCCTTAGGCACTGGTGCTGGTGCCACAACACTGCAACCCCTCACAGATACTGTACTTGGAGCACAGCAGTCACACGTGTTGCAAAGCATTTTTTTTTTAAATTGTAATTACCCGCCCCTGTTAAACAGGGGCTGAAAAATTGTGCCTTAGGCACTGGTGCTGGTGCCACAACACTGCAACCCCTCACAGATACTGTACTTGGAGCACAGCAGTCACACGTGTTGCGAAGCATTTTTTTAAAAAATTGTAAGTACACGCCCCTGTTAAACAGGGGCTGAAAAATTGTGCCTTAGGCACTGGTGCTGGTGCCACAACACTGCAACCCCTCACAGATACTGTACTTGGAGCACAGCAGTCACACATGTTGCGAAGCATTTTTTTATAAAAATTGTATGTACACGCCCCTGTTAAACAGGGGCTGAAAAATTGTGCCTTAGGCACTGGTGTGGTGGCATGGATCATTGAGGAGGAGGAAGAGGATAGTCAGTGAACATAAGAGGACAGTCACTCAGCATCAGCATAGGCAGTCTTGAAGGGATGTGATATTAAAAATTATTCGGTTATATCCGCCTCAGGTGCCTGGTAGCTGGTGGTGATCCAAGACTGATTCATTTTGATGAAGGTCAGTCGATCAACCGAGGCGGTGGACAGGCGCACCCTATGATCGGTGACAAATCCTCCAGCAGCACTGAATGTGCGTTCGGAAAGAACGCTGGAGGCAGGACAGGCCAGTAGCTCAATTGCATACTGTGCAAGCTCTGGCCAGTGATCCATCCTCAGGACCCAGTAAGCCAGAGCATTTTCGGTGGGAAAGGTGTCCAAGTCTGACCTTGCCCCAAGGTATTCCTGCACCATGTATATCAGACGCTGGCGATGGTTGCTGGAACCGATCATACCTTGGGGCTGCGGACTAAAAAATTGTCTGAACGCATCGGTCAGACGTCCACCTTCCCCACCGCTCCTTCTGCTACTGACCGAAGCCTCAGCAACTCGTCGCCCAGGACCAGGAGTTTGTAGCCTCCCAGTTTCTGGGAACGCGTTGCACAGACCTTTCTGCAAGGCCTCCCTGAGATGTCTCATCCTCTGCTCCCTCTGCGACGGCAAGATAAGGTCCGCAAGCTTACCCTTGTACCGCGGATCAAGGAGAGTGGCCAGCCAGTAATGGTCCCTCTCCTTGATCCGAAGAACACGAGGATCCTTCCGCAGGCTTTGCAGGATCAGGGAGGCCATGCAGCGTAGGTTAGCTGAGGCATTCGGTCCGGAGTCTTCTGGGTCACTGAGGATGACATGATCGTCAGCCACCTCCTCCCAGCCACGTACAAGTCCACTGGTTTGTTGGGACTGTACATCATCCCTAAAAGACTGCTGCTGCTGATGCCGAGTGCCAGGCTCCACCTCCATGCTCACACAATCCTCCTCCTCCTCCTCCTCCTCCTCCTCCTCCTCCTCCTCCTCCTCCTCCTCCTCCTCCTCCCGCCTCCTCCTCCTCCTCCTCCTCCTCATCCTCCTCATCCTCTTCCTGTGTGATGGGTGGGACAGAAGGAACACTGTCCGGATAAAGGGGGCCTTGAGAGGCAAGGAAGTCCTCCTCTTCCTGCCTCTGTTCTGCCTCAAGTGCCCTGTCCATTATCCCACGCAGCGTATGCTCCAACAGGTGGACAAGAGGGACAGTGTCACTGATGCATGCACTGTCACTGCTCACCATCCTCGTGGCCTCCTCAAATGGTGAGAGGACAGTGCATGCATCCCTGATCATGCTCCACTGACGTGGGGAAAAAAAACCAAGCTCCCCTGACCCTGTCCTGGTGCCATAGTCGCAAAGGTACTCATTGATGGCCCTCTGCTGCGTGTGCAGTCGCTGCAGCATGGCCAACGTTGAGTTCCACCTGGTGGGCATGTCACATATTAGGCGGTTCTTGGGCAGGTTCAGCTCCTTTTGCAGCTCAGTCAGCCGAGCACTGGCATTATAAGATCGGCGGAAATGCACACAGACTTTCCTGGCCTGCCTCAGGACATCCTGTAAGCCTGGGAACCTGCCCAAGAACCGCTGCACCACCAGGTTGAGGACGTGAGCCATGCAGGGCACATGGGTGAGCTGCCCCTGTCGCAGGGCGGAGAGGAGGTTGGTGCCATTGTCAGAAATGACCATTCCTGGCTTAAGCTGACGTGGCGTCAACCACCTCTCGGCCTGCCCCTGCAGAGCTGCCAGAACCTCTGGCCCAGTGTGGCTCCTGTCCCCCAAACACACCAGCGCAAGCAGGGCATGGCATCTTTTTGCCTGCGTACTTGCGTAGCCCCTTGTACGCCTACGGAGCACCGCTGGTTCCAAGGACAGAGCACTGGAGGAAGAAGAAGAGGAGGGGGTGGAGGAGAGAGGTGTGTCACAACCAGTAGCAGTAGTAGCGTTTTGGAGGCGTGGTGGCGGAACAACCTCCAACACTACTGCACCTTGTCCTGCATCCCTCCCAGCTGCCAATAGAGTGACCCAATGGGCCGTGAAAGAAAGGTACCGTCCCTGTCCATGCCTGCTGGACCATGAGTCAGCGGTAATATGCACCTTACCGCTGACCGCCCTGTCCAGCGAGGCATGGACATTGCCCTCCACATGCCGGTAGAGAGACGGAATCGCCTTCCGTGAGAAAAAGTGGCGTTTGGGAACCTGCCACTGAGGAACCGCACATTGAACAAACTCACGGAAGGGGGCCGAGTCTACCAACTGAAAAGGCAGCAGTTGAAGTGCTAGCAATTTAGCCAGGCTAGCATTCAACCGCTGGGCATGTGGATGGCTGGGAGTGTACTTCTTTCTACGGTCCAGCAGCTGGGGCAGGGAAATTTGCCTGCTGCAATCGGACGTCGGTGTACTGCAAGTACTTGGTTGTGACACACCTAATTCTACACCTTCAGTCCTCTCAGAGCAGCTTTCAGAGAGGACTGAAGGTGTAGTGGGGATGGAGATCCCAGCTGAGGAGGAGCAAGGAGAGGTCCGCTTAGTTCTTTGGTGTGGGTCTTTTATGTGTGCCTGCCAACGAGCTGCATGGCAGGTCGCCATATGTCTGGTCATGCTTGTGGTGCCCAAGCGGCTGATGTTTTGGCCACGCGAGATACGCTTGAGACAAATATTGCAAATAGCAGTGGTGCGATCTGATGCACTCGTCTCAAAAAAGGCCCACACCAAAGAACTTTTCTGATAACGTGCAGAGGCAGCGCCCTGCACAGGCGGAGCTCTGCGGTGTTGTACAGTTGCTGTGCTGGCCTCTACCTGGCCTCCAGGGGGCATCCTGCCTCGTTGGACATGTGACGCCGCATCCTCCTCCTCCTCGTCCTCCTCCTCATCCTCTCTCCCTTCAGGCACCCACGTGGAGTCAGTGACCTCATCATCCCTCCCTCTTCACCACTAGAGCAAACCTGGCAGTAAGCTGCAGCTGGTGGAACAGTACTGCCAGATTCCTCAAGCTGGGTATCATCATCCGAGCCTTCGAATCGTTGGGCATCCTCCTGGAGCTTGTACCCAACACTGTGCTCAAAGAGTTCGGGGACTCCTCAGGAGGACATGGTGGGTCTAGGGAAGGGGTGGCTGATGATGCTCTGCCAGTACCCTGAGCCTGGGTGAGAGAGGATGAGGAGGATGAGGAGGGCTTGGTCATCCATTCTACCAAGCCTTCAGCATGATGCGGCTCCACATGTCCAGCTGCCGAAAACAAAGACGCGCGTGTCCCATGGCCACGTGCTGATGACGATGCACGACCACGTCCACGGCCACGGCCACGTCCACTAGAAACAGAGCCTGCCTGCCCTGTGTTCTTGGCTCTGCACGCTCTGCCTCCCCTTGGCGGTCTTCCAGCCATTGTAGTCGGTAGTCCTGTGGGTGCTGCTGAGAAGAATATATAGGAGCTCTGTGTGATGCCACTAACACACTAGAAGTCCTATGGGTGCTTCTGCAAAGAAAATAGAGGAGCTCTGTGTGATGCCACTAACACACTAGAAGTCCTGTGGGTGCTGCTGAGAAGAAAATATAGGAGCTCTGTGTGATGCCACTAACACACTAGAAGTCCTATGGGTGCTTCTGCAAAGAAAATAGAGGAGCTCTGTGTGATGCCACTAACACACTAGAAGTCCTGTGGGTGCTTCTGCAAAGAAAATAGAGGAGCTCTGTGTGATGCCACTAACACACTAGAAGTCCTATGGGTGCTTCTGCAAAGAAAATAGAGGAGCTCTGTGTGATGCCACTAACACACTAGAAGTCCTGTGGGTGCTTCTGCAAAGAAAATAGAGGAGCTCTGTGTGATGCCACTAACACACTAGAAGTCCTGTGGGTGCTGCTGAGAAGAAAATAGAGGAGCTCTGTGTGATGCCACTAACACACTAGAAGTCCTATGGGTGCTTCTGCAAAGAAAATAGAGGAGCTCTGTGTGATGCCACTAACACACTAGAAGTCCTGTGGGTGCTTCTGCAAAGAAAATAGAGGAGCTCTGTGTGATGCCACTAACACACTAGAAGTCCTGTGGGTGCTGCTGAGAAGAAAATAGAGGAGCTCTGTGTGATGCCACTAACACACTAGAAGTCCTATGGGTGCTTCTGCAAAGAAAATAGAGGAGCTCTGTGTGATGCCACTAACACACTAGAAGTCCTGTGGGTGCTTCTGCAAAGAAAATAGAGGAGCTCTGTGTGATGCCACTAACACACTAGAAGTCCTGTGGGTGCTGCTGAGAAGAAAATAGAGGAGCTCTGTGTGATGCCACTAACACACTAGAAGTCCTATGGGTGCTTCTGCAAAGAAAATAGAGGAGCTCTGTGTGATGCCACTAACACACTAGAAGTCCTGTGGGTGCTTCTGCAAAGAAAATATAGGTCTGTGTGATGGCACTAACACACTTCAAGTCCTATGGGTGCTTCTGGGAAGAAAATATAGGTCTGTGTGATGGGACTAACACTATTAAAGTCCTATAGGTGCTTCTGGGAACAAAATATATGATCTCTGTGTGATGGGACTAACACACTTCAAGTCCTATAGGTGCTTCTGGGAACAAAATATATGATCTCTGTGTGATGGGACTAACACACTTCAAGTCCTATAGGTGCTTCTGGGAACAAAATATAGATCTCTGTGTGATGGGACTAACACACTTCAAGTCCTATAGGTGCCTCTGGGAAGAAAATATAGGTCTGTGTGATGGGACTAACACACTTCAAGTCCTATAGGTGCTTCTGGGAACAAAATATATGATCTCTGTGTGATGGGACTAACACACTTCAAGTCCTATAGGTGCTTCTGGGAAGAAAATATAGGTCTGTGTGATGGGACTAACACACTTCAAGTCCTATAGGTGCTTCTGGGAACAAAATATATGATCTCTGTGTGATGGGACTAACACACTTCAAGTCCTATAGGTGCTTCTGGGAAGAAAATATAGGTCTGTGTGATGGGACTAACACACTTCAAGTCCTATAGGTGCTTCTGGGAACAAAATATATGATCTCTGTGTGATGGGACTAACACACTTCAAGTCCTATAGGTGCTTCTGGGAACAAAATATATGATCTCTGTGTGATGGGACTAACACACTTCAAGTCCTATAGGTGCTTCTGGGAACAAAATATATGATCTCTGTGTGATGGGACTAACACACTTCAAGTCCTATAGGTGCTTCTGGGAACAAAATATATGATCTCTGTGTGATGGGACTAACACACTTCAAGTCCTATAGGTGCTTCTGGGAAGAAAATATAGGTCTGTGTGATGGGACTAACACACTTCAAGTCCTATGGGTGCTTCTGGGAAGAAAATATAGGTCTGTGTGATGGGACTAACACTATTCAAGTCCTATAGGTGCTTCTGGGAACAAAATATATGATCTCTGTGTGATGGGACTAACACACTTCAAGTCCTATAGGTGCTTCTGGGAACAAAATATATGATCTCTGTGTGATGGGACTAACACACTTCAAGTCCTATAGGTGCTTCTGGGAACAAAATATATGATCTCTGTGTGATGGGACTAACACACTTCAAGTCCTATAGGTGCTTCTGGGAAGAAAATATAGGTCTGTGTGATGGGACTAACACACTTCAAGTCCTATGGGTGCTTCTGGGAAGAAAATATAGGTCTGTGTGATGGGACTAACACTATTAAAGTCCTATAGGTGCTTCTGGGAACAAAATATATGATCTCTGTGTGATGGGACTAACACACTTCAAGTCCTATAGGTGCTTCTGGGAACAAAATATATGATCTCTGTGTGATGGGACTAACACACTTCAAGTCCTATAGGTGCTTCTGGGAACAAAATATAGGAGCTCTGCCTGCCTGCCACGAACACACTTCAAGTCCTATAGGTGCTTCTGGGAACAAAATATATGATCTCTGTGTGATGGGACTAACACACTTCAAGTCCTATAGGTGCTTCTGGGAACAAAATATATGATCTCTGTGTGATGGGACTAACACACTTCAAGTCCTATAGGTGCTTCTGGGAACAAAATATATGATCTCTGTGTGATGGGACTAACACACTTCAAGTCCTATAGGTGCTTCTGGGAACAAAATATAGGAGCTCTGCCTGCCTGCCACGAACACACTACAAGTCCTATAGGTGCTTCTGGGAACAAAATATAGGAGCTCTGCCTGCCTGCCACAAACACACTACAAGTCCTATAGGTGCTTCTGGGAACAAAATATAGGAGCTCTGCCTGCCTGCCACGAACACACTACAAGTCCTATAGGTGCTTCTGGGAACAAAATATAGGAGCTCTGCCTGACTGCCACGAACACACTACAAGCCCCTCTTTCTAAATCAATCTTTCTAAATGAATCTATCTAACTCAATCTCTCTAAGTAAATCTCTCTAACTAACTAAATCCAGCAGAGTGTCACAGAACTATCCTGCTCTATCTGCGCCGGAACAGCATGTGACCGGCGCAGACGGCGTGGCGGCCTTTTATAAGAGGGGGCGTGTACTAAAGCCCCTGAGCTGTAATTGGCTACAGGCGTCCTGCCTGTAGCCAATTATGGCTCTTCGAGTTTCCGGCGCTGTGATTGGCCAAGCATGCGGGGTCACAGTGCATGCTTGGCCAATCATCAGCCAGCAATGCACTGCGCCGGCCGCGCCGGCCGCAATGCATTGCGGGGCCGCTCGCATCACACGAACGTGATGCGAGCGGCCAAAATAGTTCTGGGCTCGCCGAGCGAGCGAACACCCGGTGCTCGATGCGAACATGGGTTCGCATCGAGCACCGGGCCCATCCCTAACGGCGGAACTCCACCACGCGGCCGGGTGTCTAGGCCGCCGGCGAGGTACTCTCCTGGGGCGGTGACCGGCCCAGCTAGACCAGCCAGGAGCCCAAGGGGGGATCAATCCAATCCACCTGCCAAGCGGGCACAGACAGAGACCCCGGTGGGGCCTAGGCGGAATGCACGCTGGGGGCGCCATGCAGGGGGCGGGGCCTCGGGCCTACACGGAGCTGCATCCCCAGTCTCAATTAGAAGACCATCACAGGATCCACCAGCCCCAGCAGTTCTGCACAGACTGGGGGGACAACAGCCAGAGAGGAGGTCGCAGCGGGTGGAATCTGGCAGGAATGGGCAGTTGGGAAGCACATCAGGCCCTTCCGCAGCGGCGTCCTCCCCAGCAGCTCTGCACGAGTTGAGGGGGGGGGGGGCAGTCATCTCACTCAAGAGGAACAGCCAGGATGGGGGGTAATACACCCCGGAGGATTTTGACGTCGACACCCTCAGCAGCTAGCTCTGCACGAGCCAAGGGGGGAGGACAGCATGGTGCACATGTCTGCTGGTACAGCGCGACGGGCCGCCGGAGGGGCCAGCACAGCAGAGGGTAGGCGGGCGCCAACAGAAGGAGAGGTGAGAAGGTCGGTTGGCAGGAGCAGTGTCGGGTCCGGCCTGACTGCACGGGACTTGAGGAGCCAAGGCAACAGGGCGGGGGGGGTGCGTCAACATCGGGGGTGGTGAGTGGAAGGAGCCGGGAATTGTCCAGGAGTCCCTCCCCGAGGGGACCAGCAATTTTGTCTCAGCAGGAGGAGTACAGCAGATCAGAGGGGGAACTGTCAGAGGAAGAGGAGGTGCAAAGCCGCCCACAAGCATCGGTGGACGTCAGGCCGGTGATTCCGGTGGAGGTGCCCAGGCGGCCCGGTAAGTCCAGTCATAACAGTTCATTTACTGCTGCTTTACAGAATTTGTTGGGCATTATACCTGTGGGGGAGGGAGAGTCGGAGCCTCCGGCACCGCTGGTGGCAGTCCCTGACCAACCGCGGGTTAGGAGTGAGACCCCAGGGGGGGTGGGGGGTCAGGTACAGAAGTTCCTGGAGGGCCTGAGGGCCTTGGTGGGACGTTTTGAAAAAGGTACAGGGGGGACTACGGTGGGGGTCGCGAATCACGCAGGGGGGGCTTCGGTCACAACAGCTGCAGAGGTATCGGCCCCAGTGGGGGGCGCAGTGGAACAGGTGAGTACGCCGGAGAAGGGTGCGGCGGAGCAGGTGGTGAGATGCGGCAAAATGCGAAGTTTATGTCTGTTTCGAGGGACCGCTGGGGGCCCAGCTAAAACAAGAAGTTAGAGAGAAAATCTGGAAGCGAGAATACGTGGAGATTTTCTCCCTGTTGCCGTTGGAAAAATTCAATTTGGACAGGGTGAAACCAGATGATACCAAGAAAGACGATGAAGAGAAGAGGCGGTATCGACTAATCCCGCGGACGTTTGCGAATTGGCTGCAAGCGTTTGCCATATTGGCGGGGGTAATTGGAGAGAAGAACCCCGAGCACTGATCGGCATTGTTCTGTTATATGGACGCTATAGGGGAGGCGTATAGGGTCTATGGAGGGACGGCTTGGCTGCGATATGACGAGCAGTTTCGGCAACGCAGGGCGGTTCGCCCGGCGTTGCGATGGGACCATAAGGACATTAGCTTATGGATGAGATTGATGGCCTCGGCAAAGACGCCGGCACAGCCATTTCAAGGGGGGGCCGGGGGTAGCCACTCCTCGGGATCACCGGCCGGAAGAAAATGGGGAGTATGTTGGCAGTTCAACGAGGGATCATGCAAGTTTGGAAACACATGCAAGTTTAAACACGAGTGTTCAGGTTGCGGGGGGGGGGGGGGGGGCACTCGTTGGCACGATGTTTCAAGAAAGGCAAGTGCTCCGGAGAGACTGGTAACAAGAGGGACGACGCCAGTGATGTGGGTAAGGATGCAGCCTTTCCTAAATGGGTATCCGGACAGGGCGGTGGCGGGTTTGCTCAGTGCCGGGTTCAGGGAAGGTTTTAGGATTCCGTGCACATTGACGGTGATTCCTCCGGCGGCCAAAAATTTTAGGTCAGCATTGTTGCACCCAGAGGTGGTGTCGGAGAAATTGGCCAAGGAGGTAGCGTTAGGAAGGATGGCGGGGCCGTATGCGGCTAAGCCATTAAAGGACTTGGTAGTGTCACTGCTGGGGGTGGTTCCAAAAAAGGAACCAAACAAGTTTTGTTTGATACACCATTTATCGTTCCCAAAAGGGGGTTCGGTAAATAATTTCATAGACCCAGAAGCCTGTACGGTATCGTATACGTCATTCGATGCTGCGGTGAGATGGGTACGGCGATATGGAAGAGGGGCGCTCATGGCAAAATCGGATGTAGAGTCAGCATTTAGACTTTTGCCAGTGCACACGGATAGCTTTCATTTGCTGGGTTGCTGTTGGCAGGACCAATTTTATGTCGATCGTTGTTTGCCCATGGGGTGTTCCATATCGTGCGCCATGTTTGAGGCGTTTAGTTCGTTTTTAGAATGGGTGGTTAGGGATGTGACCGGCATTGATTCCGTCATCCATTACTTGGATGACTTCCTTTGTGTGGGCCCTCCCGCTTCCAATGTGTGTGCGATACTGTTGTCCACGTTGACAGCACATTGCGGAGAGGTTTCGGGTGCCGTTAGCAGCTGACAAAACGGAGGGCCCACGCACAGAGTTGAGCTTCTTGGGTATAGTGATTGATTCCATGGCCATGGAATGCAGGTTACCCGAAGAGAAGCTCTGGGACTTACAAAAGGAGATTAGGGAGATTCATGGGTGCAAGAAAGTGCAGTTACGCACACGTTACAATCCCTTTTGGGAAAGTTGAATTTTGCATGCAGGATCATTCCTATGGGGAGGATTTTTTGTAGACGAATGTCGGCCACGGCAGGGGCAAGAGCTCCCATGCATTATATTCGGCTGAGGAAGGAGCATAGGGATGATCTGGAGGTGTGGCACCGGTTTTTACAGGAGTTTAATGGGAGGTCGGTTTGGATGTCAGGTCCAGTTAGCAATTTTGATGTTGAGCTAGTTACAGACGCCGCTGGGTCCACAGGTTATGGGGCGTACTTCCAAGGTTGCTGGAGTGCGGAGCCATGGCCACGATCTTGGGTGGAATCGGGGTTTACAAAGAATTTAGTGCTGATGGAACTATTCCCGATGGTACTGGCATTGGAGCTGTGGGGCCAGTCCTGCAAAAATTTGAAGTTAAGATTGAATTGCGATAACATGGAGGTGGTGCAGGTAATCAATAGTATGTCGGCGTCTTCACAACCTGTCATTCGGCTGATGCGACAGTTAGTGTTGCGCTGTCTGCAATTGAATGTTTTTCTTTATGCAGTACATATTCCTGGGGTGGAGAATACGCTGGCTGATTCTTTGTCTCGGTTCCAGTGGGACAGATTCAGGGCTCTGGCACCAGAGGCACAACAAGAGCGCGTTCCTTGCCCGGGCTGGATATGGGAGTTGGCACTAGGGTAGCCGCAGGATGGATTCACCGATCGGTGAGTATGTCGTCTTGGTTAGCGTACCAGAAGGTGTGGAAGGAGTGGGGTGAGTTGCTGTGGGAATCAGGAGTGGGTCAGGATGTGTCACAAGTTAGGCTGTTAGTGCTGTATTACGTATCCAGGAACATGGAGGAAGGCAGGTCGGTGTCTGCTATAGAAAAGAGGTTGGCAGGTTTAGCCTTTTTGTTCAAGTTACAGGGCACTGTGGATTGGACAAAAGATTTTTGGGTGAGGCAGGCGGTGAAGGGATATCGCAAGGAAAACAGGACGAAGGACGCGAGGCGGCCTATTACCTTTGCCAATATTTTAGCTTTATGTGAGCAGTTAGTTGGGGTGTGCAGAGACGGGTACGAGCGGTTATTATTTGCAGCGGCTTTTTCATTAGCGTTTTTTGGGGCGTTTCGTATTGGAGAATTGGTTAGCCCGTCTAAAAAAGAGATGGGGGGGTTAATGTTGGGGGACTTTGAAGTTTTGTTTGACAGGGTGTTGGTGCGGTTGAAAAAATCCAAGACGGACCAAAGGGGTGTTGGAGTGCTGATTTCGTTGCATAGGTTGCAGGGTTGCGCAATGTGCCCGGTAAAGGTGGTAGGAGAATTTATGGGGGTAAGACCGGGAGTGGGGGGCCCCTTGTTGGTACACAGTGATGGATCGAATCTGTCACGATTTCAATTTGGGGCGGTTCTTCGTAAATGCTTAAACGGTATGGGTTTGGAGGGTTCCGCCTACGCCTCCCACTCCTTCCGCATCAGGCGGCTACCGAGGCCGCCAGGGGTAGGTTGGATGAAGCGGATGTGCGAAGGATGGGACGATGGGAATCGAGGCGGTTCCGGACCTACGTTAGGCCGCAATTGATTCGGGAATGATGCGGTGTATATAATAAAAAAAAAAAATATATAGAATAAAAGGGGTTTCAATCGAGGTTTTATAGATTGTAATTGTTAGTTGTGGTAGTTTCTTGAGGATTGAGTGATGGTGCTTGTCAATTACACTATGTTTGTCATTTCAGATGGAGGGCTCCCACGCCTCGTCTGGATCCTCGGGCATTCATGTGTGTTGGGGAGCACGGAGAGGGGATGCCAGACCAGGTGGGAGGCAGTTGGGGGTGTCTAGGAGGGAGGCCACCATACGTTGGCTGGGCAGGCCGGAAATGATGTGGGGCAGGGTGGTCCCCGAAGTGGAGTGATTCGCGTGGTTGGACAGGCCACCTGCGGTTCTGATCATACACGCGGGTGGGAACGACCTGGGGGTAAGGACAGTGAGGGATCTCATTGCGGATATAAAGAAAGATCTGACATACCTGCATGAGACGTATCCGGACACGCTGCTGGTGTGGTCAGATATGGTGGCCAGAACTTCCTGGAGGATGGCTCGATCTGTATACCGCCTTAATAAGGCGAGGATTCGAGTGAATAAGGTGGTGGGGAGGTTTTTGGCATGGCAAGGTGGGCTAGTCATTCGCCATAGGGAGCTTGAAAAAAATGTGGGCCTCTATTTGAGGAGGGATGGGGTCCATTTGACGGATGTCGGGATCGAACTGTGGTCGTTGTGGTCTGCGGGTGTGGAGGTGCCTTCAAGGGTGAGGGGTCATCCTTTCAGTCTATGGCGGTGTTTTATTGTTGGTCAGTGACGGTGGCAGTTATGTAGTTGGTAAGTGTGTGGGGGGCTCATCATGAGATGGCCCCTCCGGTGTAGTACATCGAAGTAATTCGATGATTACTCTGTGTGCACTGCGGGATAGGGTTTTGTCTCCGAGCGGTTTAAGTGGAGGCCTACTTGGTTTCGGTTAAATCCCGCAGTGCCCCCTGGTGTTTATATATATATATATATATATATATATATATATATATATATATATATTATATATATATATATATATATATATATATATATATATATATACGGTAATTTACTTGGTTATGTTATAAGTGTTAGGCCCGTCACTGGCCAACAAAAAGAGGGTATAACCGATGGTTATTTGTGTTTACAGTCATATGTTATGGTTATTTATGTATGGTTATTTATACGGTTTTATATGGTTATTTATATTTTGGAATAAAATAGAGTTAATTTTAATAAAGGCTGTTGTGGCCATTTACTCCACAAAGCACGGTGTGGTCCATTATTTAAAGGGGGTATGTGAAAGGGGGGTGAGTAAAGGGTTGTCACAACATGGGGGGAATTACTAGGCTACACGGGTCAAGAGAGGGCCGGACTGAATGTAGTGGAAAGGAATGTAAGGGAGGGCCGGACATGACTGGGTGTCTAGTGACACACCAGGGGAAAGTATTAGGGATTGGTTGCAGTGGGTGACCAATAGGAACCGGAGGGGAGCGGCAATATAAAAAGGGGGCATGGCCGAGCAGAGTCAGTCGGCTTCTAAAATTCACAGGAGGGGGCAATTTTAGCACCCACCCTCCCTATTGTTAAGTTTTTGTTTTGAATGCTTTAATGTTTTTGTTATCGTTTCAGGAAAAGCAAGGTGACATCCGAAAGAGGTGGGGTGGCGGTGTTTTATTGTTGGTCAGTGACGGTGGCAGTTATGTAGTTGGTAAGTGTGTGGGGGGCTCATCATGAGATGGCCCCTCCGGTGTAGTACACCGAAGTAATTCGATTACTCTGTGTGCACTGCGGGATAGGATTTTGTCTCCTGGCGGTTTAAGTGGAGGCCTACTTGGTTTCGGTTAAATCCCGCAGTGCCCCCTGGTGTATATATATATATATATATATATATATATATATATATATATATATATATATATATATATATATATATATATATATATATATATACGGTAATTTACTTGGTTATGTTATAAGTGTTAGCCCCGTCACTGACCAACAAAAAGAGGGTATAACCGATGGTTATTTGTGTTTACGGTCATATGTTATGGTTATTTATACGGTTTTATATGGTTATTTATATTTTGGAATAAAATGGAGTTAATTTTAATAAAGGCTGTTGTTGCCATTTACTCCACAAAGCACGGTATGGTCCATTATTTAAAGGGGGTAAGTGAAAGGGGGGTGAGTAAAGGGCTGTCACAACATGGGGGGAATTACTAGGCTACACGGGTCATGTTCAACTCGAACAGAAAGCTCATCCCTAGATACTAGGTACATAATCCGGCACTTCTGGGTAGAGGGCACCACCGGCGACCCAGGTCTGCTGTAATTATACACAGCAGATGCTGATCAGCAAGTGCTGGCCGATGGATGACCGCCAGCACCCACCGATTGTCGGGAAGACACACAGGACAGGTAAATATGTAAATAAGGCAGAGCTCTGTCCTGTCAGCAGGGAAATAATGGATATTCTTTCACTGCAAAGCAGGGTATAAAATCCATTACTTCCCTTAGTGATAGCAGCTCAAAACACTGGCTAGACACACCTTTAACCCTTCCATCACCCTAGATGTTTAACCCTTTCCCAGCCAGTGTCATTAGTAAAGTGACAGTGTATCATTTTAGCACTGATCAATGTATTAGTGTCACTGGTTCCTAAAACTGTTAAAAGTGCCAGTGTTCGATTGTCTGCTGCAATATATTACAGTCCCGCTATAAGTTGCTGATCGCCACCATTACTAGTAAATGAATAAAAATTCCAGTATACATACCATAGTTTGTAGACGCTATAACTTTTGCGCAAACCATTCAATATACGTGTCAGGTCCCCCGAGACCAGGTGACAGGTGCACTCTGTAGGAATCGGAAGTGCACCGCTAGGTAGTGGACCTTAGGACTGACTGCTGCGGATTGTACCCAGGGAGATTCAGGACACAGGTCTACTGGATCACTAACACAGATCCCAGTGGGAGCTAGAGCATAGATTCCCCAGGGCGCGGAGTCTAAGAGCCAGCAGGTGTTCGCCAGAGCCTCTAGTGGTGAGGATGGACTTCGCTGCAGTCTGGCTCCAGGTCGCAGCCCCTAGGGTCTCACAGCTCACGCTCACAGTAGACTACAGGAGAAGGAAGCAGCAGGCTGGAACGACAGGGATAGTAAGGGGATAAGGCACAGGTCAGGGCAACTAGCAGACAGGAACAACAGAGTACACGCCAAAGGTTCAAGGTCACAGGCAGACAGGGATGGTCGGAGACATGCCAAAGGGTCAAGGTCACAAGCAGACAGGAACTGGTGAGAACACGCCAAGGTCGGTAACAGAGACAAACATAGAGCACACGGCAAGCAGGAAACAGGTAGCTGATTACACCATGGATACACAATGGTTGATCAGCACCACTGGCTTGCAGTGCACAGGTTAACCAGTTAACAACCTGCCCATAGCCGAAAAACGGCTACAGGGCGGTTGCTTAACTCTGAGAGGTCGTTAATTAACGGCCTCACAGAATTCCCCTCTTGCGCGCACTCGAGAACATCCGTGATCTCCGGGTCCAGAGGACCCGGCGGATCATGGATCACGGTAAACGGCCGCTCATCGCGGCCGTTTACCACGTGATCGCTCCGTCAAATAACAGAGTGATCACATGTAAGCAAACCGGTGTCATTTGATGACGCCGGTTCCTCTCTCCTCCTCTCTCTGTACCGATCGGTACAGTGTGAGAGGAGAGGGGGAGGGATCGGTGGCAGCAGTGCTGTGGGCGGGATCTTTAGTGCCCACAGCCGGCTCTGCAGTCACCACCGATCCATCCATCCATGCTCAGCCATCCCTCCATACCCTGCAATACACAGCAATAGCCTGCAGTGTATTGCTGGGTATTGCAGGGTATGGAGGGATGGCTGAGCATGGATGGATGGATACCCAGCAGTACACAACAATACCCTGCAATACTCTGCAATGCCCTGCAATGCCCTGCAATGCTCTGCCATACCCTGAAATACTCTGCCATACCCAACAATACCCGGCGATACCCTGCAACACTCTGCGATACCCTGCAACACTCTGCGATACCCTGCAACACTCTGCGATACCCTGCAACACTCTGCGATACCCTGCAACACTCTGCGATACCCTGCAACACTCTGCGATACCCTGCAACACCCAACAATACTCTGCAATACCCAACAATACTCTGCCATGCCCTGGGATACTCTGCGATACCATGCGATACTCGCTACGATCGAAGCCAGGATCGTTTTTTTTTTTTTTTTTTTAATTTCAGGCTTTCCAGCCTAGAGATGAGATGTGGGGTCTTATTGACCCAATATCTCACTGTAAAGAGGACCTGTCATGTCATATTCCTATTACAAGGGATGTTTACATTCCTTGTAATAGGAATAAAAGTGATCAAAACATTTTTTGGGGGGGGGGGGGAAAGTGTCAAACTAAAATAAATAAAGTTAAATGAACAATAATTTTTTTTTTATAGCGCCCCTGTCCCCGTGTGCTCGCATGCAGATGTGAACGCATACGTAAGTCCCGCCCACATATGAAAACGGTGTTCAAACCACACATGCGAGGTATCGCTGCGAACGTTGGAGTGAGAACAATAATTTTGGCCCTAGGCCTCCTCTGTAACTCAAAACATGTAACCAGTAAAAAAATTAAAGCCTATGGGGATTTTTAAGTAGCGAAGTTTGGCGCCATTCCACGAGCATGTGCAATTTTGAAGGGGGACGTGTTAGGTATCTATTTACTTGGCGTAACTTCATCTTTCACATTATGCAAAAACATTGGGCTAAATTTACAGTTTTGTTTTTTGTAAAGCACAAAACATTTTTTTTCCAAAAAAACGCGTTTGAAAAATTGCCGTGCTAGATAAAAAGCAACGACTGCCATTGTATTCTCTAGGGTCTTTGCTAAAAAAACATATATAATGTTTTGGGGTTCTATGTAATTTTCTAGCAAATAAATGATGATTTTTACATGTAGGAGAGAAATGTCAGAATTGGCCTGGGTGCTCCAGAACGCCTGAAGGCGCTCCCTGCATGTTGGGCCATGTATGTGGCCATGCTGTGTAAAAGTCTCACACATGTGGTATCGCCGTACTCAGGAGTAATAGTAGAATGTGTTTTGGGGTGTAATTTGTGGTATGCATATGCTGTGTGTGAGAAATAACCTGCTAAAATGACAATTTTGTGAAAAAAAAAAAAAAAAGAAAAAAAATCTTAATGTTGCAAAGAATTGTGGAAAAAAAATTACAACTTCTTCTTTCCAAAAAGGGGTCATTTGGGGGGTATTTGTACTTTTCTGGCTTGTTAGGGCTCTTTCACACGGGGCGGATCAGTGCAGATCCGCCCCGTGGATAGCCGCTTGCTCAGCGGGGATCGCCGGAGCGATCTCAGCTGAGCAGGAAGATGACAGGTCCGTCTCTGCACACAGCGCAGGGACGGACCTGTCAGAGAGCCGCTCTCCCCTATGGGAGATCGGGTGACGACGGACCGTAGAGTCCGTCGTCACCCGATCCGCTCTGCAGACGGATGAAAAAAAAATGGGGTTTTCCTCCGTCTGCAGAAACGAAGCATAGCGGGCACGGACGAGAGCGGGTGTCAGCGGATGCTTATCCGCTGACACCCGCTATCCCATAGGGATACCTGTATGTCCGTTTTTCATCTGAAAATGGAAGGATGAAAAACGGACATACGGTCCGTCCGTGTGAAAGAGCCCTTAGGGTCTCAAGAAATGAGATAGGCCGTCAGTACTTCAGGTGTGATCAATTTTCAGATATTGGCACCATAGCTTGTGGACTCTATAACTTTCACAAAGACCTAATAATATACCCCAATTTGTACTTATTTTTACAAAGATATGTAGCAGTATAAATTTTGGCCAAAATGTATCAAGAAAAATTACAAATTTGCTAAATTTTATAACAAAAACAAAGAAAAATTCATTTTTTTTACAGAATTTTCAGTCTTTTTTTCTTTTATAGCGCAAAAAAATAAAAACCCAACGGTGATTAAATACCACCAAAAGAAAGCTCCATTTGTGTGAAAAAAAGGACAAAAATTTCATATGGGTACAGTGTTGTATGAATGAGTAATTGTCATTCAAAATGTGAGAGCGCTGAAAATTGTTCTGGTTATTAACCACTTGCCGACCGCCGCACGACGATATACGTCGACAGAATGGCACGTACAGGCAGGAGGGCGTATATATACGTCCCTACCTGTCTGCGGGTGGGGGGCCCGATCGGGCCCCCCCCCCCCGGTGCCTGCGGCGGTCGGCATCGTTGGGGGAGCGATCGGAGATGAGGGGGAGGCCACTCATTCGTGGCCCCCCCTCGCGATCACTCCCAGCCAATGAAACACTTCCTCTAGCCCCGTCATGTAAACAGGGCTAGAGGAAGTGATGTCATCCCTAACAGACGCGGGTGGGGGGCCGATCGGGCCCGCCCCCGTGTCTGTAAATTGTCCGGGACATTGGGGGAGGGATCGGAGATGAGGGGGGGGGCACTCATTCGTGCCCCCCCCCTCGCGATCGCTCCCAGCCAATGGAATGCTTCCCCTGGCTCTGTATTGTGTACAGAGCCAGGGGAAGTGAGGTCATCTCTCCTCGTGGCGGTCTTTTCGAACCGACGCCGAGGAGAGAAGACACGTGAGTTGCACAACACTACACCTACACTACACTACACTAACAGTAGAACACTTTAGGCACACATTTCACACCCCAGCCCCCCCCCCCGATTGCCCCCCTGCACCCCCTGTCACAGTGACACCAAAGCAGTTTTTTTTTTTTTTACTGTTAACTGCATTGGTGCATTGTGACCCTAATAACTGTTAGGGCAGTTAGATTTAGCCCCCTTTAGGTCTAGGAACCCCCCCTAATAAAGGTTTAACCCCGTGATCACCCCCCGTCACCAGTGTCACTAAGCGATCGTTTTTTTGATCGCTGTATTAGTGTCACAGTTGACGCTAGTTAGGGAGGTAGGTATTTAGGTTTGCCGCAGCGTTTTATAGGGTCAGGGACCCCCCATATACTACCTACTAAAGGTTTTAACCCCCTGAGTGCCCCCTAGTTAACCCTTTCACCAGTGATCACCATACAACTGTTACGGGTGACGCTGGTCAGTTAGTTTATTTTTTATAGTTTCAGGGCACCCGCCGTTTATTACCTAATAAAGGTTTAACCCCCTGATCGCCCGGCGGGTGATATAAGTAAGGTTTTAGAGTCAAATAGAGTCTGCGTCGCCCCAGGCAGCGTCGGGTTAGTGCCAGTACCGCTAACACCCACGCACGCAGCATACACCTCCCTTAGTGGTATAGAATCTGAACAGATCGATATCTGATCTGATCAGATCTATACTAGCGTCCCCAGCTGTTTAGGGTTCCCAAAAACGCATTGTTAGCGGGATCAGCCCAGATACCTGCTAGCACCTGCGTTTTCCCCCTCCGCCCAGCCCACCCAAGTGCAGTATCGATCGATCACTGTCACTTACAAAACACTAAGCACACATAACTGCAGCGTTCGCAGAGTCAGGCCTGATCCCTGCGATCGCTTACAGTTTTTTGGTAGCGTTTTGATTCAGTCGCTAACAGTCAGGAGCTTTTTTTTTTTCCTGTGAGTCTCACTAGTGTACTACTAAATTTAGAGCCCAAAATGGCAAGTCAAACGTACACTAGTGAACAGGCCTACTTGTTTTTGAGTATGACAGATAGTGAAGAGGAGGTCACTCATCTGTCAGAATCAGGCTCAGAATACGACCCAGTAGACAACAGCGGCTCCATGACAGATAGCTCTGACGGCGGAGTTGTGGTCCCTGCTAAGGTCAGGCGTACCAGACCCCAAACTCCTTCTTCTGTTGTTGAGGTGCAGGAACCGCAGGTCGCTCGTAGGAGGCAGAGACGTACTAGAGCCGCTATTCCTTCTGGTGAACAGGCAAGCACCAGCGGCCTAGTACACCCTGGACGTAGTCAAACCAGCACTGCAGTATCACGTGGTGACGTGGCGAGTCCCATAAGTGCAGTTTCAGCTGGCGAGGTGGCAAGCACAAGTAGTGTCCCGCTGCCACCAAGAAGACGACAAAGACAGGCCCGTCGTGCCCATAGTGCCCTTCCTGCAGAATTCGCCAATCCTGATTGGGTGCCCACCACTTCTGCAGAACCCGTACTTCCCCCATTCACTGGCCAACCCGGTATTCAGGTGGAAACAGCTGATTTTACGTCACTTGATTTTTTTTCGCTGTTTTTCACCGAAGATCTCTATAGATCTATTGTGGACCAAACCAATTTGTACGCTGGTCAACACATCGCTGCTAATCCCCAGTTACGGTCCCCGAATTTAAGATCTTTCTGGGCCTTTCCCTCATCATGGGCGTAGTTAAAATGGGTACGTTGCGTTCATATTGGTCCACTGAGCCAATGTACCATATGCCCGTGTTCTCTGCCTCCATGTCCAGGGCACGATACGAACAGATTTTGCGGTTCATGCACTTCAACGACAATGAACTCTGTCGTCCTCGTGGAGACCCTGCATACGATCGGCTCTATAAAATTCGGCCCCTCATAAACCATTTCAACCAACGTTTTGCAGACTTGTTTACTCCCCATCAAGTTGTCTGCGTTGACGAGTCCCTGATTAAGTTTACTGGCCGCTTGTCATTCAAACAATACCTTCCCAGCAAGCGTGCCAGATACGGGGTCAAGATGTATAAGCTCTGTGACAGGGCCACAGGCTATACATGTAAATTTATGGTTTATGAGGGCAAAGATAGCCACATAGAGCCGACAAACATAAGGAGCGCTGGCAAGATTGTGTGGGACTTGGTGTCACCCTTATTCGGAAAGGGGTACCACTTGTACGTGGACAATTATTACACGAGCGTGCCACTGTTTAGTCATTTGTTTGATCATCAGATTGGAGCATGTGGCACCGTGCGACCTAATCGCCGGGGCTTTCCCCAGCGGCTTGTAGAGTCCCGTCTTAGGCTGGGGGAGAGAGCCTGCTTGAAGTGTAATAACTTGCTCGCTATGAAGTGGAGGGATAATAAGAATGTTTTCGTTCTTACCTCCCTTTATGCAGACACGACGGTCCAAATTACTACGGCGGCTGGTGTTGTGACGAAACCCCTCTGTGTCCACGAGTACAACCAAAACATGGGAGGGGTGGACCTCAACGACCAGTTGTTGGCGCCGTACCTAGTTGCCCGTAAGGCTAGCCGCTGGTACAAAAAAGTGTCTATTTACCTTTTCCAATTGGCTTTGCTGAACGCTCATGTGCTATACGGAGCTTCAGGACGTACTGGATCCTTCCTTAAATTCCAGGAAGAGATCATCGGAGCCCTTCTGTTTCCAGACGGTGCTCCACCTCACATTCCCCAACCAAATGCAGTTAGCCGGCTGCATGAGCGGCATTTTATTTATGTCCTCCCGAGTACCCCTAACCAACGAGCCCCCCAAAGAAAATGTCGTGTCTGCAGAAAGCGCGGATTTAGGCGTGACACCCGCTATTATTGTCCCCGCTGTCCTGATAATCCTGGTCTTTGCATCGGTGAATGTTTCGAACGCTACCATACACTAGTTGAGTATTAGCGTAGGGTACAGCATTGCACAGACTAGGCACACGTTCTCAAGAATGCCATCGCATTTTGAGACCAAAACCGCTGGAACCGTTACAACAGTTCCGTTAGAACTGTTACAGTTACAAACAAAAGTTTAAAAAAAAAAAGTAAAAAAAAAATTTAAAAAAAAAATATAAAATAAAAAAAAAAAAAATAGTTGTTGTTTTATTGTTCTCTCTCTCTATTCTCTCTCTATTGTTCTCTTTTTTACTGTATTCTATTCTGCAATGTTTTATTGTTAACCATTTTTTTTGTTTTCAGGTACGCCATTCAGTTGCAGCGCGGATTTATCTATCTTGACAGCAACCGTGTTTGCTCCCACGATACATAAAGCCGTGACTCCAACGCTGTAGAAGGTGAGTTCACCACCACAGTTAAAAAAAAAAAAGAGCATATATGCCGAAGCATAGGGGCAGCAGAGGGCGGAGGAGCGATTTGCTCCTAATGCCGCCTACATACGGTTGAAATTTCGACGGAGGCTTGCCCGTGGAAAATTCCGACCGTGTGTACGCGGCATAACTTTTTTGCGGGAGGATGCCCCCATGCTTCGGCATATATATATTTTAGGCACAGGTTGCGTTAAAAAATGTTTTATTTTTTTACTATGTTTTTTTTGGTATTTGCTTTGCAGGTATGGAAATTCTTACTGTTATACTGTAATGTTACTTTGTTTTATTGTTAACCATAATTTGCTTAGCAGGTACGCCATTCAGCTGCAGCGCGGATTTATTTATCTTGACAGCAACAGCGTTTGCTCCCACGATACATAAATCCGTGACTCCAGCGCTGTTGGAGGTGATTTCACCACCACAGTTAAAAACAAAATGGTGCATGTATGCCCATCATTAGAAGTGGGTGGATGAAGGGAGGTATTCTAATGGTGGGCATACCCACCGATCAATCTTTTTTTTTTTCGTTCAGCCCACAGGCTGCATGAAAAAAAGATTACAATATATGCCAAACAAGGGCCAGCAACGTACTGGTATGTTGCTGGACTTTGAGTGGTTATACCAGAATGATGCCAGCAGGATTAGGCATTATCTTGGTATCATTCTTTTCAGCCAGCGGTCGGCTTTCATGTAAAAGCAATCCTAGTGGCTAATTAGTCTCTAGACTGCTTTTACAAGCAGTGGGAGGGAATGCCCCCCCCCCTCCCACCGTCTTCCATGGTTTTCTCTGGCTCTCCTGTCCCAACAGGGAACCTGGGAATGCAGCCGGTGGTTCCGCCAGCTGACCATAGAGCTGATCAGAGACCAGAATGGCTCCAATCATCTCTATGGCCTAAGAAACCGGAAGCTACGAGCATTTCATGACTTATATTTCGCCGGATATAAACAGCGCCATTGGGAAATTGGGAAAGTATTTTATCACACCGATCTTGGTGTGGTCAGATGCTTTGAGGGCAGAGGACAGATCTAGGGTCTAATGGACCCCAATTTTTTAAAAAAAGAGTACCTGTCACTACCTATTGCTATCATAGGGGATATTTACATTCCCTGAGATAGCAATAAAAATGATAAAAAATATATATAAATGAAAGGAACAGTTGAAAAATAAAATAAAAAAGCAAAATCAATAATAAAAAAAAAAAAAAAAAACCACCCCCTTCCCCCCCCTGCTCTCGCGCAAAGGCGAACGCAAGCGTCGGTCTGGCGTCCTATGTAAACAGCAATTGCACCATGCATGTGAGGTATCACTGCGAAGGTCAGATCGAGGGCAGTAATTTTAGCAGTAGACCTCCTCCGTAAATCTAAAGTGGTAACCTGTAAAGGCGTTTAAATGCTTTTAAAAATGTATGTAGTTTGTCACCGCTGCACGTTTCTGCGCAATTTTAAAGCATGTCGTGTTTGGTATCCATGTACTCGGCCTAAGATCTAATTTTTTATTTCATCAAATATTTGGGCAAGATAGTGTGTTTTAGTGCATTAAAATTTAAAAAAGTGTGTTTTTTCCCCAAAAAAATGCATTTGAAAAATCGCTGGGCAAATACTGAGTGAAAAAAAAAAATGAAACACCCACCATTTTAATCTGTAGGGCCTTTTCTTTAAAAAAAATATATATTGTTTGGGGGTTCAACGTAATTTTCTTGCAAAAAAAAATTATTTTCTCATGTAAACAAAAAGTGTCAGAAAGGGCTTTGTCTTCAAGTGGTTAGAAGAGTGGGTAATGTGTGACATAAGCGTCTAAATGTTGTGCATAAAATGCCAGGACAGTTCAAAACCCCCCAAATGACCCCATTTTGGAAAGTAGACACCCAGAGCTTTTTGCTGAGAGGCATGTCGAGTCCATGGAATATTTTATATTTTGAAACAAGTTGCGGGAAAAATAATTATTTTTTTTTTTTTTTTTTTGCACAAAGTTATCACTAAATTATATATTGCTCAAACATGCCATGGGCATATGTGGAATTACACCCCAAAATACATTCTGCTGCTTCTCCTGAGTACGGGAATACCACATACGTGAGACATTTTGGGAGCCTAGCCGCGCACGGGACCCCAAAAACCAAGCACCACCTTCAGGATTTCTAAGGGCGTGAATTTTTGAATTCACTCCTCACTGCCTATCACAGTTTCAGAGGCCATGGAATGCCCAGATGGCACAAAATACCCCCAAATGACCCCATTTTGGAAAGTAGACACCCCAAGCTATTTGCTGAGAGGTATGGTGAGTATTTTGCAGATCTCGCTTTTTGTCACAAAGTTTTGAAAATTGAAAAAAAAAAAAAAATTTTTTTTTTTCTTTCTTCATTTTCAAAAAAAAAATGAGCTGCAAAATACTCACCATGCCTCTCATAAAATAGCTTGGGGTGTCTACTTTCCAAAATGGGGTCATTTGGGGGGGTTTTGTGCCATCTTGGCATTTTATGGCCTTCAAAACTGTGATAGGTAGTGAGGAGTGAAATCAAAAATTTACGCCCTTAGAAATCCTGAAGGCGGTGCTTGGATTTCGGGGTCCCGTACATGGATAGGCTCCCAAAAAGTCCCACACATGTGGTGTCCCCATACTCAGGAGAAGCAGCAGAATTTATTTTGGGGTGTAATTCCACATATGCCCATGGCATGTGTGAGAAATATATCATTTAGTGACAACTTTTTGTAAACATTTTTTTTTTTTTTTTGTCATTATTCAATCACTTGGGACAAAAAAATAAAATATTCAATGGGCTCAACATGCCTCTTAGCAATTTCCTTAGGGTGTCTACTTTCCAAAATGGGGTCATTTGGGGGGGGGGGGGGTTTGTACTTCCTTGCCATTTTAGCACCTCAGGAAATGAGATAGGCAGTAATAAACTAAAAGCTGCGTAAATTCCAGAAAATGTACCCTAGTTTGTAGACGCTATAACTTTTGCGCAAACCAATAAATATACGCTTATTGACATTTTTTTTACCAAAGACATGTGGCTGAATACATTTTGGCTTAAAAGTATGATTAAAATTGAGTTTATTGGATTTTTTCTTATAACAAAAATTAGAAAATATCATTTTTTTTTCAAAATTTTCAGTCTTTTTCCGTTTATAGCGCAAAAAATAAAAATCGCAGAGGCAATCAAATACCATCAAAAGAAAGCTCTATTTGTGGGAAGAAAAGGACGCAAATTTCGTTTGGGTACAACATTGCATGACCGCGTAATTACCAGTTAAACCAGTGCAGTGCGAAATTGTAAAAAGTCCTCTGGTCTTTAGGCTGCATAATGGTCCGGTCTGAAAGTGATTAAGGATGTTTAAGTGCCCAGTGGTCAATTGGTTAATATAGGTTTCCCTGATAGGGCCTGGGGTGGAGCCATGCTTAGAGAAGAGGTTATAAAAACCACCAGGTGAGAGTGGCTGGCCTCTTAGTCTGAACACATGAGGAGAGGTAAGGGGAAGATTACTGCATAACCATGACAATACGCCTATTTGGATTTTTTTTACTAAAAATATGTAGTAGAATACATATTGGCCTAAATTAATGAAGCAATTTGATTTTTTTCAAATTTTTATATTGGATATGTTTTATAGCAGAAAGTAAAAAAATATATATATATATTTTCAAAATTGTCGGTCTTTTTTTGTTTATAGCACAAAAAATAAACGCAGAGGTGATCAAATACTGTACCACCAAAAGAAAGCTATATTTGTGGGAAAAAGGACATACATTTTGTTTGTGTACAGCGTTACATGACCACGCAATTGTCAGTTCCAGTAACGCAGTGGCATATCGTAAAAAATGGACTGGTCATGAAGGAGGGTTTATTTCCAGAGGTCAAGTGGTTAAAGCCTAATGCCATGTACACATGATCGGAATTTCGTCCAGCAAAAGACCGACGAGAGCTTTTCATCGGAAAATGCGACCGTGCGTATGCTCCATCGGAATTTTGCTGGCCGAATTCCCACCAGTAAAAATTTGAGAGCCTATTCTCAATTTTTCCTACGGAAAAGGTTTCTATCGGAAATTCCGACGCGCAAAATTCGTTGGAATTCCGTCGGGAAAACCATCAGAGCTTTTTCCGGTGAGAATTCCGATCGTGTGTACGCGGCATAAGAAAACAAAATGTTTGTCTTAACAGATACAAATCCCGAAACCCTCACCATGTTTGGGTGAGAAACCTAGGTGTCACATAAACCCCACCCGCAACTCTGCATCCAGTGCTTTACACCTTCCAAATTAATTTTCCACTTTGTTCTATTTTTAATCCCACATTTGATTTAGTAACACCTGTGGTTTTAATAGTCTTCCTATTTGTCTTGCTTACCCCACCTGTTAACTGCTGTGTCCCACTCAGCATTTTCTATATCTTGTGAATGTTTTCTCTCTCTACCCCATCTCCAAGTTTGTACTCTCCCGAATGCAGCCAGTCCATACCAAAAAGCCAGAAACTGATTGGCACATAAACCAATTTATTGGAAAAGTAGTACAAATTGACTATGAGAGAATGTATGCACTAAAAAATACAAAATACAATAAAATTATGTTTTAAAAGTGTGTTTGTTGATTTTACTGCTTACCCTAAAAGCAAAACTGCAGGCAATGCTATTTCACTACTAATCAATTAGTTTACTTTTGTACTACCTTGTCTAGCTTTGGCTAAATCATAGGCTTTAATTGGATCATTTTAGTACACTCCCTCCTATTACCTATGTAGTTGCTAAGGAAGAGGAAAAATACAATTGTACAGCCTATTATGAATAGAACTAAAAAAAGTTTCTTGGCAAAGATCACTTTACACTGACAGCAATGAAATGATGAAACCAGCTACAAAACGTATTCAACTCTGTTTTGTCTCCTGTAGGTAGAATGAAATTCCTACCAACATTCAAATGTATTCTAATCGGGATTGTTGTGTTTTGTTTCCTATCAAGCATGATTTACTACCGAAAACCTAAGGTAAGATTAATAATTTAGTAATACTTTTGTCTAATAACTTTTCAAAAGGTTAATTAATGATCTTTGTCTAGTTATAAGCTTGGTATTCCTTTTTTTTTTTTTAAGTCATATGAAATGCTAAGCATAACGTTTCTTATAAATGTACTATATTCTTATGTTCTATATTTACATATGACCATATTTCACTGTAGTCTACAATAGTAAAGAACATAATGCTGCAGCTTTGATACTGATTTGCATTAACAAGGCAAACGTTATACCACCTGGACAAAATGTTTACCTTCTCTATTTGGAATTTTCTGTAGGTTTTCTTTGTCTTTGAATCAGTGATTATGACAAGAACAGAAAGTCTGCTCTTTGTTTCTATGA